>CM075746.1:55268918-55840630 GCA_037974335.1 Prionace glauca | reverse complement strand
TCACGTGCTCACTGTGTGGCTTGGTTTGCCGAGAAGCTGAATGTGTGGACCAAGGACAGGCTCTGGCTGGAGCTGCTTTGTATCAGGGCTGTGTTATCTTATCAAGCTCCTCGATTCTTTGTGAACAGAAAATTAATCTCATCTCACACAGAAGTGAGGGGGTTCCCCTGAATAAATGGACACAGCTGGCACAGAGCTGTCCACTCCTGTGTTTGCCCACACTCCAGTCCCACCATCAATCCTTTTAACTTGACTGATTTTGTTTTTCATTTTGGTGATTGTGGGCCACCTCCGTGAAGGAAGAGGGGGGGGGGGGGGGGGGTTCCCTGTCCCAGGGTTGCCAGTAGAACATTGCAGAGCACTCCCAACGATTTGATTTATTCACGGATAATGTACATTTCTATTTGCAGTGTAACGACTGTTATTTTTCACCCTTGTGCATCCATTGGGATGGATAATGCGTTAATTTTAGTGATGTTCGAGAGGACGTTGGAGGACACCATCTCCTCAACTCCCCACATGTGGCCTGATCCCACCTTGTTCGCTGTAACATTTGGTGTAACTCCAATGTCAAGGATTCCACCTCCGATTAGTGCAACGCCGTGTTGTCAGTGATGGATAAGGGAGCCTGAGGGCCGAAGGTGACTCCTTCTTCCGTGGAGGGGTCAGCCCGTAATCTGGACTGACGTCCCAGTGCAATACCGAGGGAATGCTTCATTGTCGATGATGCTTTTTAGGGGTGAGACCAGGGCCCGGCTGTGTTTGGGTCGTAGGCTGGAAATTTACCACCCTGCCCGCCACAGGAATCGGAGTGGGCGAGGGGTCCCCAATGGGAAGATCCATTGACGTAGAACCCTACAGTGCAGAAACAGGCCCTTCGGCCCATCGAGTCTGCACCGAACACAATCCCACCCAGACCCTACACATTTTACCTGCTAATCCCTCTAACCTACACATCCCTGGACACTAAGGGGCAATTTTAGCATAGCCAGTGAACCTAACCCGCACATCTTTGGGCTGTGGGAGGAAACCGGAGCACCCGCGAGAAAACCCACGCAGACACGAGGAGAATGTGCAAACTCCACACAGTCAGTGACCCGACCGGCCGGGAATCGAACCCAGGACCCTGTGAAGCAGCAGTGCTAACCACTGTGCTACCGTGACACCCAATGTAATCATACAAAAACAGAAAATGCTGGAAAATCGTTGGGTGGGATTTTACAGTTTCGGGATGAGCAAGGCCATAAACACCTCCCCTCCCCCACCTCCCCTCCCCCCACCAATGGGTCCGAGTCATACAGCACGGAAACAGACCCTTTGGCCCAACCGGTCCATTCCCACCATACTGCCCTCCCAGCTATTCCCAATTGCCCAAGTTTGGCCCATATCCCTCTAACCCTTTCCCACCCATAATAGGGTCCCATGTCATTATACTGTAGTCATTATGACACAAGAGGCCATTAGAGTGGAACTGAGTGTGTTCAAATCCCCAGAGCAAAACTTGAAATTATGACCATCGAATTCTAAGCAGAGTTTACTATCAAACCGAGCCAATATATGTTGCAGACAGATCACCAGCCCAGGGCTTAAGGTAGCATTTTGAAAGTGTGTTGGTAATGTTAACCGGCATGTGTGCAAAGAATGGCCTGTCCAACGGGATTTAAATACTGGAGGGTGTGTGAAGGGGAGCAAAGGACATTTTTTGCAACAGTGACTGGACTTCAAATGGTTTAAGAGCATTTTTGGGGCGTGATGAAGTTGTGAACAGAGTCGGATAAAGCAAAATACTGCAGATGCTGGAATCTGAGACAATCTGGAAAATCTCAGCAGGTCTGAGACACAGACTGGAAACGTTGGCTCTATTCTCGCTCCACAGATGCTGTCAGACCTGCTGAGATTTTCCAGCATTTTCTGTTTTTGTATGATTACATTTGGGCGGCACGGTAGCGCAGTGGTTAGGACTGCTGCTTCACAGCTCCGGGAAGCTGGGTTCGATTCCCGGCTCGGGTCACTGTCTGTGTGGAGTTTGCACATTCTCCTCGTGTCTGCGTGGGTTTCCTCCGGGTGCTCCGGTTTCCTCCCACAGTCCAAAGATGTGCGGGTTAGGTTGATTGGTCGTGCTATAAATTGTCCCTTAGAGTCCTGAGATGCGTAGGTTAGAGGGATTAGTGGGTGTAATGTGTGGGGGTAGGGCCTGGGTGGAATTATGGTCGGTGCAGACTCGATGGGCCAAATGGCCTCTTTCTGCACTGCAGGGTTTTTATTACATGTTTTCTTTCTGTCTCCTCATGTTGAATGACTAGGTATTCATTCATACCTAGTCTTCTGCTTATTGAGGCAGATCAGTGCTTGTTATATTGTAAGGTTCAGAAATAAATTGTACAAGCTGAGGTCCTTGTTTGTGTTTCGGTGAAGATTTCACTTTGCAATTTGAACTGCTGGATTCTCAAACTCCTTTGTTTCCTTTTGCTGCCGTCTTTCACAGGTTAAAGCTCCACTTTCTCTTTGTTATTTCCCTTGAAAAATGCGGATGAAACGTAACCAAGACAATTGATACGTGTGTGGTCATTGCCTGTACGTAATGAGCTTTGGCAGTCCTGGTCTCTCTGGACATTGATCCATAGCTCAAAGCTGCCACTAGATTGGCAAACGTACGCAGAAAGGTGCAGGGTGGGATTGAGAGGAGGATCTTGAGAAGAGGCTGAAACTGGATAGAGTGAAAGAGCTTCATGTAGCACCTCAACTGTCTTGCAGCTGCGTGATACTGAGAGGGGGTGTCCTGAGATGGATTCTCTTTCACGTCAGTGATGTCGTTCAGCTCAATTAGTTCAATAAAAAAGGAAACATTTTTATTGACGCATTCCATTGACGGAAATTTTCCTGGCAAAAGGCTCTCAAGCAACCTGGGATCTTGGCTTGTGCTGTGTTGTGATATCATGTCCTGCCGAGTGGTTTCTCTCCCATGGCTACAGTATGAATGGAGTTTGTACCTTCAGCTTCAGGTCATTTTCATTAGTTCGACTTGGCAGTAGCCTGTGATCGCAAACCGGAACTAAAGGTACTGCCTCCTGCCCCAGAATTACTAAAGTATATACAGCATCTACAATGCAGAAGGAGGCCATTGGTTCATTGAGTTTGCACCAACTCTCTAACAGAGTATCTTACCCAAGCCCTATCCCTGTAACCCCACAAATTTACCCCGCTAATCCCCCCCTGACCTGCACATCTTTGGTGGGTGGGAGGAAACTGGAGCACCCGGAGGAAACTCGCGCAGACGCGAAGGGTAAGTGCAGACTCCATGCAGATGGTCACCCGAGGCCAGGTCCCTGGCACTGTGAGACAACAGTGCTAATCACTGTGCCATTGGCTTTATGACCTTCTCCCTGTTTATAGGTGGTTGCTGGGAACTCTCTGGCCTGACAGTCTTTTAGGTGGTGTTGGGTTGGGGGGAAGGTTTGGGGGCTGGTTGAGGGGTTGGGGGGGGTGAAGAGGTGCCACTTCCCAATTTTACCTTCCATGATTTTGGCTGTCTCAGATCCTTTATTCTGAGGTGGAAGGGACGGCTGGGCATAAGGACTGCATAGCCTTGGGTTCGTGTCACACTATCTGTAACCCCCGTGACTTGCCTGGGTTTGCAACATCTCACTTACTATCCTGTCTGGAGACAATACAAATCTCTCTAACCTGTGCTTCATGCTCTCTCCACTCACATTGACTGCACCTTTTAAGACTTGATTAGCTGTAAAAACTCACATTCTAATCAGTATTCTGTAAACTGAGTGTTTGCCTTTATATGCTCTGTTTGTGATCAGAACTCTTCCCCCCCCCCCCATTCACCTGACGAAGGGGCAGAGCCCCGAAAGCTAGTGGCATTCACTACCAAATAAACCTGTTGGACTATAACCTGGTGTTGTGAGACTTCTTACTGTGCTTAGGCTAAAACCATCAGAGGTCCAGAGTAGTGAGGCTGGATATACACGAATGGCACACCAGCTCATTTGCTGTATCTTTGTAGAATCCCTATGGTGCAGACGGAGGAGGCCATTTGGCCCGTTGAATCCACGCCAACCCACCTTTTGATCTTACCCAGACCCTATTCCCGTAACCTTACATATTTACCCTGCTAATCCCCTGAACCTACACATCTTGGGACACTAAGGGGTAATTTAGCTTGGACGATGTGCCCATCTTGAGTGTGGGAGGAAACTGGAGCACCCGGAGGAAACCCACACAGACACGAGGAGAATGTGCAAACTCCACACGGACAGTGACCCGAGGCTAGAATTAAACCTGGGTCCCTGGAGCTGTGAGGCAGTGGTGCTTAGAGAGTTGCCCTACGCTAAGATAAATTCCGAGAAAAGTGAAGGCAGTTCACCGGTAGCACAGTGGGTTAGCACTGCTGCTTCACTGCTCCAGGGACCTGGGTTCGATTCCCGGCTCGGGTCAATGCCTGTGTGGAGTTTGCACATTGTCCTCGTGTCTGCGTGGGATTCCTCCGGTTACCTTCACAGTCCAAAGCTGTGCGGGTTAGGTTGATTTTTTTTGGTGCTAAAATTGCTTCATAGTGTCCTGAGGTGTGTAGGGATGTGGGATTGTGGTCGGTGCAGACTCGATGGGCCGAATGGCCTCTTTCTGCACTGTAGGGTTTCTATGATTCTATGAAAATTTGATGTACCAGCTTCACAACCGAGAAGAAAAGAGGAATAAATGCTAGCTCCTCCAGTGATGCCCGCCTGCTGAGAATGAATAAAGGCGTACAATACCGCAGCATAATTGTGGAGGTTAGGGGTCTTTCATATGGAATATTAACAGATTCTTTGTAGCCGGTATATCTACTTCAATGGAATGGTTGCATTATAAATGAAAAACGAACCCCCCATTGGTTAAACCATTGAAATCAAATGAAAATTAGCTGCTTCCCTCCCCCACACCATTGCAATTAAGAATAATCAGATGTGACTCTTATTAATACTCGAGCCTCGGAATGAAAAGATTGTGTGTTTATGTGCCATTCCTGTGATTTAAGGAGTAATGTAGTGCGGCCCTGAGGGAATGCAGTACCAAGAAAGTAAGGCCCCTCTCAGGGAATGCTGCATTATCAGAGATATCGTCTTTTGGACAGTGTGATATGTAGATGTCCTTCTATCCTATTGGGGTCAATGTTTAAAAGCAGGGAAGTTCTTCCCAATGTGCTGGCCATTATTTCGCCCTCAACCAACTTCAAAAAAACAGATTTTCTGTATATGTCTGTGCTTTATATGCTCTGTCTGAGGCCAGAACTCTCCATTCACCTGACGAAGAGGCAGTCCCCTCGAAAGCTTGTGAGAATATTGTCAAATAAATAGGTTGGACTAAAACCTGGTGTTGTCAGACTTTTTACTATGATTACCAGACCAGGTTTTAGTCCAACCTACGTGTTGTCAGACTTTTTACTGTGTTTATCCCAGTCCAACGCCGGCATACCCACATTATGATTACCAGCACAGTGCTTAGCACTGCTGCCTCACAGTGCCTGGGTTCGATTTCAGCTTTGGGTCACTGTCTGTGTGGATTTGCACGTTCTCCCCATGTCCGCGTGGGTTTCCTCCAGACGCTCCGGCTTCCTCCCACACTCCAAAGACGTGCGGATTGGCCGCGATTGACGTGTGGGATTACTGGGTGAACTGGCCCCGAGTAAGATGCTCTTTCGGAGAGATGGCACAGATTTGATGGGCTGAATGGCCCCCCTTGTGATGAGCTTGTAATGTACTTGGCCCTGAATAATTGAATAATTGTGATATCGTTGATCCCAGAGAATCAGACTATCTGGAGATGCTAAGCCCTGTGTACGTTTTATCTGAATAATTGAAAAATGCCTGGTTCAACAGGTTTAAGTGTTAACACTTGCATAAAGAATTCTGAATAAATAGGGGAAGTGACTGACTGAGTTTCTCCACGTGTGGACCTGAATCTGTTCATCAGAACTTGTCTTGACTGCTGATGGGATGATACTGACTCTTCCTTTGAATTCACAAAGCACTCGCAATAGATAAGAGTGGCTTTTCATCAGAATTGCTATCCTTTCAGGTATTAGCGTAACTCAACCTCAGCACGGAACTTGTTTGACCGTGCAGAGTTCAGTGGATCGAAAAGGGAGAGAAGGGAGTGAGTGAGGTTGGAAAGACTGTGCCACTGCCCGCTCTTTCTTTCCTCGTGTGGCACATCTTAACCTCCTTCTGCACTGTAGGGATTGTAACGTAGTACACAGTGAAAGTCTTCCTACTTTCTCTCTGCCACTTGGTTACCCAGCAAGGAGGAGGGCCCTGAGGGCGAGGGTGTAGTTTTTGTCGGGCCGGGAGGTGGTTAAAAATAGTGGTGAGGTGGGTGTGATAGAATTAGAGGGAGGGTAAGAATAGGTAATGGCCAGGGACAGTGAATGGTCACTATCTGTGTGCATTCATTGGGTAGAGAATGCTACACTTTTGGCTGTTCACCTGTGGGTAAAGTTCTGATCATTTCCACCCAGTTGAATGGACCCAGCTGGTCTATATTTGAATCCACTATTACTCCTGATGAACAAATGACCTTTTGTTCCTCAGGAACATTTCCTGCTTTTATTTTGGATGAACAGTATTGGCCAAGGTCTCTTTTTCCATTCTAATTCTCTTCGCTTAGAAAGGATAGCAGGACTAGAGGGCACAGCCTCAAGATAAGGTGGGGGGGGGGGTGCAGTTTAGATCGGAGTAGAAGAGGAACTTCTTCACTCAAAGGGTGGTGAATCTCTGCCCGTTGATAAGGTTTGATAAGGTTTATCAAACCTTATCTGGCGTTTGATAAGGTTCACCATGGTAGGCTTCTGCAGAAAATGCAGATGTATGGGATTGGGGGTGATCTAGGGAATTGGATCAGGAATTGGCTAGCGGATAGGAGACAGAGGGTGGTGGTTGATGGTAAATATTCATCATGGAGTTCGGTTACGAGTGGTGTGCCTCAGGGATCTGTTTTGGGGCCACTGCTGTTTGTAATTTTTATTAATGATCTGGATGAGTGTATAGTTGGGTGGATTAGTAAATTTGCTGATGACACCAAAGTCGGAGGTGTGGTAGATAGTGATGAAGGGTGTCATAGTTTGCAGGAAGACTTAGACAGGTTGCAGAGCTGGGCCGAGAGGTGGCGGATGGAGTTTAATGCGGAGAAGTGTGAGGTAATTCACTTTGGCAGGAATAACAGATGTGTCGAGTATAGGGCTAACGGGAGGACTTTGAATAGTGTGGAGGAGCAGAGGGATCTAGGTGTATGTGTACATAGATCCCTGAAAGTTGGGAATCAAGTAGATAAGGTTGTTAAGAAGGCATACGGTGTCTTGGCGTTTATTGGTAGGGGGATTGAATTTAGGAGTCGCAGCGTCATGTTGCAACTGTACACAACTCTGGTGCGGCCGCAGTTGGAGTACTGTGTGCAGTTCTGGTCCCCACATTACAGGAAGGATGTGGACGCTTTGGAGAGGGTGCGGAGGAGGTTTACCGGGATGTTGCCTGGTATGGAGGGGAGGTCCTATGAGGAAAGGCTGAGGGATTTGGGGTTGTTTTTGCTGGAAAGAAGGCGGCTAAGAGGGGATCTTATTGAAACATATAAGATGATTAGAGGTTTAGATAGGGTGGATAGTGATAGCCTTTTTCCTCTGATGGAGAAATCTAGCACGAGGGGGCATGGCTTTAAATTAAGGGGGGTAGTTATAGGACGAATGTCAGGGGTAGGTTCTTTACCCAGAGGGTGGTGAGGGATTAGAATGCCCTGCCTGCTGCAGTTGTAAATGCACCTAGTTTGGGGGCGTTTAAGAGATCTGTGGATAGGTTTATGGATGAAAAGGGATTGGTTTAGGTTAGAGGGTCATTGTTTTGTAACTGGTCGGCGCAACATCATGGGCCGAAGGGCCTGTTCTGTGCTGTAATGTTCTATGTTCTATGTTGAATTGGTGGAGGCTACCTCGCTAAATATATTTAAGTCACGGGTAGATAGGTTTCTGATAGACAGGGGAATTAAGGGTTATGGGGAGAAAGCGGGAAAGTGGAACTGAGCCACTTTAGATCAGCCATGATCTTATTGAATGGCGGGGCAGGCTCAAAGGGCTAGATGGCCGACTCCTGCTCCTATTTCTTATGTTTCTGCGCCTAGTGCTGCACTAAAGCAGATTCTCCTCTGTTTCCATAGCTAGTAATTCCCAGAACAGGTTGCTAGTGTGTTGCCAGGGGCTTATAGCTGGAGAGGCACCACTCCACAGCAAGTGTGGCTGACCAGGAGTTTCCCCCGCTCTTATGAACATAAGAACATAAGAAATAGGAGCAGGAGTAGGCCATCTAGCCCTTCGAGCCTGACCCGCCATTCAATAAGATCATGGCTGATCTGTCGTGGCTCAGTTCCACCTTCCTGCCCTCTCCCCATAACCCTTAATCCCTTCTCTTATCAAAAACCCATCAACCCGCGTCTTAAAAATATTTAGCGAGGCAGCCTCCACCACTTCAACGGGCAGAGAATTCCAGAGATTCACCACCCTTTGAGTGAAGAAGTTCCTCTTCAACTCTGTTCTAAAATGCCCCCCCCTTTACCTTGAGGCTGTGCCCCCTAGTCCTACTGTCTTTTTTGAGCAGGAAGAGTCTCTCCACCTCTATCCTATCCACCCCATTCATCATCTTATACGTCTCAATGAGATCTCCCCTCATTCTTCTAAACTCTAACGAGTACAAGCCTAGTTTATTCAGCCTCTCCTCATAGCTCAATCCCCTCAACTCCGGTATCAGCCTAGTAAACCTCCTCTGCACTCCCTCCAGGGCCAAAATATCCTTGCGCAGGTGCGGCGCCCAAAACTGCACACAGTACTCCAGCTGCGGCCTCACCAATGCCCTATACAGCTGCAGCAAGACCTCCCTACTTTTATATTCAATCCCCCTCGCTATGAAGGCCAGCATCCCATTCGCCTTCCTGACCACCTGCTGCACCTGCAAGCAAAATATCCTCCTATCTCTGTAGTTTTGAGGGAATATATTCTCTGGGAAATCACTGTTACCTTTCTGACAGTCTCTCGTGGATACAAATAGCTCTATCCAATTTGTTTTAGTAATCCAGTTCCCAATATTCTGTAGTCGGTGAGTTAAGATGACGTTGGATCTGCCATTTGGGAATATTCATGAATGAAAGCCACATTATTAGACCGACTGCCAGAGAGGAGAAACATCTTTAAACAGTACGCAGTTGTGATCTGGAATGCATTGATTGAGAGTTTATTTATTAGTAGGTTTGCATGAACACTGCAATGAAGTTACTGTGAAAATCCCCCAGTCGCCACAATCCATTGCCTGTTTGGGTACACTGAGGCAGAATTTAGCATGGCTAATGCACCCTAACCAGCACGCCTTTGGACTGTGGCAGGGAGCACTCGGAGGAAACCCCCGCAGATTCGTGGGAGAACATGCAGACTACGCATAGTCGCCCAAGTCAGGAATCAAACCCGGGTCCTGGCGCTCTGAGGCAGCTATGCTAACCACCGTGCCACCCTAAAGGGCTGGTGGAAACGGGTCCAACAATCAAAAGGGAAGTGGATAAATACTTGAGAGAGGTCAGATTTCATGGCAATGGGCAAAGAGCAGAGGAGTGAATACCTCTTCTGCACTGTGTGATTATACATGTTCAGACCAGCTCCTACATGTCACTGCTCGCCGACTAGCCATCCACTGGGAGTTGGATCAGAGAGTTAATCGTCTCCTGGTCTCACACACACAAGCCCAAAGCTTTGTCAATATCTTGTCCTGACTATGCTGGAGTGGGGTGGCAGCCACAAGGAAAGGGCAAAGGTGTGGTTGGAAAGTAGGTGTGAAGGGGGGGTCCAAATTGGATTGGAGGAATATTTAAATTGAGCAATGCATGTACAGTAAGTGATGGGGAGGATAGGTTTAGAGATAAACAGATCAAGGAGGCAGTAGACTAGAAATGGGATGAGGTGGGTGTGGATGGGCAGGTAAGACGAAGGGGTTGAGAGGCGACCCGATAGACGTTTACAAGATGTTGAGAGGAATGGATAGGGTGGATTCACGGAGGCTATTTCCCAGGGCTGAAACGGTCGCTACGAGAGGACACAGGTTTAAGGTGCTGGGGAGCAGGTACAGAGGAGATGTCGGGGGAAAGTTTTTCACTCGGAGAGTGGTGGGTGAGTGGAATCGGCTGCCGTCGGTGGTGGTGGAGGCAAACTCGCTGGGGTCTTTTAAGAGACTTTGGATGAGTACATGGGATTTAATGGGATTGAGGGTTATAGATAGGCCTGGTAGGGAGGGATATGATCTGCGCAACTTGTGGGCTGAAGGGCCTGTTTGTGCTGTAGTGTTCTATGTTCTAAATGGCACTAGAGATAGTTTGCTGTTCGGGATCAGTCAGGGACTGGTCTTAAGCGTGGTTGCAGTTGGCCAAGGATGGAACGTGTAGAGAAAGTGTTCTGGTACATGCAGATTCAGCTGCTACAACCTTAGAAAGTTCACCCTCGGTGTACGTTACATCCAGCGCGTCCTGAGCTACTCACATCTCTGCAAACTGATTAACTTCGTTCCACTTGCATGTTTGGTGCAATTTGTGGTGTACAGAGAAGAACTTCCAGTTGTGCTTTTGAGGCACGGAGAGTAATGAGGCGGAACGCCGAGTGGTAGAACATTCCTTCATTAACGCGGTGCTGGGGAGAAGCAAATGAGCTCCGAGCTGCCTCGAGTTGTTGTTTTCCTGCCGATTTGCCGCTGTGATACTCCGAGGATTAGATGGAAAAGCCTCCAGGCCACGGGCACAACACAATGTGAACTGTGTGAAATCAGAGGCTGACGTGCCTCCACTGTTAAGTCTGAAGCTTTGGTTTAAACCTTCATTATAGTGTGAGGGGAGCGGGCACCATGGCCATTTGCAAATCGCTAATGCCAAGCCAATTTTCACCTGCTTTGCCTCCTGACCTATTTATTGGGTGCAGATTGAAGAGAAAGTGGTTACCACGAGTCTGTGTGTCCTTTCGGTTTTACGTTGAATGTGTGTGGCATTCCTGAGGGGACGGAGAAAACTGATACATGCGTTAACATTTGAATGACTCCCGTACGTTTCCCCCCCCCCCCCCCCCCCCCCCCGTCTCCTCACCCGAACATTGTCAGACACAATGTCAGTTTCCTAGGCTTTAAGCTCTGGAATTCCCTCGCCAAACCTTCCTGTCTCGCGACCTCCCTCCTCACTTTAAGACCCTCCCTATAATCCACTTCTTTAACCGCACTTTTGGTCACCTGCCCCAATATCTCCTCCAATTGAAAACCCAGAAAGATTTGATGTGTTATTGTCACAGGTACTGAGGTGGCACAGTGGGTTAGCACCGCTGCCTCACAGCGCCAGGGACCCGGGTTCGATTCCGGCCTCGGGTCACTGTCTGTGCGGAGTTCGCACATTCTCCCCGTGTCTGCGTGGGTTTCCTGGCGGCGCGGGCTCGTTGGGCCGAAGGGCCTGTTTCCCGTGCTGGATTGTTCTTTGTTCTTTGTTCCTCCGGATGCTCCAGTTTTCCTTCCACAGTCCAAAGATGTGTGGGTTAGATTGATTGGCCATGCTAAAGTGTTAGGGGGACTAGCAGAGTACGTATGTGGGGGTGTGGAATAGGGCCTGGGAGGGATTGTAGTCAGTACAGACTCGATGGGTCAAATGGCCTCCTTCTGCACTGTAGGGATTGTATTGTAGTATACAGTGAAAGGTATTGTTTCTTGTGCGCTACACTGTACATAGAGAAGGAAAGGAGAGGGTGTAGAATGTAGTGTTACAATCATAGCTAGGATGCAGAGAAAGATCAACTTAATATGAGCTGTTCTTGAGTCAATTGGTATGCAATCTCAGACTTATGTATTTTTTTTCCCCAAAGGAAGAAGGTGAAAAAGAGTATGTCTGGGGTGCGTGGGCTCCTTAATTATGCTGGCTGTTTTTCTGAGGCAGCAGGAAGTATAGAACATAGAACATTACAGCGCAGAACAG
Organism: Prionace glauca; assembly: GCA_037974335.1. Classification (NCBI taxonomy): domain Eukaryota; kingdom Metazoa; phylum Chordata; class Chondrichthyes; order Carcharhiniformes; family Carcharhinidae; genus Prionace; species Prionace glauca. The sequence goes on along the minus strand of CM075746.1, from coordinate 55,828,621 downwards.
GCCCTTCGGCCCACGATGTTGCGCCAACCAGTTACAAAACAATGACCCACTAGCCTAAACCAATCCCATTTCGTGCATAAACCTATCCACAGATCTCTTAAACACCCCCAAACTAGGCACATTTACAACTGCAGCTGGCAGGGCATTCCAGTCCCTCACCACCCTCTGGGTAAAGAACCTACCCCTGACATCTGTCCTATAACTACCCCCCCTTAATTTAAAGTCATGCCCCCTCGTGCTAGCTTTCTCCATCCTAGGAAAAAGGCTATCACTATCTACCCTGTCTAAACCTCTAATCATCTTATATGTTTCAATAAGGTCCCCTCTTAGCCGCCTTCTTTCTAGCGAAAACAACCCCAAATCTCTCAGTCTCTCTTCATAGGATCTCCCCTCCATACCAGGCAACATCCTGGTAAACCTCCTCTGCACCCTCTCCAAAGCCTCCACATCCTTCCTGTAATGTGGGGACCAGAACTGCACACAAAACTCCAAGTGCAGCCGCACCAGAGTTGTGTACAGTTGCATCATGACGCTGCGACTCCTAAATTCAATCCCCCTACCAATAAATGCCAAGACACCGTATGCCTTCTTAACAACCTTATCTACTTGATTCCCAACTTTCAGGGATCTATGTACACATACACCTAGATCCCTCTGCTCCTCCACACTATTCAAAGTCCTCCCGTTAGCCCTATACTCAACACATCTGTTATTCCTACTGAAATGAATTACCTCACACTTCTCCGCATTAAACTCCATCCGCCACCTCGCAGCCCAGCTCTGCAACCTGTCTAAGTCTTCCTGCAAACTATGACACCCTTCCTCACAATCTACCACACCTCCGACTTTGGTGTCATCAGCAAACTTACTAATCCATCCAACTATACCCTCATCCAGAGGGTATAGATAGAGTCAGTGGATGGGAGGCTAGTTTGATTGATGGATTGGGCTGCATTCTTGGCCCTTTGTAGTTTTTTGCAGTCTGGGATAGAGCAGGACAGTTTGTTGGTGATCTAGATACCTAGAAACGTGAAGCTGTCGACCATTTCCACTTCATCCCCATTGGTATAGACAGGAGCATATCCTTCACTATGCCTCCTGAAGTCATGACTCTGTCCTTCACTGTACTGACATTGAGGGAGAGATTGTTGTAGTCACTCCACTTCCCTTTCCTGTAATCCGTCGCAACAAAGACTCAGCAGATCAACAGGAAACCAAGCTAAAACATTTCTTGTCCGATATGACACTTCTTCACAAAATCCGGTACTGCCTCTTAGGGGAGTTTTCACCAATGCGACAGGGTTGTCTAAATGCAAATGCTTATGATGAGGTGTGACTGACATTAACGTGCCTCTCCTGGACCCCCAGTGACCAGAGAACTGATTTCCACGGGGCTAAATCATTCTAAAACCAACAGCAGTTCCTTCATTGTAACAGAGATTTCACTTCGGGTACACCAGCTGTGGTGAAAAGCTGGTTAGGCTGTGGTTATTTTCCTTAGAGCAGAGAAGGCTTGAAGGGGATATGATGGAGGGACATAGAAAGAATGGAAAATAACTTCTCTCCATCGTAGGGGTATCTGTATTTTATGTTGGGTTTCCAGGGTCGGTCAGAGAGAGAACATGTCGTCTTTTATCTTCTTACTCTGCCACTTTTCATTTGGCTCACCTCCGACCCTTGTTGTCTCTTGTATTTATGGCTCGTTGCCTCCTTGCCCCCTGGAGCTTTTCCATTTAGTTAGTCTTTTTTGTGAGGAGTGGTGTAGTGGGGGAATGAAGGAAAAGGGGGGGCGGTGGTACTGGGGGGGGCGGTGGTGGGGAAAGAGAAACTTGAGGCGGTAAAGAGGAGGGGGGGGGGGGTCTTGTGTACCGCAAAATATTCTGTAAATGCCAAGAGTTAGCAGGTGTGGACTGCCCCTTTAAGAGTGCAGGTCAGGTGACCCCTGGACAATCTAGAACCATCGAAGCCTACAGTGCAGAAAGAGGCCCTTCGGCCCATCGAGTCTGCACCGAACACAATCCCACCCAGGCCCTACCCTATATTATACCCACTAATCCCTCTAACCTACTCATCCCTGGACACTAAGGGACAATTTCTTAGCACGGCCAATCAACCTAACCCGCACATCTTTGGCTAGTGGGAGGAAACCGGAGCACCCGGAGGAAACCCACGCAGACACGAGGAGAGTGTGCAAACGCCACACAGACGGTGACCCCGAGCCGGGAATCGAACCCGGGACCCTGGAGCTGTGAAGCAGCACTGTGTTATAGAACATAGAACCCTACAGTGCAGAAACAGGCCCTTTGGCCCATCGAGTCTGCACTGAACACAATCCCACCCAGACCCTATCCCCATATCCCTGCTAATCCCTCTAACCTACACATCCCAGGATACTAAGGGGCAATTTTAGCATAGCCAATGAACCTAACCCGCACATCTTTGGACACTGAGAGTGTTGGGCACTCACAGATCTGACTATGAACGAGTGCACAACTTTAATAAAGAGCTCCCAGTGTTCAAGTTATCAAGCCTTCCTCGTGATTCTTTCTGCGTCATTCGTCCAAAGGGAAGTACAGAATATCCATAACCTCATTTGCATTTAGATAGCCCTTTTGAAGAGATGAACGGTCCCCAAGAGGCAGTATCAGATTCTCTGAAGAAGCGCCATTTGGACTCAAAACATTTTAACTCTGTTTCGCTCGTGACCGATGTTGCCAGACCTGCTGAGTTGTTCTAGCGCCTTCTGCCTTCGTGGGAGGAGGTATTGGAACAGGGTGACCATAGAGGGGACTTAGGGGCTGGAGATTAGGAGGGAATTTGAGGGAAAATGTTCTCACTCAGAGGGATTCTGGCACTCGCTGTTTGAAAGGAGGCCTCACAACATTTAAAGTAGCGTTGGAAGTATTTAGATCTAACTGGATGCTCAGTGAGGCAGTAAGAAATCTCACAACACCAGGTTGAAGTCCAACCAATGTATTTGATAGTAAACTCACACGCTTTCGGGGATTGGCCCTTCGTCAGGTGAATGGAGAGTTCGCCTGACGAAGGAACAGCGTTTCCGAAAGCGTGTGAGTTTACTATCAAATAAATTGGTTGGACTTTAACCTGGTGTTGTGAGATTAGTTACTGTGCAAGAAGCCTCAAGATAAAGGGGCGCAGTTTAGATCGGAGTTGAGGAGGAACTTCTTCACTCAAAGGGTGGTGAATCTCTGGAATTCTCTGCCCGTTGAAGTGGTGGAGGCTGCCTCGCTAAATATATTTAAGATGCAGGTAGATAGGTTTTTGGTAGGCAAGGGGATTATGGGGAGAAAGTGGGAAAGTGGAACTGATCCACTTCCGATCAGCCATGATCTTATTGAATGGCGGGGCGGGCTAGATGGTCTACTCCCGCTCCTATTTCTTATGTGTTTACCCCCCGTCCAATGCTGGCATCTCCACATCGTGTTCAATGAGGCCCCTGTTTAACGTCTGATCTGAAAAATGGTGTTGCCGATTAGTCCAGTATATTTCTGAACAATCAGCCCAGATTTTGTACTCATTCCTCTGGAAACATGGAATGTCTACGGTGCACAAGTCTGGCCCATCAAGTCTGCCATGATGTGGGTTTGCCGGCGTTGGACTGGCGTAAACACAGTAAAAAGTCTGACAACACCAGGTTTTAGTCCAACCGATTTATTTGATAATATTCTCACAAGCAAGCAAGCTTTCGAGGTTACCCTCTTCGTCAGGTGAATGGAGAGTTCTGACCTCAGACAGACAACCCTCCGAAAGAGCATCCCACCCAGGCCCTCCCTTCCACCCTATCCCCATAACCCAATGCATTTATCATCACCAATTCACCTAACCCGCACATGTATGGGAGGAAGTCAGAGCACCTGGAGGAAATACACGCAGTCATACAGAGAACATGCAAACTCCACGCAATGCGAGAATCGAACCTGGGTTTCTGGCACTGGGAGGCAGCAGAGCCAAAGACCCTTATTTTGTGCTGTAAAATTAATGACTTAGACATCATTAGCTTCAGTGGGACCCCCTTGTGCTCATAAAAGAAAAGAGGCTTGTACTCGTTGGAGTTTAGAAGAATGAGGGGAGATCTCATTGAGACGTATAAGATGATGAATGGGATGGATAGGATAGAGGTGGAGAGACTCTTCCCGCTCAAAAAAGACAGTAGGACTAGGGGGCGCAGCCTCAAGATAAAGGGGGGGCATTTTAGAACGGAGTTGAGGAGGAACTTCTTCACTCAAAGAGTGGTGAATCTTTGGAATTCTCTGCCCGTTGAAGTGGTGGAGGCTGCCTCGCTAAATATTTTCAAGAAGCGGGTTGATGGGTTTTTGATAAGAGAGGGGATTAAGGGTTATGCGGAGAGGGCCGGAATGTGGAACTGAGCCACGACAGATCAGCCATGATCTTATTGAATGGCGGGGCAGGCTCGAAGGGCCAGATGGCCTACTCCTGCTCCTATTTCTTATGTTCTTATGTTCTTATGTTCTTATGTTCTTTCAATTCTTTACGGAAGAGTTCCCTGCCCTTCCTTGAAAATGTCCTGGGACTCTTTATGCCCACCCGATTGGGTGGCACTGTGTAGATTAACATCTTTCTGAAGGCACAGCTCCCTCACTGTTTGTACTGAAGTACCAGTTTATTTAACAGGTTCAAGAGGGATTGTACTGATGGCGCTCTGACGTGGCAAGTGAGAATGTTGCCCCTAGCTCAGACTGACACTTGAGTTGCTATTAGATGTATTGTCTCTGTAGATTATAATGGGGTGTGTTGATGTTGATGCAATTTGCCGCTCTAAACATGAGGTAGCTTACAGAGGTAGCGCTATTATAACTAAACAAAATTGTAGGGTCATCGATATAAAAGCTGTAATCCAACACCATTTAGAGGGATTAAGTACACAAGATAATTGGACCTGAACATGGTGCTATTTGCCCATTGTACACATTTGTTCCTAGTTGACTCGTGCACCCTGTAACCCAATACACTTTAGAACTGATTGAATATGCAAGAGACTCGCGCCTTGTAAGGTGCGAGCCACCTTAACATCTGTCCCTGCGCGGAAAAAAATCCCGGAGCGCTTGAAACTGGGAAGCAGCAATTTGCAACTGAGTCTGCAGAATTGGAAAGTGGTTAAAAGATTGCCTGAATTGAACGTAACCGTTTAAGTGTTGGGGTCTGTGTTTCCCCTTCTCTCTCGCCTACCAGTGTTGCGTCATATCAAACAGATCTCTTACTGATGTGGAGTATTTTTTGTTGGTAGAAGGAAAAATGTTTTGACATTTGTTGTTTTGGATTTGGGAGCGTTTCCCTCAGATAATTTTATTATCTCTTTATGTAGTCGCTGGAAGGAACAAAGAACAGTACAGCACAGGAAACAGGCCCTTCGGCCCTCCAAGCCTGCTCGTTGGTCCAACTAGACCATTCGTTTAAATCCCTCCATTCCCAGTCTGCTCGTGTGGCTAATCCAGATAAGTCTTAAACAATCCCAGCATCTCTGCCTCCACTACCCTGCTTGGCAGTGCGTTCCAGGTCCCCACCACCCTCTGTGTAAAAAAAAAAAAATCCCTCTGATATCCCTCGCCCCCCTCACCTTGAATCTGTGACCCCTTGTGTTTGTGACGTCCAACCTGGGAAAAAGCTTCCCACTGTTCACCCTATCTACACTCTTCATAATTTTGTACGCCTCTATTAGGTGTACTTCCCTCATCCTCCGTCTTTCCAGAGAGAACAACCCCAGTTTACCCAATCTCAAAAGGGTAGGGGATTGTAGTTTAGTCGGGCAGAGTGCTCCGTGCAGGATTGGAGGGCCGACGGACCTAGTCCTGTGCTGTAATTTTCTTTGTTCTTTGTAATATTCAACCCGAAACTGGGAATACCGACTCAACCAAATCCAAACCTTTTCTGAGATTCAGTGAACAGGTAGCTGTTGGTGATCGTGAACCTTGGGCTTACAAGAGTAGGGTAGGGTAAGAGAGTATGCTGTTGGTGATGAAGAACAATGTACAACAGAGTGACTTGGACATTTGCTATAACAGGAGTTAGTCCTCTGGTCAACGTGAAACTGTTCCCTTCACAAGCTTCCTGTTTGACTGGACGCTGCTGAGTTGTGCGGTTGGCTAGGGGGGACACCTCAAGGAAAAAGAGAAAGGAAAAAAATAAATTTCAAGTTTTGAAACGGTGGAATAAAAAGCAGAAATGGCTGGAAAGACACAGTTGGCCCATGAATTCCGCAAAGATTCCACTTGCTTTTACCTCATGTTAGACTTGCATTTGAAGCTCTGTTAAGGCACATGTAAAACAGCCAAAGCTTTGTTAAGATTGGCTGCCAGGTATTCTTTTGGACCGTCGTAACCTTGGTTTTCTGGAACTTTGGCTCTGCTACCTCCATCTCTCCTTTAAAAAACTCAGAGGATTCTTTCTCTTTAACTATTGTCCCATCCCAGATTTCTTCAGTTAACCTTGTCCAGGTAATCATTTAGCCCAATGTTGTGTTCAGGGATCATCTCAATTGACCCAAAATTTGGGGGTGGAGGGTGATAATCCTCAGTGACTTGGAGCTGTGGCCATTTGCCGGGATTGTGCCTGGAAGACGAGGGCACCATGGAAACACGTCAGTCAGCCGGACCTCGGAGGGGGGAATGAGGAAAAGGAGAAGGAGAGTGAGGGTGATTGATGAGGACTAGAAGTATCGTTACCATCGAGGGGCCCCTCCCCAAGGTCAAAGAATGCCTGAATAGGCGACCTGCCAACCATGAGGCTGATGCTGGGAGACCTGGCAAAGTCCTCAGGTGCCAGGTGATAAAGCCATAACCCCTCCCCCCTCCCATCCCCCACCTGGCACTGGAAAAGTTCCAGCGGCGATGGGAAGAAGCCTTTTAATTAGAAAATTAAGTGGCTTAATTAACCTCTGGGTTGGATGCCATGCACCACCACATGCCCTGTTGCTGGCAAGATGGCAGTGCAGCGAGAAGTTGATGGGTACACCACTTCCAGCATCTCTCTCGCTCACCCTCTCTTGCTCACCCCCCCCCCCCCCCTGCCCAGCGATACCACTAGGTGGTGACCTAGTGGTATTATCAGTAGACTATTAATCCAGAAACTCAGCTAACGTTCTGGGGGCCCTGGTTCGAATCCCACCATGGCAGCTGGTAGAATTTGAATTCAATAAAAAAATATCTGGAATTAAGAATCTACCGATGACCATGAAACCATTGTCGATTGTTGGAAAAACCCCATCTGGTTCACTAATATCCTTTAGAGAAGAGCATCTTGTTGTCCAACGAGGGGACATACACGCGGTGGGTCGTGCGAGGGCTGCTCTTGGATGTTTCGAGAGTTGCCCAGAGCTTCACGTCGTTAGTGTACGCTTAAACTGGACCAACTGACGGGCAACACGACAGCTCAGTGACCATCACTGTTTGCTGTGCAGATACATGGATTTGGGCCGGTGGCTGTGGGAGTTTGCGCATTCTCCCCGTGCTTGCGTGGGTTTTTCTCCGGGTGCTCCGGTTTCCTCCCACACCCCAAAGATGTGCTCTTAGGCTGATTGGTGTAACAAATTGTCCCTAAATTAGTCTTCCCTCAATGTGGATTGCCATTAGCAGAGACAAGGGTCATGGGTGGAGAGGGGACTCATAACGTTAAAATGGCGGAGAGGGCTCGTTGGGCCGAATGGCCTGTTTCCTGTGCTGTGTTGTTCTTTGATCTGCTGTCCTCTGGCCTGGCCTACATGTGACTCCAGACCCACAGCAATGTGGTTGACTCTCAACTGCCCTTGGGTAACAAGGGATGGGCAATAAACGCTGGCCAGCTGGCGATGCCCATGTCCCACAGATGAATTGAAAAAAAAACCTAGCCATTATGGGCGGCACGGTAGCACAGTGGGTTAGCACTGCTGCTTCACAGCTCCAGGGTCCTGGGTTCGATTCCCGGCTCGGGTCACTGTCTGTGTGGAGTTTGCACATTCTCCTTGTGTCTGCGTGGGTTTTCTCCGGGTGCTCCGGTTTCCTCCCACAGTCCAAAGATGTGTGGGTTAGGTTCATTGGCTATGCTAAAATTGCCCCTTAGTGTCCTGGGATGTATAGTTAAGGGGGTTAGTAGGTAAAATGTGTAGGGATATGGGGATAGGGTCTGGGTGGGATTGTGTTCGGTGCAGACTCGATGGGCCGAAGGGCCTGTTTCTGCACTGTAGGGTTCTATGGGGTTCTATGATCTATGATCCCATTCCCAGAAGGCTAATAAAATCCAGCCATTTCTTGGCACTTCAGCTCGCTCTCCTGTAACATGTAGAATGTTCCAGAAAACTAACTTTTTAACGAACAAAGAACAGTACAGCACAGGAACAGGCCCTTCGGCCCTCCAAACCTGCGCTGTTCATCCGCCCAACTAGACCATTCGTTTGTATCTGAAAGAAATAAAGGACTCGAATTTATACACGGTCTTTCATAGTCTCAGAATGTCTCAAAATACCAGTGAGGTCCTTCTGAACTATACTGACTATTACACTGCACAGCAAGATTCCACAAACAGCAGGGAGATTAAACTACCAAACAATCTGTTTCAGTGATTATTATTTGCAGGATATTTATTGGTTTGGACAGTAGGGAAAACTCTCCTGTTCTCTGAAATATTATGCATGTCAGAGGATAAATTCCTACATCTTTTCTGAGCAATAACACCTTTGACGCAGCAGCACACCCTCAGAACCACACTGGACTATCGGCCTAGATTGCATCCCTTGACTCTGATCCAGCACCCATCGTATTCAGGAATGAGAGTGCAGAACTGACCTACAGCCAACAACTCCAGGGAGATGCATCTGAAACATTCACCCACCGTTCGTAAGAACATAAGAAATAGGAGCAGGAGTAGGCCATCTAGCCCTTCGAGCCTGCCCTGCCATTCAATAAGATCATGGCTGATCTGAAGTGGATCAGCTCCACTTTCCCGCTCTCTCCCCATAACCCTTAATTCCCCTGTCTATCAGAAACCCATCTACCCGTGACTTAAATATATTCAACGAGGTAGCCTCCACCACTTCAACGGGCAGAGAATTCCAGAGACTCACCACCCTTTGAGTGAAGAAGTTTCTCCTCAACTCCGTTCTAAACCGCCCCACCCCCTTATCTTGAGGCTGTGCCCTCTAGTCCTGCTATCTTTTCTAAGCGGGAAGAATCTCTCTACCTCTACCCTATCCACCCCCTTCATTATCTTATACGTCTCTATAAGATCCCCCCTCAGCCTTCTAAACTCCAACGAGTACAGACCCAGTCTGTTCTATCTCTCAAAAAGGGCTGGAAAATCTCTCCCACGATGTCATATTTGACCCCGAAATGAACTTCTGATGAGATGTTTTGTGCCGTCACTTAGATCTTTTATTTCCACCTTCAAAGGCCTGCCCAGTGGCACAGTGGTTAGCACTGCTGCCTCGCAGCCCCAGAGACCCAGGCTTGAGTTTGACCTTGGCTGACCGTGTGGAGTTTTCATGTTCTGCCTGGGTTTCCTTGGTACAGTCCACAGGTTTGGTGGATTGGCCATAGTAACTGCACAGGATTATGGGATAGGATGGGACATAGATAAGATGCCCTATTGGGGAGTCGATGTAGGCTTAATGGCCTCCATCCCAAAAATGTGCTTTTAGGCTGATTGATTGGGTAACAAATTGTTCCTATATTGGACCTCCCTGATCCTCACACATTAGGCATAGACTAAAATCATGAATAGGTCACTGAGACAATGGGACGGCGGCGCGGGCTCGTTGGGCTGAAGGGCCTGTTTCCCGTGCTGTTTTGTTCTTTGTTCTTTGTTCTTTGTCCTCTTGCAATGTAGGGATTCTTTGGTTCTATCAGCTAACTCTGCTCCGTATTACCTTACCCGCTGCTGAACCTCTCATTCATGCCTTCGTTACGTCTAGAATTCCAATGTTCCCCTGGCCAGCTCCCACCTTCCAACTTCTATGAATTTAAGGTTAGGTGAAAACTTTATTCCCCATCCTGATTCGCACCAATTCCTGTTCACGCAATCACTGCTGTGCTTGTTGAACTACACTAACTCCTAGCTAAGCAATGCCCTGATCTCAGAGTTCTACTTCAAACAAGCACGTGACTTCACTCCCTCCCCAGTCTCTGCGATCTCCTCTCGCCCGCAACCAACCCTCCAAAATATCCACCTTCCTCCGATTCGAGCCCCCAATAAATGCCCCTGACCTGAATTACTCCACTAATATATAGGTGGCACGGTAGCACAGCGGGTTAGCACTGCTGCTTCTCAGCTCCAGGGACCCGGGTTCGATTCCCGGCTCGGGACACTGTCTGTGCGGAGTTTGCACATTCTCCCCGTGTCTGCGTGGGTCGCCTTCGGGTGCTCCGGTTTCCTCCCACAGTCCAAAGATGCATGGGTTTGGTTAATTGGTCATGCTTAAGTTGCCCCTTAGATGTATGGATTAGCGGGTAAATATGTGGGGATCGGGATTGTGGTCGGTGCAGACTCGATGGGTTTCTATGATGTAAATGCTGGTAATACTCAGCAGATCCTGCAGTGTCTGCGGAGCTTGGGATTTTCTCTACAGATGCTGCCTGACCAGTTGAGTTTTTCCAGCATTTTTTTTGTTTCTATTTCAGAGTTTTCCCTGTGGCTGCGTGGGTTTCCTCCGGGTGTTCCCGTTTCCTCCCACAGTTCAAAGATGTGTGGGCTGGGTAGATTGGCGATGGTAAATCGACCTTTAGTGTCATGGGAATTAGCAGCACATTCTCCTCGTGTCTGCGTGGGTTTTCTCCGGGTGCTCCGGTTTCCTCCCACAGTCCAAAGATGTGCGGGTTAGGTTCATTGGCTATGCTAAAATTGCCCCTTAGTGTCCTGGGATGTGTAGGTTAGAGGGATTAGCAGGTAAAATGTGTAGGGATATGGGGATAGGGTCTGGGTGGGATTGTTTTCGGTGCAGACTCGATGGGCCGAAGGGCCTGTTTCTGCACTGTAGGGTTCTAAATAGGTGGGGTTATGGGGATAGGGCCCGGTGGGACTATTGTCGACGCAGGCTCGATGGGCCGAATGGCCTTCTGCACTGTTGGGATTCGATAATTTCCAGTTTCTGCAGTATTTTGGTTTGTTGTGGTTTAATCAGTCCACCTTTGGGTGCTGAAGGCCCACTTTGAAATACTTTGATTTGATTTATTATTGTCACGTGTATTAGTATACAGTGAAAAGTATTGTTTCTGTGTGTTATACAAAGTGTACTGTACAAAGAGAATGGAAGGAGAGAGTGCAGAATGTAGTGTTATAGTCACAGCTAGGGTGTAGAGCGGTAGGTCCATTCGAAAGTCAGACAGCAGCAGGGAAGAAGCTGTTCTTGACTCGGTTGGTATGTGACCTCAGACTTTTGTATCTTTTTCCCAAAGGAAGAAGGTGGAAGAGAGAATGTCTGGGGTGCATGGGGTCCTTAATTATGCTGGTTGCTTTTGCGAGGCAGCAGGAAGTGTAAACAGAGTCAATGGGTAGGGAGGCTGCATGATGGACTGGGCTTCGTTCATGACCCTTTGTAGTTTCTTGCGGTCTTGGGCAGAGCAGGAGCCCAGACCGAGCTGTGATGCTCAAAAAAGACAGTAGGACTAGGGGGCACAGCCTCAAGATAAAGGGGGGGGGGCGTTTCAGAACGGAGTTGAGGAGGAACTTCTTCACTCAAAGGGTGGTGAATCTCTGGAATTCTCTACCCGTTGAAGTGGTGGAGGCTGCCTCGCTAAATATTTTCAAGAAGCGGGTTGATGGGTTTTTGATAAGAGAAGGGATTAAGGGTTACGGGGAGAGGGCGGGAAAGTGGAACTGAGCCACGACTGATCAGCCATGATCTTATTGAATGGCGGGGCAGGCTCGAAGGGCCAGATGGCCTACTCCTGCTCCTATTTCTTATGTTCTTAAAAAGAATGCTTTCTGTGGTACATCTGTAAAAGTTAGTGAGAGAATAGCGAACGTGCCAAATTGTCTTAGGCTTCTGAGAAAGTAGAGGCTTTCTCTACTTTCTCAAAGAGGCTTTGGTGGGTTCTCTTAACAATAGTGTTGGCATGGAAATTCTCTTCCCGTTTGGTCCTGGTGTGGTGGGAAGGTCTTATGAGGAAAGACTGAGGGATTGGAGGTTATTTTCGTTAGAGAGAAGAAGGCTATGAGGTGACCTGATTGAGACGTACAAGATGATCAGAGGATTGGATAGGGTGGACAGTGAGAGCCTTTTTCCTCGGATGATGATGGCTAACACGAGGGGACATAGTTTTAAATTGAGGGGTGATAATTATAGGACGGATGTCAGAGGTAGATTCTTTACTCAGAGGGTAGTAAGGGCATGGAATGCCCTGCCTGCAGCAGTTGTGGGCTCACCAACTTTAAGGGTGTTCAGATGGTCAGTGGATAGGCGTATGGATAACATTGGAATAGTTTAGGTTAGAGGGTCATTAGATTGGTTCCACTGGTCGGCGCAACATCGAGGGGCGAAGGGCCTGTAGTGTGCTGTTATGTTCGATCTTCTATGTTCCTCTCTGGCTCTCTACCTCACTTTGCTGTTTGACAACACATGTTCAAATTTACCTCTTTGACCAGATCTTTGTTCAGATGCCCTAATGTCTCCTTCTGTGGCTCATTGTTCGATTAATCTTCTTTGGATTAATATTTTGGGGAGATTTGCTAAGTTAAAGACGTTGTATAAATTATAAGGTGTTGTTGGACTTTGGATCAGAGAGTCCCAGGTTTCATTCTATTGTGAATTGACAGATCAGTCAATTACTGAGAGCACTAAACTTGCTCTCAGTGCCTGTGAGCAGGAGTCTCCCGCTTTCTGACCACTGTCCATTGTCAATGTGACTCGATATTCGAGGATCATAGAACATAGAACCCTACAGTGCAGAAACAGGCCCTTCGGCCCATCGAGTCTGCACCGAACACAATCCCACCCAGACCCTATCCCCATATCCCTACACATTTTACCTGCTAATCCCTCTAACCTACACATCCCAGGATACTAAGGGGCAATTTTAGCATAGCCAATGAACCTAACCCGCACATCTTTGGACTGTGGGAGGAAACCGGAGCACCCGGAGAAAACCCACGCAGACACGAGGAGAATGTGCAAACTCCACACAGGCAGTGACCCGAGCCGGGAATCGAACCCAGGACCCTGGAGCTGTGAAGCAGCAGTGCTAACCCACTGTGCTACCGTGCCGCCCAAAGATCACATCTTTGAATTTGCATGTGTTGCCTCTCATGGAGGAATAGCCAGCCACCGACTGTCTCAGTGGACTAATGAAGAATAGCCACTGAGGTAAAGTCTTAGAGGTGAGGGTGGGGGTGGGGTGGACGGGGCTGAGGAGAGCTGTAGGGGGGGGGGGGGGGGGTCACGGTGTGATGCGAGAGGGTGTACTTGGGTACCACTGACCGAAACGATCAAAGCAGGCAAGAGAGGGAAGGGGAGAAAGTTGAAAAAAGTGGAGGAGAGATTAGGTAAACTGGGGTTGTTCTCCCTGAAAAGATGGAGAACGAGGAGAGACCTAATAGAGGTGTACAACATTATGAAGGGTATGGATAGGGTGAACAGTGGGAAGCTTTTTCCCAGGTCGGAGGTGACGATCAGGAGGGGTCACAGGTTCAAGGTGAGGGGGACGAGGTATAAATCGGATATCAGAGGGATGTTTTTTACACAGAGGGTGGTGGGGGCCTGGAATGCGCTGCCAAGTAGGGTGGTGGAGGTGGACAGGCTGGGATTGATTAAGAGTTACCTGGATAGCGACATGAGCAGACTGGGAATGGAGGGATACAAACGAATGGTCTGGTTGGACCAATGAGCGGGGCAGGTTTGGAGGGCCGAAGGGCCTGTTTCCTGTGCTGTACTGTTCTTGGTTCTTTGTTGTTTTGTTAAGAAACTGGATGCAACAAATACAGAGTCAGGTGGGGTGTTTACTTGAGCCTCTTCCTGGGACCCTCGTTCTCACTTGCTGCAGGTTCAAGGCCTCAGCAAACCTGAAAAGAGGGGGTTTTGTTTTGGTCACTGATGCGAGAGTGGGATTGCCCCGGCTGTAAGCTTCATGACAGCTCAGAGACTATCTCTGTTGCTGTGCGGACACACGGATTTGGGGCCTGTGTCCGTGGGAGTTTGCGCGTTCTCCCCATGGTTGCGTGGGTTTCCTCCGGGTGCTCCGGTTTCCTCCCACATCCCAAAAATGTGCTTTTAGTCCAAAGATGTGCGGGTTAGGTTCATTGGCTATGCTAAAATTGCCCCTTAGTGTTCTGGGATGTGTAGGTTAGAGGGATTAGCAGGTAAATGTGTAGGGATATGGGGATAGGGTCTGGGTGGGATTGTGTTCGGTGCAGACTCGATGGGCCGAAGGGCCTGTTTCTGCACTGTAGGGTTCTAGGTTCTATGATTGATTGGGTAACAAATTGTCCCTATATTGGACCTCCCTGATCCTCGCACATTAGGCATAGACTAAAATCATGAATAGGTCACTGACCATGGGACGGCGGCGCGGGCTCGTTGGGCCGAAGGGCCTGTTTCCCGTGCTGTGTTGTTCTTTGTTCTCTCCGTGGCTGTTGACCGAAATGGTAAGCAGCAATCCCCTGTGAGGGAGCAAATCACCTGGGACAACCATGAAAGGCTCTGAGCATCTCCATTTAGCTGCTGACAGAATCAGCCCAGCTTCCCGACAACAGAGTGAGTTTAAAAACAATAACGTGGAATAAATTCTTCTGGAAACGGGCTGTAAGGTTCAGGGGGCAGCTTAAATTTCCCCAAACCCACGGGGAGAAATCTGGATTATGGTCTAAACATTGTGAAGGTAATCCCTGTTTATTTGAATAATGTTTTGTTTCATGTACGGTACACTCTACAAATAACTACTTGTTGGAATGCTGGCGGAGGGGAGGATACTGATCAGGACAGTACTTTTTTTAAAGAATAATTCCTGGCACGTGCATGGGCATCACTCGGAGTGACGGGTGGGCAGAGTGCAGAGGAGGTTTACTCGGCTGATACCGGAGTTGAGGGGATTGAGCTATGAGGAGAGGCTGAATGAACTAGGCTTGTACTCGTTAGAGTTTAGAAGAATGAGGGGAGATCTCATTGAGACGTACAAGATGATGAATGGGATGGATAGGATAGAGGTGGAGAGACTCTTCCCGCTCAAAAAAGACAGTAGGACTAGGGGGCACAGCCTCAAGATAAAGGGGGGGGGGGGCGGTTTAGAACAGAGTTGAGGAGGAACTTCTTCACTCAAAGGGTGGTGAATCTCTGGAATTCTCTGCCCGTTGAAGTGGTGGAGGCTGCCTCGCTAAATATTTTTAAGAAACGGGTTGATGGGTTTTTGATAAGAGAAGGGATTAAGGGTTATGGGGAGAGGGCAGGAAGGTGGAACTGAGCCACGACAGATCAGCCATGATCTTATTGAATGGCGGGGCAGGCTCGAAGGGCTAGATGGCCTACTCCTGCTCCTATTTCTTATGTTCTTATGTTCTTATTGCCCATTCCAAGTTGCTCTCAGAAGGTGGTTCTGGTGAATCACTTTTGTACCGGTTGATGAGATTCAGTGTGTCTTGCCTTGCCAGGACAATGAAGAGTGTGTGACGTTGCTGGAGAAATAGATTACAGAACCCTACAATGCAGAAACAGGCCCTTCAGCCCATCGAACACAATCCCACCCAGACCCTATCCCCATATCTTTATATATCGTACCCACTAATCCCTCTAATCTCCGCTACCCTGGACACTAAGGGGCAATTTCTTAGTGTGGCCAATCAAGCTAGCCCGTTCGTGTCACAAGCTGGCTTACGTTAACACTGCAATGAAGTTCCTGTGAAAAATCCCCTCTTCGCCACACTCCGGTGCCTGTTCGGGAGCACTGAGGGAGAATTTAGCACGCCTAACCAGCATGTCTTTCAGACTGCGGTGGGAATGGGAGCACCCGGAGGAAAGCCACGCAGACAGTGGGGAGAGCGTGCAGACTCCACACAGACAGTGACCCAAGCTGCGAATCGAACCCAGGACTCTGGCGCTGTGAGGTAGCAGTGCCAACCACTGTGCCACCCTATAGAGAACGGATACAACTATATAGGGAAGATCGGGTAACAAAGGGAGATTACTTTGGGTATTATCAGCCATGGGGGAGTAAGGGATTGCCAGGACACGCTGATTAGAATGCCCACTGTAGCTCTCTGGAATTTTATTCCAGTTGTGTTAGAGGTTTTTTGCCCCTCATACCCTCCAGCTCCCACAAGCCCCCCATGGACCCTTATACCCTGCATGTCAATTCATGTCAGATTCCCCCAACCACCCCCTAAAATGCCTCATACTGTTTATACCAAATCAATGCCAAATTTGATCCTTAATCAGAAAGAAATCTCACAAAACCAGCTTAAAGTCCAACAGGAAACCTGTTGGACTTTAAGCTGGTGTTGTGAGATTTCTTCCTGTTTTACCTCAGCCCTACACCGGCATCTCCACATCAAATTCAGTCCTTTCCATAGAACCATCGAATCCCTACAGTCAGAAATTCGGCCTGTCTGTATCAACTCTCTAAAAGAGTATCCCACCCAGCCCTTCCCTCTACCTCATCTCCGTAACCCCACATGTTTTGTCTTGGCTATTCCTCTAATCTACACACCTTTTGGACGCTAAGGAGCAATTTAGCATGATCGATCTGTCTAACCTGTGCGTCTTTGGACTGTAGGAGAAAACTGGGCTACCTGGAGGAAACCCATGCAGAAATGGAGAGAATGTGCAAACTCTACACAGACAATGACCCAAGGAATTGCATCCATTTTCTGGCGCTATGAGGTGGCAGTGCTAATCACTGTGCTGCTTTTCTGTCCTTTCCAATTCACACAGTATGCACGAGGTACATAACCAGTGAGCTAGACAATAACAATGCCATGCATGTGTAATGAGGCTTGGCAGGGAGCCCAGCTTAATAAAAAGATTAGCTTAGCATGGGTTCTACTTTTGCAAACTAATGTGAATTGTTGACTTTGTTTAGCTGACATCTTTAAGTGATTACAGTAATTTTTTTCCTTGTGATCTCTTTTGTCAATGTCTCATTAGGTCAAGATGAGGAGATGGAAAATGTTTGCAATCTGTTATTAAGCGAGCGAGTTTTTAGAGGGTTTTAGGAATGATAGTTTTTTTTAAAAGACGTCTTGTCAATGGGGTCACAGAGTCATTGAAGTTTGCAGCATGGAAACACGCCCTCTGGCCCAACTTGTCCATGCCATCCTTCTTTTTTCTTTTAAACCCCTAAGTTAGTCCCAGTTGCCCACATTTAGCTCATGTCCCTCTATACCCATCTTACCCATGTAACTGTCTAAATGCTTTTTAAAATACAAAATTGTACCCACCTCTACTACTACCTCTGGCAGCTTGTTCTAGACACTCACCATCATCTGTGTGAAAAAATTGCCTCTCTGGACATTTTTATCTCTTTTTCTCTCCTCTCATCTTAAACCTACACCCTCTAAGTTTTAGATTCCCCTACCTTTGGGAGAAAATATTGACTATCTAGCTGATCTGTGCCCCTCATCATTTTATCGACCTCTATAAGATCAGCCCTCAGCCTCCTACGCTCCAGAGGAAAAAGTCCCAGTCTATCCAGCCTCTCCTTATAATTCAATCCATCAAGTCCTGGTAGCATCCTAGTAATCTCTTCTGCACTCTTTCTAGTTTATTAATATCCTTCCTATAATAGGGTGACGAAAACTGTATACAGTATTCCAAGTGTGGCCTTACCAATGTCTTGTACAACTTCAATGAGACGTCCCAACTCCTGTATTCAATATTCTGACCAATGAAACCAACTTGCTGAATGCCTTCTTCACCACTCTGTCCACCTGTGACTCCACTTTCAAGGAGCTATGAACCTGTCCCCCTAGATCTCTTTGTTCTGTAACTCTCCCCAGTGCCCTACCAATAGCTGAGTAAGTCCCTGCCCTGGTTCAATCTTCCAAAATGTGTCACCTCGCATTTATCTAAATTAAACTCCATCGGTCATTCGTCAGCCCACTGGCCCAATTGATCAAGACCCTGTTGTAATTGGAGAAAACCTTTTTCGCTGTCCACTATGCCACCAATCTTGGTGTCATCTGCAAACTTACTAACCATGTCCCCTATATACTCATCCAAATCATTAATATAAATGACAACTAACAGTGGACCCAGCACTGATCCCTGAGGCACACCGCTGGTCACAGGCCTCCAGTTTGAAAACAACCCTCTACAACCACCCTCTGGCTTTTGTCATCAAGATGTGGGTATGCTGGCGTTGGACTGGCGTAAACACAGTAAAAAGTTTGACAACACCAGGTTTTAGTCCAACCCATTTATTTGATAATAGACTCACAAGCTTTCGAGGTTTCCCTCTTCGTCAGGTGAATGGAGAGTTCTGGCCTCAGACAGAGATATGCTCTGTCTGAGGCCAGAACTCTCCATTCACCTGACGAAGAGGGAAACCTCGAAAGCTTGTGAGTCTATTATCAAATAAATCTTTTGGACTAAAACTTGGTGTTGTCAAACTTTTTATTTTGTCATCAAGCCAGTTTTGTATCTATTGAGTTACCTCACCCTGGATCCCGTGAGATTTAACCTTATGCAACAACCTACCATGTGGTACCTTGTCAAAGGCCTTGCTAAAGTCCATGTAGACAACATCAACTGCACTGCCCTCATCTACCTTCTTGGTTACCCCTTCAAAAAACTCAATCAAATTTGTGAGTCATGATTTTCCACTCACAAAGCCATGCTGACTGTCCCTAATCAGTCCTTGCGTCTCTAAATGCCTGTAGATCCTGTCTCTCAAAATACCTTCCAACAATTTACCCACCACAGATGTGAGGCTCACTGGCCTGTAGTTCCCAGGCTTTTCCCTGCAGCCCTTTTTAAACAAAGGCACAACATTTGCCACCCTCCAATCTTCAGGCACCTCACCCGTGACTATCGATAATTCAAATATCTCGGCTAGGGGACCCACAATTTCCTCCCTAGCCTCCCACAATAGCCTGGGATACACTTCATCAATCCCACAGATTTATCTACCTTGATGGATGGATGTTATTTTTCACTCAGCATTTGGCAATGTACGTGAACAAAAAGCCATATTATAACATGTTGCCTATTGGGCGAATGGGCATGGAAGGTTGGACTGTATGAGAAGCAATGTGGAGTGGCCCAGGCATTGCCCTGGAACATGAGGGGCTTGGTGGCCATGGGAAAGATGCGTTAAATTTACTTGAAAGGTTCCTGAATTGAGGCTTTGGTTCATGATGCCTCAGCGGAGATGTGAACCAGGGGTTACAGAGAAGCTGACCAGACTCCACAAAAGTTCTGGGATGTCCAGGAGATGTCTACTCCACCAATGGAGCTGCCAGGAACGAACATAGAACATTACAACGCAGTACAGGCCCTTCGGCCCTCGATGTTGCGCCGACCAGTGGAACCAATCTAATGATCCTCTAACCTAAACTATCCCAATGTTATCCATACGCCTATCCACTGACCATTTGAACGCCCTTAAAGTTGGCGAGTCCACAACTGCTGCAGGCAGGGCATTCCACGCCCTTACTACCCTCTGAGTAAAGAACCTACCTTTGACATCCGTCCTATAATTACCACCTCTTAATTTAATGCTATGTCCCCTCGTGTTAGCCATCACCATCCGAGGAAGAGGGCTCTCACTGCCCACCCTATCGAACCCTCTGATCATCTTGTATGCCTCAATTAGGTCACCTCGTAACCTTCTTCTCTCTAACGAAAATAACCTCAAGTCCCTCAGCCTTTCCTCATAAGACCTTCCCACCATACCAGGCAACATCCTGGTAAACCTCCTCTGCACCCTTTCCGATGCCTCCACATCTTTCTTATAATGCGGTGACAGAAGGCGAAACCCAGAACTGGGTCCTCCCCACCTTTGTGTAATGGGTTTCAAGGTCTATCTAACCGTGCGAAAACCCAGGCCTCATTCTCAAATTGCTATCCTGGTAACAGTCCACGACAGCACCTTTTCAAATAGTGTTATCTCATCTTTAAATGTGCCAGAATGAACAGATTAAAATCCTTGGCTTTGTTGACTTTCAGAACGATAAATATCTGAGTGTTTCCACTCACCAGATTATGAGGTCAGTGACAGGTTGGGTGTTTGGAAATTTGAAGGAGGGGATGTGTGCTGTTACCATCATTCGGAATATTAATATGACATTTTATATTCATTAGACAACATATCATAAATGAAATAATAAATTGCTCCAATGTAGTGTTCTGTTACAGAGAAAACGCTGAGTTCTATTAATTAAAAGATCAACCAGCCATAGATTTGAACAAATGCCTTAGGCTTGCAAAAGCATCTAATAATACACGAGGCAGAGCCTTAGATAGGTAGAACATAGAACACTACAGCACAAACAGGCCCTTCGGCCCACAAGTTGCACTGATCATATCCATACCTACCAGGCCCATCTATTACCCTCAATCCCATGTACTCATCCAGAAGTCTCTTAAAAGACCCCAATGAGTTTCCCTTGAATGTGTGTATAAGGATGTGCATGTTATTGATGTTTTTCTCTTTTAATCCACAGGTGATTCTGTCCATCTTGTTGTCCAACAAGGGGCATACACGCGATGGGTCATACTTGGGCTGCTCTTGGTTATTTCGAGAGTAGCCTAGTGCCTTCATGTCGTTAGTGTACGCTTAAACTGGGACCAGATACTGGGCAAGACGACAGCTCAGTGACTATCACTGTTTGCTGTGCAGACACATGGATTTGGGCCGGTGTCTGTGGGAGTTTGCGCATTCTCCCCGTGCTTGCGTGGGTTTTCTCCGGGTGCTCCGGTTTCCTCCCACTCCCCACAGATGAGCTGTTAGGCTGATTGGTGTAACAAATTGTCCCTAAATATACATCTCCCCTCAATGTGGAATGCCATAAGCATAGACAAGGGTCAATAATGTTAAAATGGCGGCGCGGGCTCGTTGGGCCGAAGGGCCTGTTTCCCGTGTTGTTCTTTGAGTTCGCCTCTACCATCACCGACGGCAGCCGATTCCACTCACCCACCACCCTCAGAGTGAAAAACTTACCCCTGACATCTCCTCTGTACCTGCTCCCCAGCACCTTAAACCTGTGTCCTCTCGTAGCGACCATTTCAGCCCTGGGAAATAGCCTCCGAGAATCCACCCTATCTATTCCTCTCAACATCTTATAAACTATATATATATATATATATATATATATATATATATATCACTATAGGAAAGACGTAGAAGCTATTGAAAGGGTGCAGAGGAGATTTACAAGGATGTTGCCTGGACTGGGAGGCATGCCTTATGAAGATAGGTTGAGGGAGCTGGGACTCTTTTCCCTGGAGAGGCGAAGGTTGAGAGGCGACCTGATAGAAGTTTATAAAATGTTGAGAGGAATAGATAGGGTGGACTCTCAGAGGCTATTTCCCCGGGTTGAAATGGTCGCTACGAGAGGACACAGATTTAAGGTGCGGGGAGGGAAGTACAGAGGTGATGTTAGGGGTAAGTTTTTCACTCAGAGGGTGGTGAGTGAATGGAATCGGCTGCCGTCATCGGTGGTGGAGGCGAACTTGCTGGGGTCTTTTAAAAGACTTCTGGATGAGTATATGGGGTTTAATGGGATTGGGGGTTATAGATAGGTCTATAGATTGGTGGGGTTGATGTGATCGGCGCAACTCGAGGGCCGAAGGGCCTGTTTGTGCTGTAATGTTCTATGAATCGTAGAACCCTACAGTGCAGAAACAGGCCCTTCGGCCCATCGAGTCTGTACCGAACACAATCTCACCCAGACCCTATCCCCATATCCCTACACATTTACCTGCTAATCCCTCTAACCTACACATATGTTCTATGTTCTATATTAAACCTCTATCAGGTCCTTCGTCTCTCCAGGGAGAAAAGACCGAGCTCCCTCGACCCTAAGACTGCATCTTCCCCTTTCCATTAGCAGCTATGATTTGGCGTCTCTCCCTCTGCTCCCACCCTGGCATACTGTCAGGTAAAGGATTCACTGGCACTGAATCCAAGGCAAGGTGAACAGTTTGGGTGGAATAGATGAGGTTTGCGAGGGTGCAGTCTCAGTGCCTGCACTCGATGGTGTAGGGGGGTTTGGAGTGTTAGAGATTACAGCAATGTTGGGCATTGCTAACACACAGGATGATTCGGATTGCCTCCGTGCTGAGTACTACATGGCAGTGGGAGAACACTCATCTGACTCAGTCACCCTGAGTGGACACACTCTCTCCCTTCCACGTTTATCTAAATTAAACTCCATCTGCCAGCCCACTGGCCTAATTGATCGAGATCCTGTTGCAATTGGAGATTCTCACTGTCCGCTGTGCCACCAATCTTGTTGTCGTCCGCAGCAAGGGGACAGGAAAGTGGAGTTGGGGCCCACAATCGGCATTCGGTGACCTTACCGAATGGAGGGGGCAGGCATGGAGGGGCTGAGTGGCCAGCTGCTTCTGGCGTTCACTTCCTCGCCCATCATTTCGATGTTAAACCGAGGCCCTGACAGGTAGGTGCGAAAGCTCCCTGCTAATCATTTTGCAGGGGATTAAGGGAGAGCCCTCGGGTGCCTGAGTCAGTCTCCATCCCTCAATCAATACAGAGTGAACAGCATTACCACACCGCCGTTCGTGGGACCTAGTGATGCACAAGTTGGATGCTTTGTCACAACGTAACTGCACTCGAGGTTATAGATAGGTCTATAGATTGGTGGGGTTGATGTGATCGGCGCAACTCGAGGGCCGAAGGGCCTGTTTGTGCTGTAGTGTTCTATGTTCACTCAGCAAGTATTGAAGTACGCTTTGTGGCTTCATGTTCTCCATGAAAGGTGCTACATAAATGTGATTGCTGGGGGGAGCTTAGAACATAGAACATTACAGCACAAACAGGCCCTTCGGCCCTCGAGTTGCGCCGATCACATCAACCCCACCGATCTATAGACCTATCTATAACCCCCAATCCCATTAAACCCCATACAGCTTGTTACTGTACTCCTGACCAGCTTCCCACAATTCACCCTAAAAACATGAACTTGTCGGAATCTCTAATGTCTATCTCCGAATTTGCACCAAGTCTCGATCACACCCGTGTACCCTGAGCTCACGGATCTGTATTGGCTCCTCTTGCTTCTGTCTTGCTTCTATTAAAAATTCTCCTTTTTAAAATTTCAAATTGATCTTGCCTTTTCCATATCTACGTAACATCCTTGTTCTACAGTCCCTCCGCGGCCTCTATATCCCTCCAGTTCAGGCTGCTTGTCTGTCCCACAGTTTTCTTCACTCCGCTCTTAGCAGCAGCAGGGCCTGGACTCAAATTCCACGCCTAAACCTCCCCCCCTCTCTCTCTCTCTCTCTTGCGCTCTCTCTTTCTTTTTCTCTCTCCTTCTCTCTGTGTCTCGTTCTTTCTCTCCCGCTCACTTTGTGGGGTTTTCCAGCTGCGCTCGCCCGAAAATGGGAAAATCCCGCCTCAGATCAAAGGACCCTTCCCCGGTCCAACCCTTGCCCTCTCCGATTCCCACGGTGGGCTGCGATGAGCCCACTATTGTAAGGTCACCGAGTGCCCACTATTAAGGGCAGGGGTCTTAGTAGCGTTGAAGAGCAGAAGGATCTCGGGGTCCGGGTTCACAGGACTCTTAAATCGGCCTCGCAGGTGGAGGAGGTGGTCAAGAAGGCGTATGGTGTACTGGCCTTCATTAATCGAGGGATTGAGTTTAGGAGTCGGGAGGTAATGCTGCAACTTTACAGGACCCTCGTCAGGCCTCATTTGGAGTACTGTGCGCAGTTCTGGTCGCCTCACTATAGGAAAGACGTAGAAGCTATTGAAAGGGTGCAGAGGAGATTTACAAGGATGTTGCCTGGACTGGGAGGCATGCCTTATGAAGATAGGTTGAGGGAGCTGGGACTCTTTTCCCTGGAGAGGCGAAGGTTGAGAGGCGACCTGATAGAAGTTTATAAAATGTTGAGAGGAATAGATAGGGTGGACTCTCAGAGGCTATTTCCCCGGGTTGAAATGGTCGCTACGAGAGGACACAGATTTAAGGTGCGGGGAGGGAAGTACAGAGGTGATGTTAGGGGTAAGTTTTTCACTCAGAGGGTAGTGAGTGATTGGAATCGGCTGCCGTCGTCGGTGGTGGAGGCAAACTCGCTGGGGTCTTTTAAAAGACTTCTGGATGAGTATATGGGGTTTAATGGGATTGGGGGTTATAGATAGGTCTATAGATTGGTGGGGTTGATGCGATCGGCGCAACTCGAGGGCCGAAGGGCCTGTTTGTGCTGTAATGTTCTATGTTCTATGTTCTATGTTTTATGTTCTATGATAACATTTGCCCCTCTTGCTCTCCCTCTCTTTCTCTCGCTCTTCATGGAATCGTAGAATCCCTACGGTGCAGAAGGAGACCATTTGGCCCGTAGAGTCTGCACCAACAGGGCCTATCCCCCTCATGTATTTACCCTGCTAGTTCCCCCTTACATAGCCAACCAACCTAACTCGTACATCTTTGGAAACTGGAGCACCCGGAGGAAACGCATGGAGACACGGGGAGAATGTTCAAACTCCGCACGCACACGCACACGCACACACACAAGGTTACCCAAAGCTGGAATTGAACCTGGGTCCCTGGCGCTGTGAGGCAGCAACCTTCACCTGACAGAATTTTGATTTAACCGCAATCGCACCCCCACCGCCCCCTTCCCTCACACGTCGATGTCCCTTCAGTCTGAATTACTAACCGTGGCCCCCCTTTTCATCAGATTTCGGCCTTCTAGACTGATCCGTGTGCTGCTGTGAAGGCCGTGACAATGAAGTAACCCTCCCTCTCAGACTGTGTAGGATTTTCACCAAAGCCCAGTGCCTTGTGAGGCTGGGCTCTGATCACAGTCAATGCTCCGTGTTAGTATCCCAGCTGAATAAAACAAATCCCAGAATGGAACCAAGCTCGGTACATCATCGTTTTTACCGTATTTTTAACCGTTTTACACGGGCGCGGCTGACCGGCATTTATTGATGTGGAGATCATAGAACCCGACAGTGCAGAAACAGGCCCTTCGGCCCATCGAGTCTGCACCGAATACAATCCCACCCAGACCCTATCACCATATCCCTACACATTTTACCTGCTAATCCCTCTAACCTACACATCCCAGGACACTAAGGGGCAATTTTAGCATAGCTAAAATGAACCTAACCCGCACATCTTTGGACTGTGGGAGGAAACCGGAGCACCCGGAGAAAACCCACGCAGACACGAGGAGAATGTGCAAACTCCACGCAGGCAGTGACCCCGAGCCGGGAATCGAACCCGGCGTTGGACTGGGGCAAAACAGAAAGAAATCCCACAGCACCCAGTTGAGAACTCCCAGCCTCCTGACGAAGGGACAGGCTGTCCCGAAAGCTTGAGGCTTTTGCTACAAATAAACCCGTTTGGACTTTAAACTGGTGTTGTGGGATTTCTTCCAGCATTCGTTGCCCATCTCTCGTCGCCCTTAAGAAGGTGGTGACCAGCTGCCGCCTTGAACCTGCTGCACTCCACGTGCTGTGGACCCACAGTGCGATCAGGGAGGGATTTTGCTCCAGCGACTGCGAAGGAATGGCGATATCTTTCCCAAGTCGGGATGGTGAGAGGTTTGGAGGGGAACTTGCAGGTGGGGGTGTTCCCCATTTATCTAGAACAAAGAACAACCCAGCACGGGAAACAGGCCCTTCGGCCCAACGAGCCCGTGCCGCCACATCACCCTACACCTATTCTACCTTGCATGTCTACGAATGGAACCCCACTCAGTCAGATTCAGGGAAGAAATAGTGTCAATTTGGTAAAAACCGATTAGCCTGAGAGCACATCTTTGGGGTGTGGGAGGAAACCGGAGCGCCCGGAGGAAACCCACGCAACCACAGGGAGAATGCGCAAACTCCCACAGACACAGGCCCAAATCCATGTGTCTGCACAGCCAGCAGTGCTAGTCACTGAGCTGTTGCGGCGCCCGTCTACCGGTCCAGGATCAAGCACACACACCGACATGAAGTACTAGGCCACTCCTGGAACTTCCAAGAGCAGCCCAGGCACGACCCGCCGTGTGAATGCCCCTCGTTTGACATGAGGTGGACCTCCACCTGTGGAATAAAGACAATAATATTAATGTTACAGCCTGCCTTTCGGTGTCTCCCAAGGTTTAACCCTATTTAATAGCCCCTACCATATCCCTCCATTCTCATTTCACTCATGTGCCTATCTAACTGCATCTTAAATGAGTCCAATGTTCCTGCCTCCACCACCCTACTCGGTAGCGCGTTCCAGACCCCCACAACTCTCTGCGTAAAGAACCTTCTTCTCACCTCCAAATTATACCTCTCCCCCTCACCCTTAAATGATGACCTCTCGTGTTCGTACCCAGTCTAGGGAGCAGTTTCTCACTATTAACTCTATCTATTCCCTTCATTATCTTATATACTTCTATCATGTCCCCTCTCAATCTCCGTCTTTCCAAGGAGAATAGTCCCAGTTTCTTCAACGTCTCCTCGTAAGCCAGTCCCCCCATGCCAGGCAACATCCTGGTAAACCTCCTCTGCACCCTTGCCCCTCTAGATGGAAGTGGTTGCGGGTTTGGAAGGTGCTGTCTAAGGATCTTTGGTGGATTGCTGCAGTGTATCTTGTAGATAGTACACATCGCTGCTACTGAGCGGCAGTGGTGGAGGGAGTGGATGTTTGTAGATGGGCTGCTTTGTCCTGGATGGTGTCAAGCTTCTTGCGTTGTTGCGTGTTAATAAACAGAGCCCCAGACTCGCTTGCCCCTTCTCACAAAACTCTAAACTGAAACCAAACCCAAGTTTCATCTTCCTTAACACACACATTAAACCTAAAGCTATATCTTGTTCTTAACAATTGCCTTGAGTACTGTGAGCTGGAGGTGTTGCCTGACTGATATCTGAGCCGATCAGTGTAACACCCTGACTAACTGTTTGTCTACAACGTCTCTGCAATTTCAGAGTCTCGCTTGTTCCCTGTGGTCAGCTAACCTCAGCACAGGTCAGGAAGCTGAAGGAACATTGACACACCTCCGCTCAAATCTCTGCCCTGCTTGCTGTCCTCATGCCTAGCAGTGTGGTCAAGTCTCTCCTCGATTACCCCAAACCACCATTGGATCGCCTGGTCCTCTCGTGGCCTCAGTGTCAGTGCAGCGGTATGTCGGATTATTTTGTGAAGCCCTCAGCTTCCTCCTCTGGGTCTAACTTCAACAATTTAGCAGGACTCTGGACCTGTCACTGGCGATTTTCCTCCTCGAAGCTTTCCGACAACATCAGCTGCTTTAGCCGACAGCTGCTTCCGAATCCTTCATCCTCAACATTAACAGCAGCTCTCCCCTGCTTGATCAAGATCAATAATCCACTTTCGACAAGTGATCAAGAGCCTCTTGTTTCTGTTCAGCCAACACCCGTAACTCAGCAGCAATTGAGTTGAATGAACTTCTGGCAGTCCGGCCCTGTGTGCTAATCGCGTGTGCGAATACTCGAACCCTTCCTCATTCTGTCGCTCTGCTCCTGGTCGAAACTAAAGCTCTCAGCGACACCTCATTTCTCCGTTTAATGAGGGTGTCTGTGATGATATTGCAGCCAGGCTAACTCCTATTATCCAGACTCTTTTAGTGTCCTAATGTCATGGAATGTTCTATTAGAACATAGAACATTACAGCGCAGAACAGGCCCTTCGGCCCACGATGTTGCGCCGACCAGTTACAAAAATAATGACCCACTAACCTAAACCAAATCCCATTTTGTCCATAAACCTATCCACGGATCTCTTAAACGCCCCCAAACTAGGCGCATTTACAACTGCAGCTGGTAGGGCATTCCAATCCCTCACCACCCTCTGGGTAAAGAACCTACTCCTGACATCCGTCCGATAACTACCACCCCTTAATTTAAAGCCATGCCCCCTCGTGCTAGATTTCTCCATCAGAGGAAAAACACTATCACTACCCACCCTATCTAAACCTCTAATCATCTTATATGTTTCAATAAGATCCCCTCTTAGCCTCCTTCTTTCCAGCGAAAACAACCCCAAATCCCTCAGTCTCTCCTCATAGGACCTCCCCTCCATACCAGGCAACATCCTGGTAAACCTCCTCTGCACCCTCTCCAAAGCCTCCACATCCTTCCTGAAATGTGGGGACCAGAACTGCACACAGTACTCCAAGTGCGGCCGCACCAGAGTTGTGTACAGTTGCAACATGACGCTGCGACTCCTAAATTCAATCCCCCTACCAATAAACGCCAAGACACCGTACGCCTTCTTAACAACCTTATCTACTTGATTCCCAACTTTCAGGGATCAATGTACACATACACCTAGATCCCTCTGCTCATCCACACTATTCAAAGTCCTCCCGTTAGCCCCATACTCGATTGATTGCACATTCTATAGTGGGATGAATGTTTAATTTGGGTCAACATAAGAACATAAGAAAAAGGAGCAGGAGTCGGCCATCTAGCCCTTCGAGCCTGCCCCGCCATTCAATAAGATCATGGCTGATCTGAAGTGGATCAGTTCCACTTTCCCACTTTCTCCCTATAACCCTTAATCCCCCTGTCTATCAGAAACCTATCTACCCGTGACTTAAATACATTTAGCGAGGTAGCCTCCACCACTTCAACGGGCAGAGAATTCCAGAGATTCACCACCCTTTGAGTGAGGAAGTTCCTCCTCAACTCTGATCTAAACTGTCCCCCCCCTTATCTTGAGGCTGTGCCCTCTAGTCCTGCTGTCCTTTCTAAGCGGGAAGAATCTCTCAACCTCTACCCTATCCATCCCTTTCATTATCTTATACGTCTCTATAAGATCCCCCCTCATCCTTCTAAACTCTAACGAGTACAGACCCAGTCTATTTAGTCTCACTTCATAATCCAACCCCTCATCTCCGGTATCAGCCTAGTGAACCTCCTCTGCACTCCCTCCAAGGCCAAAATATCCTTGCGCAGGTGCGGCGACCAAAACTGCACACAGTACTCCAGCTGCGGCCTCATCTATGTCCTGTAGTCAAAGCCATCATTTCTTGCCCATCTCTAATTGTAAATTAGTAATTGAGAATGTGTTAGTGACTCTTGAACCGCTGCAGACCCTGAGCAGGATTTTATGGCCTTGCTCATCCCGAAACCGCAAAATCTTACCCGAGGTCGATGGATCTTCCCATATACTGTCCCTCGCCCGCTCCAATTCCCATGGTGGGAAGGCTGGCAAAATTCTAACCCATCTTTGATTTATTATTGTCACATGTATTAACGTACAGTGAAAAGTATTGTTTCTTGCGTGCTATACAGACAAAGCATACTGTTCGTAGAGAAGGAAACGAGAGAGTGCGGAATGTAGTGTTATAGTCATAGCTAGGGTGTAGAGAAAGATCAACTTAATGCAAGGTAGGTTCGTTCAAAAGTCTGACAGCAGCAGGGAAGAAGCTGTTCTTGAGTTGGTTGGTGCGTGACCTCAGACTTTTGTATCGTTTCCCTGAAGGAAGAAGGTGGAAGGGAGAATGTCCAGGATGCGTGGGGTCCTTAATTATGCCGGCTGCTTTGCCGAGGCAATGGGAAGTGTAGACAGAGTCAATGGATGGGAGGCTGGTTTGCGTGATGGATTGGGCTACATTCATGACCTTTTGTAGTTCCTTGTGGTCTTGGGCAGAGCAGGAGCCATACCAAGCTGTGATACAACCAGAAAGAATGCTTTCTATGGTGCACCTGTAAAAGTTGGTGAGAGTTGTAGCGGACATGCCAAATTTCCTTAGTCTTCTGAGAAAGTAGAGGTGTTGGCGGGGCTTTTCTAACTGTAGTGGAGGAACCAGGACAGTTGGTGATCTGGATACCTAAAAACTTGAAGCTCTCGACCCTTTCTACTTCATCCCCGTTGATGTAGACAGGGGCATGTTCTCCTCTACGCTTCCTGAAGTCGACGACGATCTCTTTTGTTTTTTTGATGTTGAGAGAGAGATTATTGTTGCTGCACCCTTTCACCAGATTCTCTATCTCACCCCTATTCTCTGTCTCTTCATTGTCTGAGATCCGACCCACTACAGTGGTGTCATCAGCAAACTTGAAAATCGAATTGGAGGGGAATTTGACACACAGTCATAGATGTGTAAGGAGTATAGTGAGGGGACTGAGAACACGGCCCTGTGGGACACCTGCGTTGAGGATGATCGTGGAGGAGGTGTTGCTGCCGATCCTTCCTGATTGTGGTCCGTGAGTTAGGAAGTTCAGGATCCAGTTGATGAGAGAGGTGCCGAGGCTGAGGCCATGGAGTTTGGAGATGAGTTTCATGGGAATAATGGCATTGAAGGTTGAGCTGCAATCAACAAAGAGTCTGATATAGGCGTCCTTCTTATCTAGGTGTTCCAGGGTTGAGTGCAGGCCCAGGGAGGTGGCGTCTGCTGTGGACCTGTTACGGCGGAAGGCAAACTGTAGTGGATCCAGGCAGTGTGGGGGGGCTGGAATTGATTCATGCCATGACTAACCTTTCGAGGCACTTCATAATAATGGATGTCAGAGCCACTGGCCAATAGATTTTAAGGCATGTGGCTTGGTTTCTAAAAACAAAGAACAACCCAGCACGGGAAACAGGCCCTTCGGCCCAACGAGCCCGCGCCGCCACATCACCCTACACCTATTCTACCCTGCGTGTCTACGAATGGAACCCTACTCAGTCAGATTCAGGGAAGAAATAGTGTCAATTTGGTAAAAACCGATTAGCCTGAGAGCACATCTTTGGGGTGTGGGAGGAAACCGGAGCGCCCGGAGGAAACCCACGCAACCACAGGGAGAATGCGCAAACTCCCACAGACACAGGCCCAAATCCATGTGTCTGCACAGCCAGCAGTGCTAGTCACTGAGCTGTTGCGGCGCCCATCTACCGGTCCAGGATCAAGCACACACACCGACATGAAGTACCAGGCCACTCCTGGAACTTCCAAGAGCAGCCCACGCACGACCCGCCGTGTGAATGCCCCTCGTTCGACACGAGGTGGACCTCCACCTGTGGAATAAAGTCAAAAATATTAATCTTACAGCCTGCCTTTCCGGTGTCTCCCGAGGTTTAACCCTATTTAATAGCCCCTACCATATCCCTCCATCCTCGTTTCACTCATGTGCCTATCTAACTGCATCTTAAACGATTTCTCTTAGGTACCGGGATGATGGTTGGCTTCTTGATGCAGGTACTGTGGTGTAGCTACATCCACAGTGCTGTTAGGAAGGGAGTACCCAGTGACAGCGAAGGAATAGTGATATAATTACAAGTCATGAGGATGTGAGATTAATTGGGGAACTTGCAGCTGACGGTGCTCATGTGCATTTAGAACCATAGAAAATTACAGCTCAGAAACAGGCCTTTCGGCCCTTCTTGTCTGTGCCCAACCATTTTTTTGCCTAGTCCCACTGACCTGCACTTGGACCATATCCCTCCACACCCCTCTCATCCATGAACCCGTCCAAGTTTTTCTTAAATGTTAAAAGCATTTATCCGGCAGCTCATTCCACACTCCCACCACTCTCTGCGTGAAGAACCCCCCCTCTAATATTCCCTTTTCTCCTTTCATCCTTAACCCATGCCCTCTGGGTTTTTTTTCTCCCCCTAGCCTGAGTGGGAAAAGCCTGCTTGCATTCACTCTATCGATACCCATCACAATTGTATACACCGCTGTCAAATCTCCCCTCATTCTATATTTGTATACTTGAGGTATATAAATTCAGAGCCCACATTATACCGTATGTGGTTATGTTGTCAGCAGAGTGAAATTGCCGTGGAGTTGAAGCATCTCTTCTTTCTCTGTGGCAGGATATGTGACTCACTCCTAACCTTCTCGTGGAAAACATCAGGATGATCTCTGCGAAGGAAATGCAGAAGAAGAAGCTCTCAAAGGACAGCATGACCCTGCTTCCCTGCTTCTACTTTGTTGAGGTAAGCATCCACATGGTGTATACCGTGCGCCGCAGGTAAGTAATAAGGCAGCAGTTAGCCAGCACAGGACAGAACAGAGTGGAATTCCTGACAGCACAACATTTGCGTAACGTTCCCGCCAGTCTCCTCTGCTCTATCCACTTCGGTAAGAAATCTCACAACACCCGGTTTATTTGGTAGCACGAGCTTTCGGAGCTTCAAGGCCCTTCTTCAGGTGAACGGGAGCTGTGTTCGCAAACACGGCACATAAAGACGCAAACTCGATTTACAAAGTCGTGCTTTGCCATTATTGACCTTGCCAATGTAACGGACACGCCTCACGTTTTAGCTGCACTTTGGTTAGGCAAACGACTGGCCCCCAAAAGGTGAAAGATTAGGTCAGTTAGCCCAATATGGTGATAAATGATCAATTAATTGGCCCATAGGCAATGATATTCAAAAATACAACTCTGGTGTAAGTGAGGGAGGGTTTGCTGACATTGAATAATGACTGAAGGAGCCTACTCCATCATTCGATGAAAGAGATGGATGTACC
The DNA here is from genome assembly GCA_037974335.1 of Prionace glauca. Taxonomy (NCBI): domain Eukaryota; kingdom Metazoa; phylum Chordata; class Chondrichthyes; order Carcharhiniformes; family Carcharhinidae; genus Prionace; species Prionace glauca. The sequence goes on along the minus strand of CM075746.1, from coordinate 55,796,112 downwards.
AGTCCGGGAGTGTGTAGCTCCCCCTCACCACTCTCAGGCTGGTGCAGTGAGGGGAGAGAGTAGTGTGCTACCGAGCCTTACAGACTACCCTGCAAATGGAGACTAGGAGCTGCTGCCTGTTACTATTTTTATTTATTTATGTTTTTATTATTATCTCAAGTAGGCTTACATTAACACTGCAATGTAAGTTACTGTGAAAATCCCCTAGTTGCCACACTCCAGCGCCTGTTCGGGTACACTGAGGGGGGATTTAGCGTTGTCAATCCACCTAACCAGCACATCTTTCGGAGGAAACTGGAGCACCCGGAGGAAACCCACGCAGACACGGGGAGAATGTGCAGCCTCCGCACAGACAGCGAACCAAGGCAGGTCCCTGGCGTTGTGAGACAGCAGCGCCAACCACTGTGCCAACGTGCCGCCTGTTAAGAACGAGAGGACAGAGGGCAGGAATCAACTGGCGATAGTCTTCGCAGAGAAAGGGGAGGCCAGTAGTTAGCAGTGCTGCCACACAATGGCAGGGACCCGGGTTCAATTCCGACAAACTGCTGTGTGGAGTTTGCACATTCTCCCCGTGACTGTGTGGGTTTCCTCCAGACGCTACGGCTTCCTTCCATAGTCCAAAGATATACGGGTGAGGTTGATTAGCCGTGCCAAATTGCCCCTTAGCGTCAGAGGGATTAGCAGGGTAAATATGTGGGTTTATGGGGATAGGGCCTGGGTGGATTGTTGCCCGTGCAGGATCAATGGGCTGAATGGCCTCCTTCTGCACTGTAGGGATCCTGTGGATACGGGATCCTCGTCTAATGAGTCCATTCTGAGGATGAATTGTGAGAACTGGTCACCAAAGACAGTTGTATTGTGTCTGACTACTTGGGACCCTCTGATCATTCTTGCTTCCTGTTTTCTCAAGATTTGTTTAGCTTTCCTGCTGAAGCTACAGCATTGTTCCAGGATCTTTTCTGCCAATTGTCCCTCCCTGAGGTGTAACACAGCACTACAACTGGGTCTAACCAGAGCTCTGGACAACTGAGCAAGTGTGAGGTTATCCACTTTGGCAGAAATAATAGTAGGAGGGATTACTATTTAAAGGGCGAAAAGCAGCAGCATGCTACGGTGCAGAGGGACCTGGGGGTCCTTGTGCATGAGTCGCAAAAACCCAGTCTGCAGGTGCAGCAGGTGGTCAGGAAGGCGAATGGGATGCTGGCCTTTATAGCGAGGGGGATAGAATATAAAAGTAGGGAGGTCTTGCTGCAACTGTACAGGGCACTGGTGAGGCCGCAGCTGGAGTACTGTGTGCAGTTTTGGTCGCCGCACTTGCGCAAGGATATTTTGGCCTTGGAGGGAGTGCAGAGGAGGTTCACTAGGCTGATACCGGAGATGAAGGGGTTGGACTATGAAGAAGAGACTAAATAGACTGGGTCTGTACTCACTGGACTTTAGAAGGATGAGGGGGGATCTTATCGAGACGTATAAGATAATGAAGGGGATGGATAGGGTAGAGGTAGAGAGATTCTTCCAGCTCAGAAAGGATAGCAGGACTAGAGGACACAGCCTCAAAATAAGAGGAGTGCAGTTTAGATCAGAGTTGAGGAGGAACTTCTTCACTCAAAGGATGGTAAATCTCTGGAATTTTCTGCCCGTTGAAGTGGTGGAGGCTGCCTCGCTAAATATATTTAAGTCACGGGTAGATAGGTTTCTGATAGACAGGGGAATTAAGGGTTATGGGGAGAAAGCGGGAAAGTGGAACTGATCCACTTCAGATCAGCCATGATCTTATTGAATGGCGGGGCAGGCTCGAAGGGCTAGATGGCCTACTCCTGCTCCTATTTCTTATGTTCTTATGAAGGATCACTTCCACCCATGTAAAATCTGACCCCCTTGAGATAGCAGCCAACATTCCCTCGGTCTTTTTGATTGGTTTTTAAACAAGGTGACGAGCTTTAAATGACGTGGACTCCCAGATCACTTTGCTTTTTGACATCTCCATTCAGAAAATACTCCCAATGACCTTTCCTGGGTCCACAGTGAATGACCTTTCACCCCGTCACATTGATCTGTGTGCGCTGCAGTTATGGATGAATGTCTGGCAGGAGAGAGAGAGAGAGACTCCCAGTGTGGCTCCCTTTCCCCAGTAAGTCTGTCCAGGTCATTACAGCAACCTTCCTGGCTTGTTCGTGCTCCCATCGAGGGTTAACTTATTCTTGGTTGGCGTTGGGAAATAGAGAATGATGAATTTCCAGCCTGTTTTATAGTCTCCCCTACTCTCAGTGGCTGCTGCACTCTGGCATTTAAGGTTCATCCTGGATCCCTGGAGAAAGGTAAGTGGGCAGTGGGATGGGAGGAGAGCTTGAGATTGCAGGAAAGGGCGGAGAGTTACAGTCAGTGGGAATATTCTCGATGTGAAGCCCCCAGATCAAATCGCTGCTTGCCAACTGCTCAATACCAATGGAAGTGTGGTGAAGGCCTTTAAGTGGGCATTAATTGGGCACTTAAAATGTCAAGTGGCATCTGCCCCTTAATCGATTGGGGTGGAACTCCCACCACAGCAAGGGGAGGTGGTGAACAAAGAAAATTACACAGGAACAGGCCTTTTGACTCTCCAAGTCTGCACTGACCATGATGCCCGTCTGAACTAAAACCCCCTACCCTTCCGGGGACGGTATCCCTCTATTCATAAGAACATAAGAACATAAGAAATAGGAGCAGGAGTAGGCCATCTGGCCCTTCGAGCCTGCCCCGCCATTCAATAAGATCATGGCTGATCTGTCGTGACTCAGCTCCACCTTCCCGCCCTCTCCCCATAACCCTTAATCCCTTCTCTTATCAAAAACTCATCAACCCGCGTCTTAAAAATATTTAGCGAGGCAGCCTCCACCACTTCAACGGGCAGAGAATTCCAGAGATTCACCACCCTTTGAGTGAAGAAGTTCCTCCTCAACTCTGTTCTGAACCGCACCCCCCTTTATCTTGAGGCTGTGCCCCCTAGCCCTACTGTCTTTTTTGAGTGGGAAGAGTCTCTCCACCTCCATCCTATCCATCCCATTCATCATCTTATACGTCTCAATGAGATCTCCCCTTATTCTTCTAAACTCTAACGAGTACAAGCCTAGTTTATTCAGCCTCTCCTCATAGCTCAACCCCCTCAACTCCGGTATCAGCCGAGTAAACCTCCTCTGCACTCCCTCCAGGGCCAAAATATCCTTGCCTAGTCATGTATTTGTCCTTAACAGTCACGATCGTATCTGCTTCCACTACCTCCTGTTACAAGTCAGGTCGGATATTTCATGGTGTTCTAGGAAGCTGACCGGATTTGTAAAGTTTTCTGTTGATTTCAGCGAGGATGAGCATGGAGAGGTTTCACTCAGGGAGCGTTTCAACTAACCCACGAGGAGCTTTTATCAAAAACACAGTTTAATTAAGAATATTGTTGGCGTGTACAGTAAGATAGTTGGCAAGTACTTTTAACAATTACAAGCAAGAAGCACAACAACCATGACAATGTGTAACTCTTTAGGAAATATCTCGAATGTGTTCCAACCAAAGCCAATATACAAAACCCTCCCAATAAACAATACAGCATTGGTTAGTATCCACTTGTTACAGGAATCCCACCTCCTGGGATGAATGCTGAAAATCATAGAATTCTTACAATGTAGAATCATAGAAACCCTACGGTGCAGAAAGAGGCCCTTCGGCCCATCGAGTCTGCACTGAACACAATCCCACCCAGGCCCTACCCCCATATCCCTACATACTATACCCACTAATCCCCTCTAACCTACGCATCCCTGGACACTAAGGGGCAATTGCTTAGCACGGCCAATCAACCTAACCCGCACATCTTTGGACTGTGGGTGGAAACGGGAGGACTTTGAATAGTGTGGAGGAGCAGAGGGATCTAGGTGTATGTGTACATAGATCCCTGAAAGTTGGGAGTCAAGTAGATAAGGTTGTTAAGAAGGCATACGGTGTCTTGGCGTTTATTGGTAGGGGGATTGAATTTAGGAGTCGCAGCGTCATGATACAACTGTACACAACTCTGGTGCGGCCACACGTGGAGTACTGTGTGCAGTTCTGGTCCCCACATTACAGGAAGGATGTAGAGGCTTTGGAGAGGGTGCAGAGGAGGTTTACCAGGATGTTGCCTGGTATGGAGGGGAGATCCTATGAGGAGAGACTGAGAGATTTGGGGTTGTTTTCGCTGGAAAGAAGGCGGCTAAGAGGGGATCTTATTGAAACATTTAAGATGATTAGAGGTTTAGACAGGGTAGATAGTGATAGCCTTTTTCCTAGGATGGAGAAAGCTAGCACAAGGGGGCACGACTTTAAATTAAGGGGGGGTAGTTATAGGACTGATGTCAGGGGTAGGTTCTTTACCCAGAGGGTGGTGAGGGACTGGAATGCCCTGCCAGCTGCAGTTGTAAATGCGCCTAGTTTGGGGGCGTTTAAGAGATCTGTGGATAGGTTTATGGATGAAAAGGGATTGGTTTAGGCTCGTGGGTCATTGTTTTGTAACTGGTCAGCGCAACATTGTGGGCCGAAGGGCCTGTTCTGCTCTGTAGTGTTCTATGTTCTATGAAACCAGAGCACCCGGAGGAAACCCACGCAGACACGAGGAGAATGTGCGAACTCCACACAGACAGTGACCCCGAGCCGGGAATCGAACCCAGGACCCTGGAGCTGTGAAGCAGCAGTGCTAACCCACTGTGCTGCCATTCGGCCCATCGAGCCTGCACTGACAACAATCCCACTCAGGCCCTACTCCCATAAACCCGTGTAGTTGCCCTTGCTCATACCTCTGCCGCTAAGAGGCAATTTTAGCATAGCCAATCCAACCTAATCCGCACGGCTTTGGGCTGTGGGAGGAAACGGGAACACCCGGATGAAACTCACGCAGACACTGGGAGAACACGCAAACTCCACACAAAACGGTGACCCGAAAATGAACCTGGGTCCCTGGTGTGGTGAGGCAGCAGTGCTGCCTTTTGTGAAGAAACTCGGAAGCGGTTGTAGTCCAATCTGTTTTCCAAAACACAGCTTCTTCGAGGCAGGACCTGTCCTGTTGACCAGCTTGGCAGGATCCTGCGGACCCTCATTATTTACACACAGCCGAGCTCTCCTCTGACTCTCTTCGCTGGCCAGCAGCTGACCTGTTCACAACCCCACCTGATGACAGGTTCAAAGGTCCCAACACCATAGAACATAGAACATTACAGCACAAACAGGCTCTTCGGCCCTCGAGTTGCGCCGATCACATCAACCCCACCAATCTATAGACCTATCTATAACCCCCAATCCCATTAAACCCCATATACTCATCCAGAAATCTTTTAAAAGACCCCAGCGAGTTCGCCTCCACCACCGACGACGGCAGCCGATTCCAATCACTCACTACCCTCTGAGTGAAAAACGTACCCCTAACATCACCTCTGTACTTCCCTCCCCACACCTTAAATCTGTGTCCTCTCGTAGCGACCATTTCAACCCGGGGAAATAGCCTCTGAGAGTCCACCCTATCTATTCCTCTCAACATTTTATAACCATGTTACTTACCACTCCAGCACACTCGTACGGCACGGTAGCACAGCGGGTTAGCACTGCTGCTTCACAGCTCCAGGGTCCTGGGTTCGATTCCCGGCTCGGGTCACTGCCTGTGTGGAGTTTGCACATTCTCCTCGTGTCTGCGTGGGTTTTCTCCGGGTGCTCCGGTTTCCTCCCACAGTCCAAAGATGTGCGGGTTAGGTTCATTGGCTATGCTAAAATTGCCCCTTAGTGTCCTGGGATGTGTAGGTTAGAGGGATTAGCAGGTAAAATGTGTAGGGATATGGGGATAGGGTCTGGGTGGGATTGTGTTCGGTGCAGACTCGATGGGCCGAAGGGCCTGTTTCTGCACTGTAGGGTTCTATGTTCTATGTATCACCCTCTCCAGCCCAGCTGCCTTCACCAGGCAGTGCAGGATGTCAGCAACCCAGAGGGAAAAGGCTCGAAGCCTGTTCCTCGATTCAACCGCCTTCCCCCAGAGCCCGTCTCCTGCCCATGCCCCTCTTGGACCTGTATCCACCACATCAGGAGTCCTCACGGTAAGCGATGTGATACCCCTTTCACCCTCTTGTTTGTCAAACAGGGTCCAGCTTCCACCCCTCGGACTGCCTCTGCCTTCCATTGTTTGCCCTCTTCATCCACCTCCTTGTCCCTCTGCCCGCAGCTGTGAGCATTCCCCCTAGCCTCCACCCCATCCTTGCACAGCACTCCGTAATCATCCCCTCCTCTCTCTCTTTGTCAGGCCCTTGCCCCCACCCCAGTTGATGTTTGGACCTTTGTTGCAATGGCTGTATGAGCCCTGTAGCACAGAGCTGTCCGGATAGACACTGGTATGTAGCACCAGGGGCAAGGAGACTCATGTACCTCCCTAACCAGCACAGTACTGATCCCACCCAGTGACACAGGAGGGTCTGTGAGTCCAGCAGCACAGAGCTGTCTGGATAGATGCTGGTGTGTGGCACCAGGGGCAAGGAGACTCCTGTGCCTCCCTAAACCCAGGCAGAAAGTTATTCCGCTCATCCCTCCTTGGGAGGCATGAGGAGGGGATGCCATGTTTGCATGGAAGCCAAATGGAAGGATTGGTACTGGCTTTGAGATGGAAGGGAACCTGTACAAGACATGTTCACTTAGTGTATCACTTTAATTTGTTCACATTGAAACGTGGAAGATAGTGTGTGTGTGTGTGTGTGTGTGTGTGTGTGCGCGCGCGTGTGTGTGTATGTGTACCCACCCTGCCAGCCAGTGGGAATCCCATCACCTTTCCCACCCACCATCAGACAGATCTAATCTCCAGAATTCTGCCCAGGGACTTTGGCAGAGGGTTCTGCGAAGCAAGAGATTTGGTGTTCAAACATCCCGGGAAATCCAATATGGATTTGTCAGGATTTGCACAGGACTACATCCTCAACAGAGGTTGGAATATTTGGCCTATTCCCTTTAATGATTTCGGTATAATTAGTCGCAACGGGAGTAACACTCCCAATATAAGATTGTTGATTTAATTCTATTCCAGACCTTCAAAGCTTAATGTCTAAACCAATAGATTTAAAAGCTGCTTAAACCTGACTCTCAATTTTAAATTCCACTCCAATCTTTATTAATAATATGTTACTCAAATTCCACACCCCTACCCCATAAGAAGCCATCCGAATACACCACAAAGATGCCTGAATGCGTTCCTTCACCATTCCAGTAAAACATTGTGGGATCTGCCTTTAATTAGCACAAGTTGTTTACAGCAAAACAGATCTCACTGAAAAACACCCACACCCTCAGAGGCATTTTGCTGTCTCTTTGGGTGGTTTTGGAAACACTGTTTTTCTGGGGAAAAAGATTTCTGTCTGTGCTTTCTATTTAAAAACATTTGGGTGAGGAAAAACACCATGCATAAGAACATAAGAACATAAGAAATAGGAGCAGGAGTAGGCCATCTGGCCCTTCGAGCCTGCCCCGCCATTCAATAAGATCATGGCTGATCTGTCGTGACTCAGCTCCACCTTCCCGCCCTCTCCCCATAACCCTTAATCCCTTCTCTTATCAAAAACCCATCAACCCGTTTCTTAAAAATATTTAGCGAGGCAGCCTCCACCACTTCAACGGGCAGAGAATTCCAGAGATTCACCACCCTTTGAGTGAAGAAGTTCCTCCTCAACTCTGTTCTAAACCGCCCCCCCTTTATCTTGAGGCTGTGCCCCCTAGTCCTACTGTCTTTTTTGAGCGGGAAGAGTCTCTCCACCTCTATCCTATCCATCCCATTCATCATCTTATACGTCTCAATGAGATCTCCCCTCATTTTTCTAAACTCTAACGAGTACAAGCCTAGTTTATTCAGCCTCTCCTCATAGCTCAATCCCCTCAACTCCGGTATCAGCCGAGTAAACCTCCTCTGCACTCCCTCCAGGACCAAAATATCCTTGCGCAGGTGCGGCGCCCAAAACTGCACACAGTACTCCAGCTGTGGCCTCACCAATGCCCTATACAGCTGCAGCAAGACCTCCCTACTTTTATATTCAATCCCCCTCGCTATGAAGGCCAGCATCCCATTCGCCTTCCTGACCACCTGCTGCACCTGCAAGCTGGGTTTTTGCGACTCATGCACAAGGACCCCGAGGTCCCTCTGCACCGTCGCCTGCTGCAGTTTTTCGCCCCGTAAGTAATAGTCCTTCCTACCATTCCTCCTACCAAAGTGGACCACCTCACACTTGCCAACATTAAATTCCATTTGCCATTTCCTGGCCCATTCGCCCAGCCTATCTAGATCCTTATGCAGACTCTCCACACCCTCCGCACAATTTGCCTTTCCCCCAATCTTGGTGTCATCAGCAAATTTTGACACCCTGCACTCGGTTCCCTCCTCCAGATCATCTATATAAATGGTAAATAGCTGAGGCCCCAGCACCGACCCCTGGGGCACCCCACTAGTCACCAACCGCCAATCCGAATAGCATCCATTGACCCCCACTCTCTGCCTCCTATTTGACAACCAATCCTCTATCCACGCTAACACCCTGCCCCCAACTCCATGTCCCCTGACCTTCTGCAATAACCTCTTGTGAGGTACCTTGTCAAACGCCTTCTGAAAATCCAGAAAGACCACATCCACCGGCTCTCCTCTATCCACTGCCCTAGACACATCCTCATAGAACTCCAGTAAATTTGTCAGACACGACTTCCCTTTAATGAAACCGTGTTGCGTCCGCCCTATCAAGCAATTCCCCTCAAGATGCCTCGCTATTTCCTCCTTAATGACGGTTTCTAACATTTTACCTACCACAGACGTTAAACTAACCGGCCTATAATTCCCCGCCTTTTGCCTGGCACCCTTCTTAAACAACGGCGTAACATTAGCCGTTTTCCAATCTTCCGGCACTTCCCCGGAATCCAGCGACGTCTGGAAAATAACCACCAAGGCATCCACTATCACCTCCGCCATTTCTTTCAGAACCCTCGGATGCATTCCATCCGGTCCTGGGGACTTGTCCACAATCAGCCCCTCCAGTCTGTCGAGCACCACCTCTCTAATAACAGTAATGTCATTAAGACCCTCCATTCCTACCACCTTTCCATCGCTAATACCCGGCAAATTATTCACGTCCTCCTCCGTGAAGACAGAAACAAAGAAGTTATTCAAGACCTTAGCCATAATCCCTATCCCCTACCACTAGCTCCCCTTTCTCATCCTCTAAAGGACCAACGTTTACCCTAGCCAGCCTCTTCCTTTTTATATAGCAATTAGTTTTTGCTGCACCCTTATCTGTTCATCAGTGCCGCAGCCCCAGGACACTTGCATTTTCCTGAAACGTAATGATGTCACACTCAGGAAACCAATTATCCGGCTTTCCCAGGAATCCGCACCCTACTTTGGTCTTAAAGGGACATCAGACAAAACGAAAATAAATGCCTATCGACGCACAAAAGTCATGACGTGATTCAGAAAGACAATCTGCTCAAACTTTGTGGTCCAACAGGTTAAAGAGATGTGGAGTAAAGTTTATTTATTAGAAGCATAGAAAATTACAGCTCAGAAACAGGCCCTTTGGCCCTTCTTGTCTGTGCCGAACCATTTTTCTGCCTAGTCCCACTGACCTGCACTTGGACCATATCCCTCCACACCCCCTCTCATCCATGAACCCGTCCAAGTTTTTCTTAAATGTTAAAAGTGACCCTGCATTTATCCGGCAGCTCATTCCACACCCCCACCACTCTCTGTGTGAAGAATCTCCCCCTAATATTCCCTTTAAACTTTCCCCCCTTTCACCCTTAACCCATGTCCTCTGGTTTTTTTCTCCCCTAGCCTCAGTGGAAAAATCCTGCTTGCATTCACTCTATCGATACCCATCAAAATCTTATACACCTCTATCAAATCTCCCCTCATTCTTCTACGCTCCAGGGAATAAAGTCCTAACCTATTCAATCTCTCTCTGTAACTCAGCTTCAAGTCCCGGCAACATCCTTGTGAACCTTCTCTGCACTCTTTCTACCTTCTTAATATCCTTCTTGTAATTAGGTGACCAAAACTGCACACAATACTCTAAATTCAGCCTCACCAATGTCTTATACAATGTCACCATAACATTCCGACTCTTATACTCAATACTTTGATTTATAAAGGCCAATGTACCAAAAGCACTCTTTATGACCCTATCTACCTGTGACACAACTTTTAGGGAATTATGTATCTGTATTCTCAGATCCCTCTTTTCTACTACACTCTACAGTGTCCTACCATTTACCATGTTTGTTCTGCCTTGGTTTGTCCTTCCAAAGTGCAATACCTCACACTTGTCTGTGTTAAACTCCATCTGCCCATTTTTCTATTTGGTTCAAATCCCTCTGCAAGCTTTGAAAACCTTCCTCACTGTCCACTAAACCTCCAATCTTTGTATCATCAGCAAATTTGCTGATCCAATTTACCACATTATCATCCAGAGCATTGATATAGATGACGAACGACAATGGACCCAACACCAATCCCTGTGGCATACCAATAGTCACAGGCCTCCACTCAGAGAAGCAATCCTCCACTACCATTCTCTGCCTTCTTCCATTGAGCCAATGTCTAATCCAATTTACTAAGTCTCCATGTATACCTAGCGATTGAACTTTTCTAACTAACCTCCCATACGGGACCTTGTCAAAGGCCTTACTGAAGTCCCTGTAGACAACATCCACTGCCTTCCCTTCATCCACTTTCTTGGTAACCTCCTCGAAAAACTCTAATAGAACATTACAGCGCAGAACAGGCCCTTTGGCCCACGATATTGCGCCGACCAGTTAAAAACAATGACCCTCTAACCTAAACCAATCCCTTTTCGTCCATAAACCTATCCACGGATCTCTTAAACGCCCCCAAACTAGGCGCATTTACAACTGTAGCAGGCAGGGCATTCCAATCCCTCACCATCCCCTGGGTAAGGAACCTACCCCTGACATCCGTCCGAGAACTACCCCCCCTTAATTTAAAGCCATGCCCCCTCGTGCTAGCTTTCTCCATCCGAGGAAAAAGGCTATCACTATCCACCCTATCTAAACCTCTAATCATCTTGTATGTTTCAATAAGATCCCCTCTTAGCCGCCTTCTTTCCAGCGAAAACAACCCCAAATCCCTCAGTCTCTCCTCATAGGACCTCCCCTCCATACCAGACAACATCCTGGTAAACCTCCTCTGCACCCTCTCCAAAGCCTCCACATCCTTCCTGTAATGTGGGGACCAGAACTGCACACAGTACTCCAAGTGCGGCCGCACCAGAGTTGTGTAAGTTGCAACATGACGCTGCAACTCCTAAATTCAATCCCCCTACCAATAAATGCCAAGACTCCGTATGCCTTCTTAACAACCTTATCTACTTGATTCCCAACTTTCAGAGATCTATGTACACTTACACCTAGATCCCTCTGTTCATCCACACTATTCAAAGTCCTCCCGTTAGCCCTATACTCGACACATCTGTTATTCCTACCAAAGTGAATTACCTCACACTTCTCCGCATTAAACTCCATCCGCCACCTCTCGGCCCAGCTCTAACCTGTCTAAGTCTTCCTGCAAACTATGACACCCTTCCTCACAATCTACCACACCTCTGACTTTGGTGTCATCAGCAAATTTACTAATCCACCCAACTATACCCTCATCCAGATCATTAATAAAAATTACAAACAGCAGTGGCCCCAAAACAGATCCCTGAGGCACACCACTCGTAACCGAACTCCATGACGAATATTTACCATCAACCACCCCCCTCTGTCTCCTATCTGCTAGCCAATTCCTGATCCAATTTCCTAGACTACCCTCAATCCCATACATCTGCATTTTCTGCAGAAGCCTACCATGGTGAACCTTATCAAACGCCTTACTAAAATCCATATACACCACGTCAACTGCCTTACCTCCATCCACCTCTTTGGTCACTTTCTCAAAAAACTCAATAAGGTTAGTAAGGCACGACTTACCCGCTACAAAACCATGCTGACTATCTCCAATCAATTCATTACTCTCCAAATAACTATAAATCCTATCCCTAATAATTTTTTCTAAAACCTTGCCCACAACAGAAGTGAGACTCACCGGTCTATAATTCCCGGGGAAGTCTCTGTTCCCCTTCTTAAACAATGGGACAACATTCGCTATCCTCCAATCTTCCGGTACTATACCAGAGACCAACAACGACCTGACGATCAGAGCCAGAGGCTCTGCAATCACCTCTCTTGCCTCCCAGAGAATCCTAAGGTAAATCCCATCTGGACCAGGGGACTTATCTATTTTCAAACCCTCTAGAAAATAGATAATAGAAAATAGATTGGTTAAACATGACCTACCTCTCACAAAGCCATATTGACTCTCCCTAATGAGTCCCTGTCTATCCAAGTATTTGTAGATCCCATCCCTTCGTACTCCTTCCAATAATTTATCCACTACTGATGTCAAATTACTAGTCTATAATTTCCCGGATTACTTTTTGAGCCTTTTTAAACAACGGAACAACATGAGCTATCCTCCAATCATCTGGCACCTCACCCATGGATACCGACATTTTAAATATATGTGTCAGGGGCCCTGCAATTTGAACACTAGTCTCCTTCAAGGTCTGAGGGAATACCCTGTAAGGTCCTGGGGATTTATCTACTCTGATCAGCAAGCACCTCCTCCCCTTTAATCTGTATGGGTTCCATGACCTCCCTACTTGTTTGCCTTATTTCCGTAGACTCCGTGCCAGTTTCCTTAGTAAATATGGATGCAAAAAATCTATTTAATATCTCCCCCATTTCTTTTGGTTCCATTATAAAGCCGATCACTCTAATCTTCAAGAGGACTAATTTTATCCCTTACCCTTTTGCTCTTAATATACCTTAGGATTATCCTTCATCTTGACTGACAAAGCAACCTCATGTCTTCTTTTAGCCCTCCTGATTTCCTTGAGTAGTTTCTTGCATTTTTTATACTCCTCAAGCATCTTATTTGCTCCCTGTTGCCTATACACGTCACACATCTATCTCTCCTCTTCTTTATCAGAGTTGCAATATCCCTCGAGGACTAAGGTTCCCTTACTCTTTGCTTTTAATCCTGACGGGAACGTACAAACTCTGTGTCAAAATTTCTCCTTTGAAGGCCTCCCACTTACCAATCACATCCTTGCCAGAGAACAGTCTGTCCCAATCCATGTTTTTTTAGATTGTTTCTCATTTCTTCAAATTTGGCCTTTTTCCAGCTTAGAATCTCGACCCGAGGACCAGATCTACCTTTGTCCATGATCAAGTTGAAACTAATGGTGTCATGATCACTGGAACCAAAGAGTTCCCCTACACACACTTCCATCACTTGCCCCAACTCATTTCCTAGTAGGAGATCTAATATAGAACATAGAACATAGAACATTACAGCGCAGAACAGGCCCTTCGGCCCACGATGTTGCGCCGACCAGTTCAAAACAATGACCCACTAGCCTAAACCAATCCCTTTTCGTCCATAAACCTATCCACAGATCTCTTGAACGCCCCCAAACTAGGCGCATTTACAACTGCAGCTGGCAGGGCATTCCAGTCCCTCACCACCCTCTGGGTAAAGAACCTACCCCTGACATCAGTCGTATAACTACCCCTCCTTAATTTAAAGTCGTACCCCCTTGTGCTAGCTTTCTCCATCCTAGGAAAAAGGCTATCACTATCTACCCTGTCTAAACCTCTAATCATCTTATATGTTTCAATGAGATCCCCTCTTAGCCGCCTTCTTTCCAGCGAAAACAACCCCAAATCTCTCAGTCTCTCCTCATAGGATCTCCCCTCCATACCAGGCAACATCCTGGTAAACCTCCTCTGCACCCTCTCCAAAGCCTCCACATCCTTCCTGTAATGTGGGGACCAGAACTGCACACAGTACTCCAAGTGCGGCCGCACCAGAGTTGTGTACAGTTGCATCATGACGCTGCGACTCCTAAATTCAATCCCCCTACCAATAAACGCCAAGACACTGTATGCCTTCTTAACAACCTTATCTACTTGATTCCCAACTTTCAGGGATCTATGTACACATACACTTAGATCCCTCTGCTCCTCCACACTATTCAAAGTCCTCCCGTTAGCCCTATACTCAACACATCTGTTATTCCTACCGAAATGAATTACCTCACACTTCTCCACATTAAACTATTGCATCTAGTTGGCACCTCTATATATTGATTTAGAAAATTTTCCTGAACACATTTTACAAACTTCACCCCATTTAGACCTTTAACAGTATGGGAGTCCCGATCTATATGTGGAAAATTAAAATCCCCTACTATCACAGCTTTATGTTTCCGACAGTTGTCTGCTATCTCTCTGCAGATTTGCTTCTCCAATTCTCGCCAACTATTAGGTGGTCTATAATGTGGTCATACCTTTCCTGTTTCTCATTCCACCCATATGGCCTCAGTAGACAAGCTCCCTAATCTGTCCAGCCTGAGCACTGCTGTAACATTTCCCTAGCAATGCTACCCTGTCACCCTTCATCCCTCTGCCTCTATCACACCTGGAACATTGGCACCCTGGAACATTGAGCTGCCAGTCCTGCCCCTCCCGTAGCCAAGTATCACAAACGGTAAGAGTGATCATTGTATGGTGGAGTTCCTGGTGCAGATGGAGGAGGAGAAAGTGGGTTCCCGGATGCGCGTCCTTTGTTTGAACAGAGGGGAGTACGGCAGGATGAGAGAAGAATTGACGAATGTGGACTGGGGGAGTGCGTTGGAAGGTAGGTCTGTTGAGGAGCAGTGGAGGATCTTTAAAGAGATCTTTCTTGGTGCTCAGCGGATATTTATTCCGATGATCAAAAAGGACTGTAGGAGGAGAGGTAATAAGCCGTGGATAACGAAGGAGGTGAAGGAAAGTGTTAAATTAAAAGCGGAGGCGTTTAGACCAGCTAAGAGTAGTGGGCGAGAAGAGGATTGGGAAAGCTTTAAATGTCAACAAAGATTGACAAAGAAGTTGATAAAGAAGGGTAGGAGAAACTATGAAGCTGGGCTAGCACTTAATATAAAAAAGGATAGCAAGAGTTTTTATAAATATATAAAAAGGAAGAGGCTGGCTAGGGTGAACGTTGGTCCCTTAGAGAATGAGAAAGGGGACTTAGTGATAGGGGATGGGGATATGGCTGAGGTCCTGAATAACGTTTTTGTTTCTGTCTTCACGGAGGAGGACCTGAATAATTTGCCGGGTGTTAGCGATGGAAAGGTGGTAGGACTGGAGGGTCTTAATGACATCACTGTTACTAGAGAGGTGGTGCTCGACAGACTGGAGGGGCTGATTGTGGACAAGTCCCCAGGACCGGATGGAATGCATCCGAGGGTTCTGAAAGAAATGGCGGAGGTTATAGTGGATGCCTTGGTGGTTATTTTCCAGACGTCGCTGGATTCCGGGGAAGTGCCGGAAGATTGGAAAACGGCTAATGTTACGCCATTGTTTAAGAAGGGTGCCAGGCAAAAGGCAGGGAATTATAGGCCGGTTAGTTTAACGTCTGTTGTAGGTAAAGTGTTAGAATCCGTCATCAAGGAGGAAATAGCGAGGCATCTTGAGAGGAATTACTTGATAGAGCGGACGCAGCATGGTTTCATTAAAGGGAAGTCGTGTCTGACAAATTTACTGGAGTTCCATGAGGATGTGTCTAGGGCAGTGGATAGAGGAGAGCCGGTGGATGTGGTCTTTCTTGATTCTCAGAAGGCGTTTGACAAGGTACCTCACAAGAGGTTATTGCAGAAGGTCAGGGGACATGAAGTTGGGGGTAGGGTGTTAGCGTGGATAGAGGATTGGTTGTCAAATAGGAGGCAGAGAGTGGGGGTCAGTGGGTGCTATTCGGATTGGCGGATGGTGACTAGTGGAGTGCCCCAGGGGTCGGTGCTGGGGCCTCAGCTATTTACCATTTATATAGATGATCTGGAGGAGGGAACCGAGTGCAGGGTGTCGAAATTTGCTGATGACACCAAGATTGGGGGAAAGGCAAATTGTGCGGAGGGTTTGGAGAGTCTACAGAAAGATCTAGATAGGCTGGGCGAATGGGCCAGGAACTGCAAATGGAATTTAATGTTGGCAAGTGCGAGGTGGTCCACTTTGGTAGGAAGAATGGTAGGAAGGATTATTACTTACGTGGCGAAAAACTGCAGCAGGCGACGGTGCAGAGGGACCTCGGGGTCCTTGTGCATGAGTCGCAAAAACCCAGCTTGCAGGTGCAGCAGGTGGTCAGGAAGGCGAATGGGATGCTGGCCTTCATAGCGAGGGGGATTGAATATAAAAGTAGGGAGGTCTTGCTGCAGCTGTATAGGGCATTGGTGAGGCCGCAGCTGGAGTACTGTGTGCAGTTTTGGGCGCCGTACTTACGCAAGGATATTTTGGCCTTGGAGGGAGTGCAGAGGAGGTTTACTAGGCTGATACCGGAGTTGAGGGGGTTGAACTATGAGGAGAGGCTGAATAAACTAGGCTTGTACTCGTTAGAGTTTAGAAGAATGAGGGGAGATCTCATTGAGATGTATAAGATGATGAATGGGATGGATAGGATAGAGGTGGAGAGACTCTTCCCGCTCAGAAAGGATAGTAGGACTAGGGGGCACAGCCTCAAGATAAAGGGGGGGCGGTTTAGAACGGAGTTGAGGAGGAACTTCTTCACTCAAAAGGTGGTGAATCTCTGGAATTCTCTGCCCGTTGAAGTGGTGGAGGCTACCTCACTAAATATATTTAAGACGTGGGTTGATGGGTTTTTGATAAGAGAGGGGATTAAGGATTATGGGAAGAGGGCGGGAAGGTGGAACTGAGCCACGACAGATCAGCCATGATCTTATTGAATGGCGGGGCAGGCTCGAAGGGCTAGATGGCCGACTCCTGCTCCTATTTCTTATGTTCTTATGTTCAATCCACACCTTCAGCTCATCTCCCCCACAATACTCCTGGCATTGAAATAGACACACCTCAAAAGATTATTACCACCACACACAATCCTTCCATTTGTGATTTTGCATCAACTATTGACATCATTTATTTTCATCCCCCTGCTCCACTATCTGCTCTGGCACTCTGGTTCCCAGCCCCCTGCAAATCCTGTTTAAACCCTCCCCAATAACACTAGCAAACCTCCCTGCAAGTATACAGCTCCCCTTGTAGTTCAGGTGTAACCCGTCTCTCTTGTACAGGTCCCACCTGCCCCAGAAGAGGTCCCAATGATCTAGAAATCTGAAACCCTGCCCCCTACACCCAGTTCCTCAGCCACGCGTTCATCTGCCTGAGCATCCTCCTCTTACCCTCGCTGGCATGTGGCACAGGTAGCAATCCTGAGATTACTATCCTCGGGGTCCTGCTTTTTAACTTCCTACCAAGCTCTCTATACTCAGGACCTCCAAACTCTTCCTTCCTATGTCATTGGTACCGATGTGTAAGGCTTACATTAATACTGCAATGAAGTTACTGTGACATTCCCCAGTAGGTCTGGATTGGTACATTTTAAATGAGTTTAAGACAACTCGCAGTTATGTCTCTCAAGCTACAAGGGTGGGGGGTGGGGTGGGGAGCAGGGGTCATTTTTAACCCATCAGCTGGGTGGTGCAGAGACAGAACAAGTTTCCTGTCCATTGTGGAACCCACCCAAACTTTCATCGCTGCGATAACAAAGGAATGAAAAATCAGACGCCCTTGTTCAGAGGACAATCTGTTCCACTAGATTAGTGCCAATACCGTTGAGGTGAAAATGTACTCTGGGAAACTCAGCTATCAAATAGGGACAAGCTTTCTGGGCCTAAAGTTCTCCTTGTCTTCCAGACGGGGTTTTCCCGATTTGGAATGTTACTGGATTTGCTCATGAAATTCTATGGTGGATGGGAGAAGCTGATATCATTGCAGCTACATGGGGAAGGCTAAATTGACCAGCTGTGCCCATCCTACCTGGAATTTTTCACAGGATGTTCCCAAAATGGCTTACGAGGAGAGATTGGACCTGTTCTCGTTGGAGTTTAGAAGGCTGAGGGGTGATCTTATGGAGACGTATAATGAAGGGGCTAGATAGGGTAGAGTTAGAGAGATTCTTCCCGCTTAGAAAGGAAACCAGAACGAGAGGGCACGGCCTCAAAATAAGGGGGTCAGTTTAGGACAGAGTTGAGGAAGAACTTCTTCTCTCAGAGGGTGGTGAATCTCTGGAATTCGCTGCCCGTTGAAGTGGTGGAGGCTGCCTCGTGGAAAATGTTTAAGCCACGGGTAGATAGATCTCTGATCGATAAGGGAATTAAGGGTTGTGGGGAGAAAGCGGGAAAGTGGAACTGAGCCACTTCAGATCAGCCATGATCTTATTGAATGGCGGGGCAGGCTCGAAGGGCTAGATGGCCTACTCCTGCTCCTATTTCTTATGTCCTTAAAATGTCTTATTTATAATTTATACTCGACAGACTGGCTGGATGTCTAAGGAAATCCTGCCGCTTTACTCACTGCTGTCTGACGATGCAGTGGTTGTGTGTGAGGCCCTGAGAGTGTTCTGGAGCCTGACTAGATTTATCTGCCAGTAAGTGATTGATCTCTTGCACAGTTTACCTGGTCAACACAGCACAGTGGGAGCTGAGTGATGGATGAAATAAGGATGAATCTAATGCGGGAGTTGGAGCTGTAGGAAAATGACCAGTCTGTAACTGCGCGATGACTAATACCATCTTTCACCTTGTGACAGGCCACAGGTCAATCCGCAATAAAATGTGTGGTGCTGGGTGGGGTCAGGGGAGAGATTTTTATGAACAAAACCTATTGCCGCAATGCTTTGTGTAGCAGGGATGCATTATCGCGACCTCATTGACAGAATGAGCGGGAGATGTCAAACAGAAAAATTACAATTCAGGTTCCCAACATGTATCCCCCAGGAGACTAGTGGTTAGCACTGTTGCCTCAGAGCACCAGGGACCCGGGTTCGAGTGTGGCCCCGGGCCAGTGTCTGTGAGGAGTTTGCGCGTTCTCCCCGTGTCTGTATGGGTTTCCCCCCACAGTCCAAAGATGTGCAGGTTAGTGTAGGTTGGCCATGCTAAAATTGCCCCCTAGTGTCCCAAGTTGTGTAGTTAGGGGGATTAGCTGGGTATGTGCGTGGGGTTACGGGGTTAGGCTCGGGTAAGATGCTCTGTCAGAGAGCTGGTGCTGACCTGATGGGCCGAATGGTCTCCTGCAGTGTAGAGATTCTATGATCCTCATTCTCTTGAGTGATGATGGGTGTGAAATATTTGTTATTGATTTAGTTCTATTGTTACGGTTCAGGTCAGAAACTCTACAGATTTTTTATGGGGCCCGCCTGCATCATAAGTTTTGCGTCTTGAATTTGGCTAGGATAAGCGTGAGATGTTTTACTTCAGGTACGATTCGAATGACTCACTAGGGAGCTTTTATCAAACAAAGTTTATTTAAGAACATGGTTATTTTGTATAGTAAGAATATTAGCAATAACTTCTATCAAGTACAAACAACACAAAAGAACCAATTAAATCAAAACCTTCCCTTTACCCAGGTTTAGCACAGCAAAGACTAATACTCACGTGATACTGGAATTGAGTCCTTTGGATGAATTCTGCAGTTCTCTTGATAGACTCGGAACAGTTTGAAGCCTGAACAGCTTCCCAGAACGCCAAGGAGAGACTCTGGTCAAACCCCCAACAGCAGACTTTCTACTCCAAGAAGGCTTTCAGCTAACCTGCAGAATTTCCAAAACCAGGGGGAGAGAGAGAGTCCTCTTTTCAGCTTGCTGTCCCTTCTAAAACTCAAACCTGCAGCTCAGAACTGAAAACAAAAGAGCTCCTGTCACCTGACCTGCTGACCATTTTTTTTCTCCTGGCAATGCAGAGCCATAAAAGGTCCCACGTAAAAATAAACAAAACCCCCTTTAAGCAGCAACTAAAGGACAAGCCAGTGCCACAATAAAAAGCCAAAATGGCCTGTTTACAAGTGCAGAAAACATGATGTAGAAAAAAAAAATCTCTTAAAGGTACACTAACGCTTTGCAGTCCCTAAACTGAATTCGGAAACTGTTTTGGAGGGTTCCAGGGAAAAGGGTTCCATTGGAAGTCAGACCTCCGCAGGTTCCCGAAATCTACCTTAGGGTTGGCTATTTGGGACTCTACAGAACTCTGTATTCCTTTAATTTTGGCCTCTTTTGCAATGCTGATTAACTTTGTGCCAACATTGGTCAGTTACCCTGGGCCCAAAGTTCTGGGATTCCCTCTGGAAACCTTTCCACCACTCTCTCTCCTCCTCAGGTTATTCTTTAAACCCAATCTCTATGACCAAACTGTTAGTTAAGTGCAGTTATTTAAACTGAGTCAGTTTAGCTCAGTTGGCTGGTTAATGGTTTGGAGAGGTTTGACATGATCAGGAATAGTCAGCATGGATTTGTCAAGGGCAGGTCGTGCCTTACGAGCCTAGTTGAGTTCTTCGATAATGTGACTGAACACATTGACGAAGGAAGTGCCGTGGACGTAGTGTACATGGACTTCAGCAAGGCTTTTGATAAGGTCCCCCATGCAAGATTTCTTGAGAAGGTGAGAGGGCATGGGATCCAAGGGCCTTTGGCCTTGTGGATCCAGAACTGGCTTGCCTGCAGAAGGCAGAGAGTGGTTGTGGATGGGTCTTTTTCGGAATGGAGGTCAGTCACCAGTGGGGTGCCCCAGGGATCTGTTCTGGGACCCTTGTTGTTTGTCATTTTCATAAATGACCTGGATGAGGAAGTGGAGGGATGGGTTAGCAAGTTCGCTGATGACACGAAGGTCGGCGGTGTTGTGGATGGTCTGGAAGGATGTCAAAAGTTGCAGCAGGACATAGATAGGATGCAGGAATGGGCGGAGAAGTGGCAGATGGACTTCAACGCGGATAAATGTGTAGTAGTCCATTTCGGCAGAACCAACGGGATGAACGAGTACACTATTAAGGGCAGGGGTCTTAGTAGCGTTGAAGAGCAGAAGGATCTCGGGGTCCGGGTTCACAGGACTCTTAAATCGGCCTCGCAGGTGGAGGAGGTGGTCAAGAAGGCGTATGGTGTACTGGCCTTCATTAATCGAGGGATTGAGTTTAGGAGTCGGGAGGTAATGCTGCAACTTTACAGGACCCTTGTCAGGCCTCATTTGGAGTACTGTGCGCAGTTCTGGTCGCCTCACTATAGGAAAGACGTAGAAGCTATTGAAAGGGTGCAGAGGAGATTTACAAGGATGTTGCCTGGACTGGGAGGCATGCCTTATGAAGATAGGTTGAGGGAGCTGGGACTCTTTTCCCTGGAGAGGCGAAGGTTGAGAGGCGACCTGATAGAAGTTTATAAAATGTTGAGAGGAATAGATAGGGTGGACTCTCAGAGGCTATTTCCCCGGGTTGAAATGGTCGCTACGAGAGGACACAGATTTAAGGTGCGGGGAGGGAAGTACAGAGGTGATGTTAGGGGTAAGTTTTTCACTCAGAGGGTAGTGAGTGATTGGAATCGGCTGCCGTCGTCGGTGGTGGAGGCGAACTCACTGGGGTCTTTTAAAAGACTTCTGGATGAGTATATGGGGTTTAATGGGATTGGGGGTTATAGATAGGTCTATAGATTGGTGGGGTTGATGCGATCGGCGCAACTCGAGGGCCGAAGGGCCTGTTTGTGCTGTAATGTTCTATGTTCTATGTTCTAATGGTGCAGAGTGATGCCAGCAGTGTGGGTTCAATCCCTCTACTGGCTGAGGTTACTTATGAAGGACCATCTTCTCAACATTGCTGTTCATCTGAAGTGTGATGACCCTCAGGTTTAAATCGCTGCCGGTCAGTTCTCCCCCATCAGAGGGGAAAGCAGCCTACGGTTGCTTAGAATAATGCTAACTTTACCTTTTACTTAATACTGCAATATCCAGCTCTGCCAAATGTTATCTGAAGACTGCACGGTAGCACAGTGGGTTAGCACTGCTGCTTCACAGCTCCAGGGTCCTGGGTTCGATTCCCGGCTCGGGTCACTGCCTGTGTGGAGTTTGCACATTCTCCTCGTGTCTGCGTGGGTTTTCTCCGGGTGCTCCGGTTTCCTCCCACAGTCCAAAGATGTGCGGGTTAGGTTGATTGGCCGTGCTAAATTGCCCATTAGTGTCCAGGGATGCGTAGGTTAGCGGGTAAATATGTAGGGATATGGGGGTAGGGCCTGGGTGGGATTATGGTCTGTGCAGACTCGATGGGCCGAAGGGCCTCTTTCTGCACTGTAGGGTTCTATGATTCTATGAAAATGCCCCTGTGAAGCATCTTGACGTGTCTAACTACATTGAAGGTGCTATATAAATGCAATATCTTTTTGTGGATGAGTCTGTTGTGATGATGAACATGTTGTTTACTGTATGATTATTCACTAGCTCTGCTTGTGAGAGCTTTCTCCACCCCCCCCCCACTCCTTCCAGTCGATTGACCTTTTTGAGTTTAGTGCTGACACCCTGCCCAGCCTGAATCTTACCCTGTCAATAAGCAGCTCGTACACACAATCACACAGCCTTGAATCTTGCTTTGTAAGCTGAAGGAATTCAAGTGGGACACTGACCCCCCCCCCCCCCCCGCCACACACAATGCAGCAACTCTCTGACTGATGGGTATTAAGTAGAGCTGCACTGAGAGTATTGACGTGATGGACAGCTCTGTATCAGCAGTAAAGTAACGGTAAATCAGATCAGTGGGCAGGCATTGTGTTGCCTTATTAGTGATGCTCGCATCGGAGAATATCAAACTTGTGACTTTTTCCTCTTTTCACACAATTCTTTAGAAGCAAATGAACTTCTGTCTGTGCGTGCGTGTCTGTGCACGCGTGTCTGTCTGTGCGCGTGTGTTTGTGCGTGCGTGTCTGTCTGCGCGCGTGTCTGTCTGTGCGCGCGTGTCTGTGCGCGCGTGTCTGTCTGTGCGCGCGTGTCTGTCTGTGCGCGCGTGTCTGTCTGTGCGCGCGTGTCTGTCTGTGCGCGCGTGTCTGTCTGTGCGCGCGTGTCTGTCTGTGCGCGCGTGTCTCTGTGCGCGCGTGTCTGTCTGTGCACGCGTGTCTGTCTGTGCACGTATCTGTGCGCACGCGTCTGTCTGTGCGCGCGCGTCTGTCTGTGCGCGCGCGTCTGTCTGTGCGCGCGCGTCTGCCTGTGCGCGCGGGTCTGCCTGTGCGCGCGGGTCTGCCTGTGCGCGCGGGTCTGCCTGTGCGCGCGGGTCTGCCTGTGCGCGCACGTCTGCCTGTGCGCGCACGTCTGCCTGTGCGCGCGGGTCTGCCTGTGCGCGCGGGTCTGCCTGTGCGCGCGGGTCTGCCTGTGCGCGCGGGTCTGCCTGTGCGCGCGGGTCTGCCTGTGCGCGCGGGTCTGCCTGTGCGCGCGTGTCTGCCTGTGCGCGCGTGTCTGTCTGTGCGCGCGTGTCTGTCTGTGCGCGCGTGTCTGTCTGTGCGCGCGTGTCTGTCTGTGCGCGCGTGTCTCTGTGCGCGCGTGTCTGTCTGTGCACGCGTGTCTGTCTGTGCACGTATCTGTGCGCACGCGTCTGTCTGTGCGCGCGCGTCTGTCTGTGCGCGCGCGTCTGTCTGTGCGCGCGCGTCTGCCTGTGCGCGCGGGTCTGCCTGTGCGCGCGGGTCTGCCTGTGCGCGCGGGTCTGCCTGTGCGCGCACGTCTGCCTGTGCGCGCACGTCTGCCTGTGCGCGCGGGTCTGCCTGTGCGCGCGGGTCTGCCTGTGCGCGCGGGTCTGCCTGTGCGCGCGGGTCTGCCTGTGCGCGCGGGTCTGCCTGTGCGCGCGGGTCTGCCTGTGCGCGCGTGTCTGCCTGTGCGCGCGTGTCTGCCTGTGCGCGCGCGTCTGCCTGTGCGCGCGGGTCTGCCTGTGCGCGCGGGTCTGCCTGTGCGCGCGTGTCTGTCTGTGCGCGCGTGTCTGTCTGTGCGCGCGTGTCTGTCTGTGCGCGCGTGTCTCTGTGCGCGCGTGTCTGTCTGTGCACGCGTGTCTGTCTGTGCACGTATCTGTGCGCACGCGTCTGTCTGTGCGCGCGCGTCTGTCTGTGCGCGCGCGTCTGTCTGTGCGCGCGCGTCTGCCTGTGCGCGCGGGTCTGCCTGTGCGCGCGGGTCTGCCTGTGCGCGCGGGTCTGCCTGTGCGCGCGGGTCTGCCTGTGCGCGCACGTCTGCCTGTGCGCGCACGTCTGCCTGTGCGCGCACGTCTGCCTGTGCGCGCGGGTCTGCCTGTGCGCGCGGGTCTGCCTGTGCGCGCGGGTCTGCCTGTGCGCGCGGGTCTGCCTGTGCGCGCGGGTCTGCCTGTGCGCGCGTGTCTGCCTGTGCGCGCGCGTCTGCCTGTGCGCGCGCGTCTGCCTGTGCGCGCGGGTCTGCCTGTGCGCGCGGGTCTGCCTGTGCGCGCGCGCCTGCCTGTGCGCGCGCGCCTGCCTGTGCGCGCGCGCCTGCCTGTGCGCGCGCGCCTGCCTGTGCGCGCGCGCCTGTCTGTGCGCGCTTTTGTACATGTAAGTGTTCTTGCATTTGCACAAGTGTTAGAAACCTACAGTACAGAAAGAGGCAATCAATCTATCGAGTTCTCACTGACTCTCCGAGGACACATCTTGCCCCCCTCCCGCATCCCTGTGCCCCCTCTCCTGCATCCCCACCTCCTCTGGCCCCTCTTCCCCCCCCCCCCCAATCTCTCTCTCACTCCACAACACTCCTGGCCCCTGGCGCCCCCCCCCGCTGCCCCTCCCTCCCACCCCCACTCTCCCAATATCTCTCTCTCCTTTTCTCTCTCTCTCTCTCTCTCTCTACACAACACTCTGGCCCCCAGCGCCCGGCCTTCCCCACCTCACCACCACCCCCTCCCTTTCCCTGATATGTCTGAACTATTAGACCATTGCTCGAGTGTTGGCAGTAATCCTGGCCACTGCATTTAAAGGGAGGATGTGGCTGCATAGCAGAGGTTGGAGAGAAGGTTCACAGAGAGAGAGAGAGAGAGAGAGAGAATTGTTGCCCTGAGGAAAGGTTTGAGAGAGTGAGAAGGTTTTCTTTGGAAGGGAGGAAGGTGAGTGGATTGACAATAGAATTATCAGGAACTTGAATAGATTGGATAGGAAGGCCCATCTGGGAGAGAGATCAATACCTGGGGGGTGGGTGGGGTAAGTAAGGGATGTGGTGACTCTCAGGTGGTTAGGGGGTCACACATTTAAAGTAGTTGGTCTTCAGGTTACAAGGGAACTGCAGAATAATTTTGTCACAGGACTAACAGCCTGATAGTGCGATGAAGCAAGAACCCTCACCACACTTGTGACGGATTACCCAGGATTATTGCACTAACTTAGTCAAACTTGGATGACCAGGTCATAGATCCATAGAACCCTACAGTGCAGAAACAGGCCCTTCGGCCCATCGAGTCTGCACCCAACACAATCCCACCCAGACCCTATCCCCATATCCCTACACATTTTACCTGCTAATCCCTCTAACCTACACATCCCAGGACACTAAGGGGCAATTTTAGCATAGACAATGAACCTAACCCATTGTCCCACTCCAGGGGGAACTTTAGTGCCGTACTGCAGGGGTGCTGCACTATCAGGGGTGCTGTCTTTTGGGTAGAATTTTGAACTGCAGTTCCGACTGTCCCCTCGGGACTTGAAAGACCTTCCTGAGTATTGGAGCAACAGCAGGAAGTGGGGAGAGTTATTCCTCCTAACCTGGTCAGTATTCGTCTCTCAGCCAACATGTAATAAATCCAGGGTCTGATTATTCAGTAGGAGTTTGCCGGGCGGGAATGAATCACTGTGTTTCCGACATTGCCTCATTACTGTGAGCTGCTCTGTAGCAATGCAAGCTCCCTTTTCCCTTGTTTTAGTTGGGAGCTGGGACTGAGCAAATCTCTTTCCAACAACAATAAAAGCCCTGAAAGAGATTTGTGCTGGAAATTGCTTCCTCTGTAACGGGTGAAGAAACGAAGATAGCTTTCGTTGGCAGGCAATAAATAGAAAAGATTGCTCATGTGTCAGGGGAGAGAGGGGAAAAAAATCTTCCAAATGTTTTCATTTACAGGAGGGTAATGAAGTCGGATATATTCAGTCCATTTCTCCGGGGAGCTGTGCTAAAGTGCAAACCCGCTGACAGCTTTCCCATTGAATTGTCAATTTTTGCCATGAAATGTATTGGAGAGGGAAAGTGTGAAAATGAAGCGTACTGTTGGTGCTGCAGGAGATGGGCTAGCTTCATTCTGCATTGTTACTGTAAATCTGTGTGATAAGACAGAGGAAGTGATATGCCTTTAGCTGAGGAAGGACTAGCTCCATGTGGCGACTGGTATATAAATAAGTCTTTCATTGACTGTACACACACTCACTCTCACTCTCTCACACTCTCACTCTCACTAACTCACTCACTCTCACTCTCACTCTCACTCTCTCTCACTAACTCACTCTCACTCTCACTCTCACTCTCACTCTCTCACTCTCTCACACTCTCACACTCTCACACTCTCACACTCTCACTCTCTCACACTCTCACTCTCTCACTCTCTCACTCTCTCACACTCTCACTCTCTCACACTCTCACTCTCACTAACTCACTCACTCTCACTCTCACTCTCACTCTCTCTCACTAACTCACTCTCACTCTCTCACTCTCTCACTCTCTCACTCTCTCACTCTCTCACTCTCTCACTCTCTCACTCTCTCACTCTCTCACTCTCTCACTCTCTCACTCTCTCACTCTCACTCTCTCACTAACACCCTCTCACTCTCACTCTCACTAACACCCTCTCACTCTCACTCTCACTAACACCCTCTCACTCTCTCACTCTCTCACACTCTCACTCACACTCTCACCCTCTCACTCTCTCACCCTCTCACCCTCTCACCCTCTCACCCTCTCACTCTCTCACTCTCTCACTCTCTCACACTCTCACACTCTCACACTCTCACACTCTCTCACTCTCTCACTCTCTCACTCTCTCACTCTCACACTCTCACACTCTCACACTCTCACACTCTCACACTCTCACACTCACTCTCTCAGTAACACCCTCTCACTCTCACTAACACCCTCTCACTCTCACTCTCACTAACACCCTCTCACTCTCACTAACACCCTCTCACTCTCACTCTCACTAACACCCTCTCACTCTCACTAACACCCTCTCACTCTCACTAACACCCTCTCACTCTCACTAACACCCTCTCACTCTCACTCTCACTAACACCCTCTCACTCTCTCACTCTCTCACACTCTCACTCACACTCTCACACTCTCACACTCTCACACTCTCACTCTCTCACTCTCTCACTCTCTCACTCTCTCACTCTCTCACACTCTCACACTCTCACACTCTCACACTCTCACACTCTCACACTCTCACACTCTCACACTCACACTCTCTCACTCTCTCACTCTCTCACTCTCTCACTCTCTCACACTCTCACACTCTCACACTCTCACACTCTCACACTCTCACACTCTCACACTCTCACACTCACACTCTCTCACTCTCTCACTCTCTCACTCTCTCACTCTCTCACACTCTCACACTCTCACACTCTCACACTCTCTCACTCTCTCACTCTCTCACACTCTCACACTCTCACACTCTCACACTCTCACACTCTCACACTCTCACACTCTCACACTCTCACTCTCTCACTCTCTCACTCTCTCACTCTCTCACACTCTCACACTCTCACACTCTCACACTCTCTCACTCTCTCACTCTCTCACTCTCTCACTCTCTCACTCTCTCACTCTCTCACTCTCTCACTCTCTCACTCTCACTAACTCACTCTCACTCTCACTAACTCACTCTCACTCTCACTAACTCACTCTCACTCTCACTCTCACTCTCACTATCTGACTCTCACTAACTCACTCTCACTCTCACCCTCTCACTTTCACTAACACCCTCTCACTTTCACTAACACCCTCTCACTCTCACTCTCACTAACACCCTCTCACTCTCACTCTCACTAACACCCTCTCACTCTCACTCTCACTAACACCCTCTCACTCTCACTAACACCCTCTCACTCTCACTCTCACTAACACCCTCTCACTCTCACTCTCACTAACACCCTCTCACTCTCACTAACACCCACTCACTCTCACTCTCACTAACACCCTCTCACTCTCACTCTCACTCTCACTAACACCCTCTCACTCTCACTCTCTTCCCCCCCGCCATCTCCTCTCTCTCCCCCCCACCATCTCTCTTCTCCCCCCCCCCACTTTCTTTCCCCGCCCGCCCATTTCTTCCCCCCCAGTGTGCGTATAATATATATACATATATAGAAACATATTTAAATAGACTTATAAAATTCTAACAGGACTAGACAGTGTAGCCCTGTTAGTGGGCAGCACGGTAGCACAGCGGTTAGCACTGCTGCTTCACAGCTCCAGGGCCCTGGGTTCGATTCCCAGCTCGGGTCACTCTCTGTGTGGAGTTTGCACATTCTCCT
Organism: Prionace glauca; assembly: GCA_037974335.1. Classification (NCBI taxonomy): domain Eukaryota; kingdom Metazoa; phylum Chordata; class Chondrichthyes; order Carcharhiniformes; family Carcharhinidae; genus Prionace; species Prionace glauca. Next base: position 55,767,698 of record CM075746.1, on the reverse strand, counting down.
CGTGTCTGCGTGGGTTTCCTCCCACAGCCTAAAGATGTGTGGGTTAGGTTGATTGGCTATTACTAAATTGACCGTAGATGCATAGGTAAGAGGGATTAGTGGGGTCTATCACATCACTGTGGGTTGTAGACTGTCTTTGGGAGCAGGAACCTTCATTGGGCTGAATGACCTTTCGTAATTAGTGACCTTTCCGAACATTGGCCGGAATTTTACTTTTGATGATCGGGCATGTTCCCAACCAAATGTAAAATAGCATCAAATGATCTTGACTGTTCTTTCTGCTTGACTTCACTGCGCATGATTTCAAGGTTGTCAGATGTGTGTGTGTGTGTGAGTCATAAGCATACCCACCGACAATTAAAGAGCCAGTTAAGATTTAACGCTCCTGGTGTGATTTTCAGTTCAGCGCACAGGCAAGACAGGTGGACAGAAAACACATTTTTATAATTCCCTCGTCCATGGGCCTGGAGCACCAGTGCATCCTCCGTCACTGTGAGTTCATCACTGTGCGACACAGAGTTATCCCCGAGTAGTGTTTCAAACCAGCCTTACTCAGAGGGTAGTAAGGGCGTGGGAATGCCCTGCCTGCAGCAGTTGTGGACTTGCCAACTTTAAGGGCGTTCAAATGGTCAGTGGATAGGCATATGGATAACATTGGAATAGTTTAGGTTAGAGGGTCATTAGATCGGTTCCATTGGTAGGCACAACATCGAGGGCCGAAGGGCCTGTACTGCGCTGGAATGTTCTATTGCTGCATTCCAATTCTTCCCAGGAAGGTTTTCCCCCAGGATTATAGCAGCTCATTGCTCCTCTGCGTCTGCTCTAATGGGATAGTGCATCCAGTGGGTTAGGCCTCATCTAAAGAGGGGGAGGAAGCCAGTTGAGCGAAGACAGCATCCCAGTGAGAGAGTTTCCAGAGGAGAGGCACGGCCTTGGTTTGCACAGGGCCAGCAGCTTATTCCAGACAGGAGGGTGTGCCACAGACACCATTAATCAGCGCCTAGGGTGTGCAGGCAACACTCAAACTACCTCCAGACGCTACACAAGGCAAGGGACACCAGGGACATAGTGACAGCAATATAACAAAGAGCAACACAGCGCGGGAAACAGGCCCTTCAGCCCAACGAGCCCGCGCCGCCATTTCAACATTGTGAGTCCCCTCTTCCACCCATGACCCTTGTCTACGCTTATGGCACTCCACATTGGAAACCAGATTGAGGGGAGACTAATTTAGGGACAATTTGTTACACCAATCAGCCTAAGAGCACATCTTTGGGGTGTGGGAGGAAACCGGAGCACCCGGAGAAAACCCACGCACGCACGGGGAGAATGTGCAAACTCCCACAGACACCGGCCCAAATCCATGTGTCTGCACAGCAATCAGTGATAGTCACTGAGCTGTCGTCTTGCCCGTCAGTTGGTCCAGTTTAAGCGTACACTAACGACGTGAAACATCCAAGAGCAGCCCTCGTACGACCCACTGCGTGTGTGCCCCTCGTTGGACAACAAGGCGGACCCAATCACCTGTGGATTAAAAGAGAAAAACATCAATAACGTGCACATCCTTATACAAACATTCAAGGGAATCCCCAGAAGCTCAAAAGTAAAACAAGTGAGCCAGAAAATATGTCGGAAGGTCCATAGGAATCAGTTGGTTCCCAGGGACGTCCCAAGGTTCCTGATCCTTATTTAAAACAGTCTCCTATATCCCTCCATCTCCATCCCGCTCATGTGCCTGTCTAAGTTACTCTTAAACAACTCCAGCGTGCCTGCCTCCACCACCTTACTTGGCAGAGCATTCCATACCCCCTCTACCCTCTGTGTGAAAAACCCTCTAGCATCCAAATTATACCTCGCCCCCCTCGTAATGTGCGTTTCCAATCTAGGAAAAAGCTGGGGGGGGGTGGGGAGGGGGGGGGGGGGGCGGTGGACCACCAGCTTTGGGCACACCCTGAAGGTGAAATTCAGGCCACTGTTGCTATATTAGTCAGTGCTTCTTTCCCCCGGCAGGGATGGTGAGGGGGATGAAGGGGGAGTGGCTGTGTCTTCCCAACACATTCCTCTATCGCTCCAGCTTGGATGGGTGCAAACTCACATTGCGAAGCTGAGGTGCTGTTTGCCTGGGCATCCGATCACGAACCCGTCCCATTTCCTGAGCCCTGAGATTGTATTTCCGTTTAAACTTTGCCACAGAGTTGTACCTGTGAAATATTAACAATATCAAACAAAGAACAACACAGCACGGGAAACAGGTCCTTCGGCCCAACGAGCCCGCGCCGCCGTCCCATGGTCAGTGACCTATTCATGATTTTAGTCTACGCCTAATGTGTGAGGATCAGGGAGGTCCAATATAGGGACAATTTGTTACCCAATCAATCAGCCTAAAAGCACATTTTTGGGATGTGGGAGGAAACCGGAGCACCCGGAGGAACATAAGAACATAAGAACATAAGAAATAGGAGCAGGAGTAGGCCATCTGGCCCTTCGAGCCTGCTCCGCCATTCAATAAGATCATGGCTGATCTGTCGTGGCTCAGCTCCACCTTCCCGCCCTCTCCCCATAACCCTTAATCCCCTCTCTTATCAAAAACCCATCAACCCGTTTCTTAAAAATATTTAGCGAGGCAGCCTCCACCACTTCAACGTTCAGAGAATTCCAGAGATTCACCACCCTTTGAGTGAAGAAGTTCCTCCTCAACTCTGTTCTAAACTGCCTCCCCTTTATCTTGAGGCTGTGCCCCCTAGTCCTACTGTCCTTTCTGAGCGGGAAGAGTCTCTCCACCTCTATCCTATCCATCCCATTCATCATCTTATACGTCTCAATGAGATCTCCCCTCATTCTTCTAAACTCTAACGAGTACAAGCCTAGTTTATTCAGCCTCTCCTCATAGCTCAATCCCCTCAACTCCGGTATCAGCCTAGTAAACCTCCTCTGCACTCCCTCCAGGGCCAAAATATCCTTGCGCAGGTGCGGCGCCCAAAACTGCACACAGTACTCCAGCTGCGGCCTCACCAATGCCCTATGACCCACGCAACCACGGGGAGAACGCGCAAACTCCCACGGACACAGGCCCAAATCTATGTGTCCGCATAGCAACAGAGATAGTCTCTGAGCTGTCATGATGTCAGATATCAAGTCAGGAAAAATTTCAGCTTCTGGGATTAAGATTCAGTTTGAACCGAAACAAGGAGAAATTCTCCTCTCGAGGTCAGTTGTCAGGACGCTATGAGAGATTTCTCTCGACAGTTCCAGTGGGTTCAGTGAGTGACGTAACACTGGCTGCAGTTTGGGATTAGTTAGCATTAAAGTGTCGGTGTGAGGAATGGAAATTTCACGATGGTGCAGTAGATGTCACTCATGAGTCCAATATTTGGGTAGGGGTCACTATATCAGGCCAAATGGTAACTGGACCTGTGTCACACTGTGACAGTGACTGGTGACCAGAGTTACAGACTTAATTTCTTTAGTACACAAAACCTTATCATTATCAGTTCAACACAACATTGTATTTCCAGGATGTGCCAAATTGTTATAGAACCATCATCCAACTAACAGTCCTATTTCCACTGTAGAAGATATTTGCCCAGGGACAAATTTTACCAGTGAGTAACAGAGAGATTTTTTTTTAAAAATGCTTCCTAAATGACACAGAGGAACAATATTAGGTTTATTTATTTGTCACAAGTAATGCTTACATTAACACTGCAATGAAGTGACTCTGAAATTCTCCTAGACGCCGCACTGCGACGCCTGTTTGGGTCAATGCACCCCAACCAGATTGTGGGAGGAAACCGGAGCATCCGGAGGAAACCCATGCAGACACGGGGAGAACGTGCAAACCCACAGAGACAGTGACCCAAGCCAGGAATTGAACCTGGGACCCAGGCGCTATGAAGTGTTAGTGCTAACCACTGCGCCACCACGCCACCCACTGATATACTGATTAGCCCTGTGTCGGGGGGAGGTTCACACGGTATGAATGAGCTGAGATTTCCCAGTATTCGCTCAGTGAGGGACTGAGATACACACACCACCGCTTTGATCTTCAGCCTGGCCAGTGTGCACAGGGCTATAACACTGACGCAGATATGACTGGACAGTCTGCCCATCCACACAGCTCACCACAGCTTCTGGCTGACCCTCAGCCTGTGAAAATCACTTGAATTCCCCTCCTCAAGGTGCACAATAGTTTCAGCGTGCATGCAGAACCAGGGAGTGTCCTTATATTGAATCTTACTGAAAAAAACCTCCCTGACCTCCAGACTTGATTATTTAATGCTGTCTTGATCAGTTTCCCATCACACCACCCACTCCCACACCCTCACCGTGGCTGCTGACTTACCCGACTCAAGCATTGCCTCAATTTAAAATTCTCATTGGTGTTTTCTAATCCCTCCATGATCACATCACTCCCTATCTCTCCATCCCCAAATCCCTCTTATGATTTCTGCGCTCCTCTCATTCAGGCATGTTCAACACCTCTGACATTAATGATTCCACCATTAGCGACTGTACCTTCGTTACCCTAAGCCATTAGCTCTGGAATTCCACTCCCAAACCCCTCTGCCTCCATTACCTCTCCCTCTTCCTTTCAGACAGCCCTTAAAACATTCCACTTTGACAAAAGATTTGGACATTGTCCCAATTCCCCCTCTGGCTCTGGGTTAGTCTTCATCTCATTACTTCCCTGTGGATTTCCACGAGAAAGTCAATGACTCGGATTTTCGTCTTCGAGGTGGGAATCGTAGGTTGGGCTATTTCCTGTTGTTGCAAATGCATCTGCAGCCCGCAGTGACTATTTTCATGGTGGAATGTTGGGGGTAGGCTCGTTGCCATCTCAGAAGGGCAGAGGTGGGAAGAAATATGGGCAAATTCTTAGGTGGTCCACTCTATATAGAACATAGAACATTACAGCACAAACAGGCCCTTCGGCCTTCGAGTTGCGCCGATCACATCAACCCCACCAATCTATAGACCTATCTATAACCCCCAATCCCATTAAACCTCATATACTCATCCAGAAGTCTTTTAAAAGACCCCAGCGAGTTCGCCTCCACCACCGATGACGGCAGCCGATTCCATTCACTCATCACCCTCTGAGTGAAAAACTTACCCCTAACATCACCTCTGTACTTCCCTCCCCGCACCTTAAATCTGTGTCCTCTCGTAGCGACCATTTCAACCCGGGGAAATAGCCTCTGAGAGTCCACCCCATCTATTCCTCTCAACATTTTATAAACTTCTATCAGGTCGCCTCTCAACCTTCGCCTCTCCAGGGAAAAGAGTCCCAGCTCCCTCAACCTATCTTCATAAGGCATGCCTCCCAGTCCAGGCAACATCCTTGTAAATCTCCTCTGCACCCTTTCAATAGCTTCTACGTCTTTCCTATAGTGAGGCGACCAGAACTGCGCACAGTGCTCCAAATGAGGCCTGACGAGGGTCCTGTAAAGTTGCAGCATTACCTCCCGACTCCTAAACTCAATCCCTCGATTAATGAAGGCCAGTACACCATACGCCTTCTTGACCACCTCCTCCACCTGCGAGGCCAATTTAAGAGTCCTGTGGACCCGGACCCCGAGATCCTTCTGCTCTTCAACGCTACTAAGACTCCTGCCCTTGATAGTGTACTCGTTCATCCCGTTGGTTCTGCCGAAATGGACGACTACACGACTAATACGACTATTTGTTGAAGTATCAGCCTATTTCACTACATAAGTGTTAGGCTTCTTAAACCTAACCCCCCACGCTTATCTACTTGCTAAAGAAAGAACATGAGCACTATAACAACATTGGAATGTCTTTGAGTTTCTCAAGAAACTGTCACAATAAGTAACAGCCATTTAAAAACCTTTTTAAAAAGGTATTAATCCTCTTAAGAGCTCATAAAACTGTCAATCAGAACCTGCTGAGCTGATGCCATAGTCGGGTTTGGAGCTCAGCCAAGCATCCACAGTAAGATCCCCTTGCACAACTGAGTCAACAAAACCTCCAGAACCACTGACATTAAAACTTTTGAAGTAAAGGAACAAATGGCTGGTTTTCAGTCAAAGCCATCTGTTCAGATAATCTGTTCAGTTATTTCAAAGGCTCAACAGATGGCTGGGCTATCAATCAACGTGCAGAATGTTCAACTGTCACAGGATAATCTGAATCTCAATACTGTTGGATGCAAATGAGGATTTCATAATGTTAGTCAACTTCGTAGTCACCTACCTTTTTTAAAGATTGGCCTGTCAGCAATCATTGTATTAAAATCACTGTGACCTGTGAAGTTGTCAACATTTTTGAAATACCTGTCAAAAGATTCCAGATTAATATTCACCAAAACCCCCAAAGTGGCATGAATCACGATGCTTACCAGAATGTGGCCATCTCCATGGAACTAGCAAATAGTCTAAACTACCCAGGGCAAGGGTGGTGTTGCTGTGGGTCGACTCACTGCCAGTGCCCGCTGCAGTAAAATCCCACATGACGGGAACAATGGTGGAAATCCCGGCGTGGGCTCCAGCCGGAATTCCTGACCCAGGCCTTCCCTACACAGACAGAGGCGTGAAGAAAATCTGACATGATAAGTATCAGCATAGAACCCTACAGTGCAGAAACAGGCCCTTCGGCCCATCGAGTCTGCACCCAACACAATCCCACCCCGACCCTATCCCCATATCCCTACACATTTTACCTGCTAATCCCTCTAACCTACACATCCCAGGACACTAAGGGGCAATTTTAGCATAGCCAATGAACCTAACCCGCACATCTTTGGACTGTGGGAGGAAACCGGAGCACCCGGAGAAAACCCACGCAGACACGAGGAGAATGTGCAAACTCCACACAGGCAGTGACCCCGAGCCGGGAATCGAACCCAGGACCCTGGAGCTGTGAAGCAGCAGTGCTAACCCACTGTGCTACCGTGCCGCCCGTAACCAGTAATCAGTAACCACTAGCCATAGATGTCAGGTTATACCGGGCACATCTTTGCATTTGCAACCAATTATTTATGAAGCGCAGTTGCTGGGAACATTTCAAGTACTCGTTGGAATAGCGGTCATGGGATCTTGACATTCCCCCTGTACAGGGAAATGGGAGCTCGGTTCATCTAAAAGAACCCTGAGAGCATTGGGACTTCACAGAGCAGCCCTCCCTCAGTACGATCCATGGTGGGGATTGAAATCACAGTGTTCTTTTCATAGAATCCCGAACAGTGCCGAAGGAGGCCATTCAGCCCATCGAGACTCCACCAACTCTCTGAAAGAGCACCCCACCCCGTCTCCCCCCGCTCTCCCTATCCCCGTAACCTCATGCATTTTACTATGGTTAATCCACCTAACCGACATATCTTTGGACTGTGGGAGGAAACTGGAGCACCCAGAGGAAACCCACACAGACATAAGAACATAAGAAATAGGAGCAGGAGTAGGCCATCTAGCCCTTCGAGCCTGCCCCGCCATTCAATAAGATCATGGCTGATCTGTCGTGGCTCAGTTCCACCTTCCCGCCCTCTCCCCATAACCCTTAATCCCCTCCCTTATCAAAAACCCATCAACCCGCTTCTTAAAAATATTTAGCGAGGCAGCCTCCACCACTTCAACGGGCAGAGAATTCCAGAGATTCACCACCCTTTGAGTGAAGAAGTTCCTCCTCAACTCTGTTCTAAACCACCTCCCCTTTATTTTGAGGCTGTGCCCCCTAGTCCTACTATCCTTTCTGAGCGGGAAGAGCCTCTCCACCTCTATCCTATCCATCCCATTCATCATCTTATACGTCTCAATGAGATCTCCCCTCATTCTTCTAAACTCTAACGAGTACAAGCCTAGTTTATTCAGCCTCTCCTCATAGCTCAATCCCCTCAACTCCGGTATCAGCCGAGTAAACCTCCTCTGCACTCCCTCCAAGGCCAAAATATCCTTGCGCAGGTGCGGCGCCCAAAACTGCACACAGTACTCCAGCTGCGGCCTCACCAATGCCCTATCCAAAGATGCCCAGTCCAAAGATGTGCGGGTTAGGTTCATTGGCTATGCTAAAAAATTGCCCCTTAGTGTCCTGGGATGTGTAGGTTAGAGGGATTAGCAGGTAAATGTATAGGGATATGGGGATAGGGTCTGGGTGGGATTGTGTTCGGTGCAGACTCGATGGGCCGAAGGGCCTGTTTCTGCACTGTAGGGGTTCTATGTTCTATACAGCCGCAGCAAGACCTCCCACGGAATGTGCAGACTCCACTCAGACAGTGACCCAAGGCCGGAATTGAACCTGGGTCCCTGGTGCTGTGACGCGGCAGTGCCAACCGCTGTGCCACCGTGGCTTCAAGTGCATCCGACTGTGTTTTGACAAGTTGTGTAATTCCTGGTGATGAGACTCTCCGTCAGTATTGTGCTAATGTCTATTCTCCATGTTGCAGCTCCCTATCGTGGCATCATCGATCGTTACTCTTTACTTCCTGGAGCTGACGGACTTGTTCAGACCGGCAAAAGTGGGGTTTCAGTGTTACGACCGTGCACTGAGCATGCCCTACGTGGAACCCAGTGAGGAACTCATCCCATTACTGATGCTGCTCAGCCTCGCGTTTGCTGGACCTGCAGCCTCTGTGAGTAACGTTCAGCGAGCAATGCTTGACAGTGACACAGCGAGAGGCCGTTCAGCCCTTCGAGTGTTCTCCGCCATGGCTGAGATGTCCCCCAGCTCCACTTACTGGTGCCTTAATGGTCCAACCCGTGAAAAATCCGACACTCAGTTGACCCCTGAGCTCAATTTGCTGGCGAGAGTTTGAAATCTCCCCTGCCCTTTGTAGAAGTGACACGATCCGTGGATGGTCTCCCTCTGATTTGAAGATTTTGCCCCCTCATTCAAGACCCATCCTCCAGAGAAGAAGTTTCCTCTTCGTTGAGCAAACAAAATCATTGAACCTTCTTAAGAACATAAGAAATAGGAGCAGGAGTCGGCCATCTAGCCCTTCGAGCCTGCCCCGCCATTCAATAAGATCATGGCTGATCTGTCGTGGCTCAGCTCCACCTTCCCGCCCTCTCCCCATAACCCTTAATCCCCTCTCTTATCAAAAACCCATCAACCCGTTTCTTAAAAATATTTAGCGAGGCAGCCTCCACCACTTCAACGGGCAGAGAATTCCAGAGATTCACCACCCTTTGAGTGAAGAAGTTCCTCCTCAACTCTGTTCTAGACCGCCTCCCCTTTATCTTGAGGCTGTGCCCCCTAGTCCTACTGTCTTTTTTGAGCGGGAAGAGTCTCTCCACCTCTATCCTATCCATCCCATTCATCATCTTATACGTCTCAATGAGATCTCCCCTCATTCTTCTAAACTCTAACGAGTACAAGCCTAGTTTATTCAGCCTCTCCTCATAGCTCAATCCCCTCAACTCCGGTATCAGCCTAGTAAACCTCCTCTGCACTCCCTCCAGGGCCAAAGTATCCTTGCGCAGGTGCGGCGCCCAAAACTGCACACAGTACTCCAGCTGCGGCCTCACCAATGCCCTATACAGCTGCAGCAAGACCTCCCTACTTTTATATTCAATCCCCCTCGCTACGAAGGCCAGCAACCCATTCGCCTTCCTGACCACCTGCAAGCTGGGTTTTTGCGACTCATGCACAAGGACCCCGAGGTCCCTCTGCACCGTCGCCTGCTGCAGTTTTTCGCCCCGTAAGTAATAGTCCTTCCTACCATTCTTCCTACCAAAGTGGACCACCTCACACTTGCCAACAGTACCCCAACTAGGGATAACCTAGGACTCTGACTTTATTAGCCCATCCTCATCGCAGATTGGGGAAACAGGGTTATTTTGTGTCCTGAAGTAAATACTTGCTCTTGCAGTGTAATCGCTTCAATCCGGAAATCTACTGAAACGCCAGTAGTGCAGAAATGTTCTAAACAAACACTGTCTGTGTGGAGTTTGCACATTCTCCTCGTGTCTGCGCGGGTTTCCTCCGGGTGCTCCTGTTTCCTCCCACATTCCAAAGATGTGCGGGTTAGGTTGAGTGGCCGTGCTAAGAAATTGCCCCTTAGTGTCCAGGGATGTGTAGGTTAGAGGGATTAGTGGGGGTAATATGGGGGTAGGGCTTGGGTGGGATTGTGTTTTGTGCAGACTCGATGGGCCGAAGGGCCTCTTTCTACACTGTAGGGTTCTATGATCACCCTATAACACTCCGGGTAAATATTTATACCTATGGTGTTTTGTGGTTCATGCATTTGTGATGAGGCATTCCAACCTCATTCTATAATCCAGGACATTCCAAAGTCCACAAATCATGCGCTCCGGGATGCAGGGGTCACGGTGTTTAATTAGTTAGCGGAACCTTTTCTCCTCTGAGCACTTCCTGGAGTATTTTCATCGAGGGCTAGTGAAGAACTTCCTGGGTGAAGTTTGTGACCGGCTCACAAACAAGCTGGTCAATTAGTATTTGGGTGTTGTGAGGTCTCAGGGGCCCGGTATCGGGGTAAATCTCTGCAGGTGGTCTCCCCAAGTCACCCCGTATCTGAGGCTGAGATTGGCAGAAGGGGCCGTCTCTCTGTTTTTCCGCTTGATGGTTGTCTGGAAAGACAGTAGGAGATTGGGAGAACTCTCCACGTGTCATTGACCTAATGTTGAAATCGGCATCACTCACAAGCTACAAATGTCTTTAGGTCTTTAGCCTTCAGTCGTAACAAACCATTTTCTCAGTCGCCTACCCGAATTCTATCCTAACGTTTGTTTGGTGCACTTCCACCTCTCTCCCCTCCCTGGTGTGGGACACTTGTTATGCTAAAAGTACACCCTGTTCACAAGCATGACGGGATTTGGTTTCAGGGTTTCTAAGTGGCTAAATGGCAACGGTAGCAGAATGAGGCCATTAAGTAGGCTTCGTCCATGGGTCTCCCCTCCCCAGACATGATCAGGACGGAGGGAAGGTGATAGGCCCCCAAATAATTGCCCCAGAGGTGTCAGGGTGGAGGGGGTGAGATTTATCAAGGGTGAGGGGGAAGGTGTATTCAGGGACAGAGAAGAGGCGATAATTGTTGAGGGTGAGGGAGAGGGTGTGAATTGTCGAGAGAGAGGGACGAGCTGCAAATTGTTGAGGGAGAGGGTGCAAATTGTTGAGGGAAGGATGCAAATTGTCGAGGGTCGGGGACGAGGTGTGAATTGTTGAGGATCAGGGAGGAGGTGATAATTGTTGGGGCTGAGGGAGGGGTTGAGACTTGGGGCTCAGGGAGCGGGGTGAGAATTGTCAGGGGCAAGGATCGTCGGGGCCGAGGGAGGGGGCAAGGATCGTCGGGGCCGAGGGAGGGGACAAGGATCGTCGGGGGCGAGGGAGGGGGCAAGGATCGTCGGGGGCGAGAATTGTGGGAGTGTGGGTGGAAACATTGTCAGAGACGGGCAAGGTACATGAGTATTGGAATCATAGAATCCCTACAGTACAGCAGGAGGCCATTCGGTCCATCGAGTTTGTGCCAACCACAATTCCACCCAGACCCTACCTCCGTAACCCCCTGCGTTTACCCTAGCTAGTCCCCCGAACACTAAGGGGCAATTCAGCATGGCCAATCCACCTAACCTGCACATCTTTGGATTGTTAGGGATGAAAGCTGGAATCAGGGTTGGGGATGTGAATAGTGTCATGGTTAGAGTGTCGGTGGCATCGATACTGTCAGAGGGTGAGGTTATGCAAGTGTTGTGGGTGAAAATCCATTTTAAAAACAGCATCATTAAATGAACCTAACCTTAAGGATCGCGTCTTCAGTTCAAGACGAGGAGCGTGTCTTCACTGGAATTACACTGCCTACTGGGCCTCGGAACTCGATTGAGTCTGGAGTCCAACTGGATCTGTGATAGAGGGTGTGAAATCACCAGGGTGAAACGGTTACGGGGACAGATCAAATCGCAGAGGGTACAGTTTGCGGCCGTTTTCTTTGCATCACACTTCTCCTATCTTTTGCTTCAGATTATGATTGGGGAAGGGATCGTCTACTGCTGCCAATCAAAACTGAAGAACAAAGAAGGTTCCGAGGGCAGCATTAATGCGGGAGGATGTAACTTCAACTCGTTCCTGAGGCGGACTGTAAGGTTTGTTGGTAGGTTCTGTAATACAGTACACGCTGTTCGTCAGATTACTTTGTAGGAATGTCAAAATTATTGAACAAAGACATCTTGTTCACCTTGCACCCACTCTGGCAATGATCCACAGCAATGGGGGTCAGCGACTAATCGCAGCAATCGATCTCTGTCAATTAGTTCATAACCAAATGGTAAATCGTCATTGAGGGGCGCAGAATACACATTGAGACTCCACCGCACTCCCATTTTGGTCAGATTAATCCAGCCAAGGAAAATAAGGATTAGCCAGCAAACGTTTTAGAATTACAGAAAATTACAGCTCAGAAACAGGCCTTTTGGCCGTTCTTGGCTGTGCCGAACCGTTTTTTTTTTGCCTAAGTCCCACTCACCTGCGCTCAGACCATCTCCCTCCACACCCCTCTCATCCACGAACCCGTCCCAAGCTTTTCTTAAATGTTACAAGTGACCCCGCATTTATCCGGCAGCTCATTCCACACTCCCCCCACTCACTGCGTGAAGAATCCCCCCCCCCCGTAATATTCAGCAAGGCTTTTGATAAGGTCCCCCATGCAAGACTTCTTGAGAAGGTGAGAGGGCATGGGATCCAAGGGCCTTTGGCCTTGTGGATCCAGAACTGGCTTACCTGCAGAAGGCAGAGAGTGGTTGTGGATGAGTCTTTTTCGGAATGGAGGTCAGTCACCAGTGGGGTGCCCCAGGGATCTGTTCTGGGACCCTTGCTGTTTGTCATTTTCATAAATGACCTGGATGAGGAAGTGGAGGGATGGGTTAGCAAGTTCGCTGATGACACGAAGGTCGGCGGTGTTGTGGATGGTCTGGAAGGATGTCAAAAGTTGCAGCAGGACATAGATAGGATGCAGGAATGGGCGGAGAAGTGGCAGATGGACTTCAACGCGGATAAATGTGTAGTCGTCCATTTCGGCAGAACCAACGGGTTGAACGAGTACACTATCAAGGGCAGGAGTCTTAGTAGCATTGAAGAGCAGAAGGATCTCGGGGTCCGGGTCCACAGGACTCTTAAATCGGCCTCGCAGGTGGAGGAGGTGGTCAAGAAGGCGTATGGTGTACTGACCTTCATTAATCGAGGGATTGAGTTGAGGAGTCGGGAGATAATGCTGCAACTTTACAGTACCCTTGTCAGGCCTCATTTGGAGTACTGTGCGCAGTTCTGGTCGCCTCACTATAGGAAAGACGTAGAAGCTATTGAAAGGGTGCAGAGGAGATTTACAAGGATGTTGCCTGGACTGGGAGGCATGCCTTATGAAGATAGGTTGAGGGAGCTGGGACTCTTTTCCCTGGAGAGGCGAAGGTTGAGAGGCGACCTGATAGAAGTTTATAAAATGTTGAGAGGAATAGATAGGGTGGACACTCAGAGGCTATTTCCCCGGGTTGAAATGGTCACTACGAGAGGACACAGATTTAAGGTGCGGGGTGGGAAGTACAGAGGTGATGTTATGGGTAAGTTTTTCACTCAGAGGGTGGTGAGTGAATGGAATCGGCTGCCGTCATCGGTGGTGGAGGCGAACTCGCTGGGGTCTTTTAAAAGACTTCTGGATGAGTATATGGGGTTTAATGGGATTGGGGGTTATAGATAGGTCTATAGATTGGTGGGGTTGATGTGATCGGCGCAACTCGAGGGCCGAAGGGCCTGTTTGTGCTGTAATGTTCTATGTTCTATTCCCTTTAAACTTTTCTCCTTTCCACCCTTACCCCATGCCCTCTGGGTTTTTTTCTCCCCCTAGCCTCAGTGTAAAAAGCCTGCTTGCATTCGCTCTATCTGTACCCATTTAGGAGCTCTGACTTTTGATTGGAGATCATAAAGCTTGACGTGTCCACGGGCTCAAGGGGTTTTTCTATAGGTAGAATTGTAAGGCTGTAGAGAGCTTGGCACTTGCCACCCCGAGGATGGGTGCGTAAGACACTAGCACCAACTTTCAAAAGCACGCTCCCACTTAACCCTTACATTGACTGGTAGCCGGTGGGATTCCGTCTGCCTTGGGTCAGCGGGTCTGACTGGCTCTCCAGACCCGCCAAGCAGCAGTAACCTGAAGTGGTACTCTTTGTCTGGGACTAAGTCACAGGACCTTGGAGAAGTCCCATGCAGGAGGGTAGGGCGGGCATACCCTGGGGTTTTGGGAGGGGTGATCGTAGCTTTGAGGGTAGTCTGGGTGTGTGGTGGGCGGGGGGGGGGGGGAGGGCCAGAGCTCCAAAGTCTCGGAGGAGGGGGTGCCCCAAATCTGAAATGGCTTTCACGGTGAGGTTTCCCCCACCCCCCAAACCCATTCCCACTTGAGTCTTTTCTCTAACGTAACCTCCCTACTCCTGCCAGTCTAAAACTTGAATTGGGCCCCCTGAGTGCCTCCGTAGATACAGAAGTGGATTTTCCACCCAAGGCCCTGATCAGGGTGGACAGGACCCTGGGGGAGAATCCCACCCATTCACCCCACCTCAGAATCTGCCTTGAGGGAGGTAAAACTCTGCCCTATATTTCTCTGAAAAGCCAAGATATAAGACGTAAACTCCGTCCAGAGTGTGATGAGCTGTGATAGTTACATGTCCATAATGTCATGTTAGAACAGCACCCTTGTCTTTAGATTCCATCTGATCCTTGGAAGTGGAATGGATTGCCCCAGTGATTAGCAGTCAAGGAATAAGTGGGGAATGTCGGCGCTGATGAAACCAAAAGAGAGAATGCTGGAAAATCTCAGCAGGACTGGTAGCATCTGTGAGGAGAGAAACGAGTCCAGGTGACCCTCTGTCAAAGCTTTGCTGCTGAGATTTTCCAGCATTTTCTCCTTTGGGTTCAGAATCCAGTGACCGCGGTAAATTGCTTTCAGACAGCGTTGAAGAGATGGACTTCAAAGGACCTTTCTGAATGTGAGCAGTGGTGAGGGGAAAGTGGAGGAGTTTCGTCAAGAGAGTCCTACAGCCTTGGGTCGTGATGGTTGATAGTTCTGTCTGCAATGAAACTGGATTCTCCAGTGTCAGTTCAAATGTATTGAGAGGGATTTTCTCATTAGGAGCACTGGCTGCGTGTCTATATAGATAGAGTATCCTGCTTTATTGTATGGGGTCTACTCAGTACCATGTTCTCAGCAGCTCACATGGAGCACAGGCAGGACATTACACCTACATCAACCAATACTGGACATGATTTTGATGCTGTCAGATGATGCCATTCACTTTTCCCCATTTCAAACCTTGTATTGTAGAGTTCAGTATAGACCAAAGTTATGTCCAAATATACAAGCACTGATAGATAGGAAAAGATGCCCTTGTTCCTCCAGTCAGTCACATACAGCATGTGGTCTGCAGCACAATACACAGGGGTCGGATTTTGCTGAGTTGGTACAGAACCAGTCACGGGCATTCGGTCTCTGACCTTCGGGTAAGCATTCTCCAAGGCGGCCTTCACGACGCACGACAGCGCAGAGTCGCTGAACAGAGACTGATAGCCAAGTTCTGCACACATGAGGACGGTCTCAACAGGGATCTTGGGTTCATGTCGCACTATCTGTAACCCCCGTGACTTGCCTGGACTTGCAACATCTCACTAACTGTCCTGTCTGGAGACAATACACATCTCTTTAACCTGTGCTTAACCCTCTCTCCACTCACGTTGTCTGCACCTTGATTCTAATCAGTATTTTGTAAACTGTGTGTGCCTTTATATGCACTGTTTGTGATCAGAACTCCCCACTCACCTGACAAAGGGGCAAACCCCGAAAGCTAGTGGCGTTTATAAGAACATAACATAAGAAATAGGAGCAGGAGTCGGCCACCTAGCCCTTCGAGCCTGCCCGGCCATTCAATAAGATCATGGCTGATCTGTCGTGGATCAGTTCCACTTTCCCGCCCTCTCCCCATAACCCTTAATCCCCTCGCCTATCAAAAACCTATCAACCCGTGTCTTAAATATATTTAGCGAGGCAGCCTCCACCACTTCAACGGGCAGAGATTTATTACAGGTTTATTACCAAATAAACCTGTTGGACTTTAACCTGGTGTTGTGAGACTTCTTACTGGGTGAAGAAATCTCAGGGGCAGGATGTCAGTCATGATGCAGCCAATTAACAAGCTCCCTCCAGGAGCCCAATCCAGTTGAGGATAGAGTGTGGAACAGAGAATGGGCAGGAGAAAGCGGGAAGGTGGAACTGATCCACTCCAGATCAGCCATGATCTTATTGAATGGTGGGGCAGGCTCGAAGGGCTAGATGGCCGACTCCTGCTCCTATTTCTTATGTTCAATAGGAGGGTCCACAGTGCTGGAAAGTTGAACCGAGAGAGGTGGGTGCTATTGAGCATAGAACATAGAACATTAGACACCGTACGCCTTCTTAACAACCTTATCTACTTGATTCCCAACTTTCAGGGATCTATGTACACATACACCTAGATCCCTCTGTTCATCCACACTATTCAAAGTCCTCCCATTAGCCCTATACTCAACACATCTGTTGCTCCTACCGAAGTGAATTACCTCACACTTCTCCGCATTAAATTCCATCCGCTACCTCTCGGCCCAGCTCTGCAACCTATCTAAGTCTCCCTGCAAACTATGACACCCTTCCTCACAATCTACCACACCTCCGACTTTGGTGTCATCAGCAAACTTACTAATCCACCCAACTATACCCTCATCCAGATCATTAATAAAATAAAGGAGAAAGCAGGGGCACTTCAACGTGGGGGAATCCTCTGAAGATCAAATATGGCCATTATTGCAGAGGGGAGATCTTCTGGCACCCACTGGGGAAGAAAATCTTGGGAAATTTCTCCAGGGGTTTAGTTAATCAAAGCTAGCTCCCTGTGGCCCTGATAATTCTCCCCAGCACCTAGCTCATGTACAAGATGATCCCTACTTCAGACAGAAACAGGTACAGCCCTCGGATGAAGGAATTCAGTGTATCAGTATTCATTGACAACATAGAACATAGAACATTACAGCGCAGAACAGGCCCTTCGGCCCACGATGTTGCACCGACCAGTTACAAAACAATGACCCACTAGCCTAAACCAATCCCTTTTCATCCATAAACCTATCCACAGATCTCTTAAACGCCCCCAAACTAGGTGCATTTACAACTGCAGCTGGCAGGGCATTCCAGTCCCTCACCACCCTCTGGGTAAAGAACCTACCCCTGACATCTGTCCTATAACTACCCCCCCTTAATTTAAAGTCGTGCCCCCTCGTGCTAGCTTTCTCCATCCTAGGAAAAAGGCTATCACTATCTACCCTGTCTAAACCTCTAATCATCTTATATGTTTCAATGAGATCCCCTCTTAGCCGCCTTCTTTCCAGCGAAAACAACCCCAAATCTCTCAGTCTCTCCTCATAGGACCTCCCCTCCATACCAGGCAACATCCTGGTAAACCTCCTCTGCACCCTCTCCAAAGCCTCCACATCCTTCCTGTAATGTGGGGACCAGAACTGCACACAAAACTCCAAGTGCGGCCGCACCAGAGTTGTGTACAGTTGCATCATGACGCTGTACATGACGCTGTTGTGTACAGTTGCATCATGACAAACTAAACAACTGCTCTTCAAAGTCACCCGAGCCTACACTTTTCTCTAATTTTGATAAGTAAGGTGGTTTAAACTGGGAATTAACGTAATGATCCTGCTCTACACACTTTGCAAAGTTACAAAGGCACCCACCCTGATCGGGAATGTCACAAATAGAAATGATCAGGGTAATACTAGCCACAGCTTATTTGCGCGCGTTGGTCAAATTCCCTCTGTCTGCCCCAGGACAACCAGCACAATATCACTGTGTGTCTAGTTTAAGCTACACTCCTATCAGACACTAATCAGATTACTCACAGACCTGCTCTGGACACCATATGAATTCTACCAGGCTTTCTAACAAATAATCCCTCCCCCCCCCGAGGTTATCCATCTTCATCAGCCGAGCACTCAGCTGGAATTCCCTTCCTTACCAATCCTATTTGATTAGCCAGAAAAGCAGGAAACTCCTCTTGGCTCCACACTTATGTTGACTAACTGCATGTTTGGCCATTTTAAAGGGATTGCTATGTTAGCAATGAAGGGAGCCTGTCCACGATTGTATCAGGGAATATAACACCTATGCCCTTAAACCAATTAACATCAGGGCAGTTGAAGTTGGTGATTAATAATTTGCTACTTGGATAGTTTAGTACATGGCTGGACCTTAGTTGGATTCCGTCCATATCGCCCCTCCCTCTTCCCAGCACTCCATTGGCAGAGAGAAAAAGGATTGTCCATATGCATCAAGATTTCACAACCACAGAACCTCCTCAGGTACTTTAAGAACATAAGAAATAGGAGCAGGAGTCGGCCATCTAGCCCTTCGAGCCTGCCCCGCCATTCAATAAGATCATGGCTGATCTGAAGTGGATCAGTTCCACTTTCTCGCTTTCTCCCCTTAATTCCCCTGTCTATCAGAAACTTATCTACCCGTGACTTAAATATATTCAGCGAGGCAGCCTCCACCACATCAACGGCAGAGAATTCCAGAGATTCACCACCCTTTGAGTGAAGAAGTTCCTCCTCAACTCCGATCTAAACTGCACCCCACCCTTATTTTGAGGCTGTGCCCCCTAGTCCTGCTGTCCTTTCTAAGCGGGAAGAATCTCCCTACCTCTACCCTATCCATCCCCTTCATTATCTTATACATCTCTATAAGATCCCCCCTCAGCCTTCTGAACTCTAACGAGTACAGACCCAGTCTATTCAATCTCTCTTCATAAGCTAACCCCCTCATCTCCGGTACCAGCCTAGTGAACCTCCTCTGCACTCCCTCCAAGGCCAATATATCCTTTTGCAAATGCAGGGACCAAAACTGCACACAGTACTCCAGCTGCGGCCTCACCAGTGCCCTATACAGTTGCAGCAAGACCTCGCTGCTTTTATATTCAATCCCCCTCGCTATAAAGGCCAGCATCCCATTCGCCTTCCTGACCACCTGCTGCACCTGCAGACTGGGTTTTTGCGACTCATGCACAAGGACGCCCAGATCCCTCTGCTCCGTAGCATGCTGCAGCTTTTCGCCCTTTAAATAATAATCCCTCCTACTATTATTTCTACCAAAGTGGATAACCTCACACTTGCTAACATTGTATTCCATCTGCCAGGACCTCGCCCACTCGCTCAGCCTATCCAGATCCCTCTGCAGTCTTTATATCCAATGAAATTTAGTCATTGCTGTGACATGAGGGAGCAGCCAATTTGGGGCTACAAATTCCGACAAACTGCAACCAGATAAACGACCAGATCATTTCCTTTAGTGACGTTGGCTGAGTTTAATAAATATTGGCCAAGACACTGGGAGAATTTCCCTCTCTCTCAAATGGTGTCATGCAAACTTTTGCGCCTCTGCCTGAAGGGGTTTAACATCCCATTGGAAAGGCGGCAACGCAGCACTCCCTCAGTAATGCACCGCTGTGTCAGCTTAGAAGTTGTGTTTGGTCACTGGGGCAGGACTTAAAGCCACAATGCTTCAACTCAGAAGAAGGTTAAGAGGAGACTTAATTGCGGTGTACAAGATGATCAGAGGGTTAGATAGGGTGGACAGTGAGAGCCTTTTTCCTCGGATGGTGATGGCTAACACGAGTGGACATAGCTTTAAACTGAGGGGTGGTAATTACAGGATGGATGTCAGAGGTAGGTTCTTTACTCAGAGGGTAGTAAGGGCGTGGAATGCCCTGCCTGCAGCAGTTGTGGATTCGCCAACTTTAAGGGCGTTCAAATGGTCAGTGGATAGGCATATGGATAACATTGGAATAGTTTAGGTTAGAGGGTCATTAGATTGGTTCCACTGGTCGGCACAACATCGAGGGCCTGTACTGCGCTGGAATGTTCTGTGTTCTGTAATAACATGCGCTGCCTTAATCACATCACGGAGGAGTAATCAACTGGGACCCCACACAGAAAAAAGTCTGACAACACCAGGTTTTAGTCCAACCGATTTATTTGATAATATTCTCACAAGCAAGCAAGCTTTCGAGGTTACCCTCTTCGTCAGGTGAATGGAGAGTCCAACGCTGGCATACCCACATCACCCCACACAGAGTCAGTTTAAACTGAATGGATTCACACTTTGTAATTTTTTTCTCTATTTATTTGTGGGACATGGGCGTCACTGGTTCAGTCAGCATTTATTACCCATCCCTTGTTGCCCTTGAGAAGGTGGTGATGAGCTCCCATCTTGAATCACTACAGTCCACGTTGTGTGGGTTGACCACAACGCCATTAGGGAGGGAATTCCAAGATTTTGACCCAGTGAAGGAATGGCGACATATTTCCAAGTCAGGATGATGAGTGGCTCGGAGGGGAACTTACGGGTGGTGGTATTTCCATGTATCTTTTGCCCTCGTCCCTCTAGATGGAAGTGGTGGTGGATTTGGAAGGTGCTGTCTAAGGATGAATTTCTGCAGTGCATCTTGTAGATAGGCCACACTGCTGCTACTGAACATCGGTGGTGGAGGGAGCAAATGTGCGTGTTGGTGCCACACACGAGTGGAGCTACTTTGTCCTGGGTAGTGTCAAGCTTCTTGAGTGTTGTTGGAGCTGCAACCATCCAGGCAAGTGGGGAGTATTCCATCACCCTCCTGACTTGTGCCTTGTGGATAGGCTTTGGGGAGTCAGGAGGTGAGCTACTGACTGCAGTATTCTCAGCCTCTTGTAGCCAGTGTGGCGAGTCCAGTTGCATCTAGCCCCCAACAACTTATTTTGTGGGAATGTGTTCCAGCAGTTGGTGCTGTCTCAATCTGGATTTGACTCTCGTCTCTGTTATAAAAGATCATTACTGCCTTTGATTTTTTTGCTTTGGTAATGAATTTGAAAGCTAACATCTGCCTCTTTGCTCTTTACTTCAAAGAAAGTTTTTACTTTGTTGGATGCTTTGCCATCTGAGCAGTTTCCTCCAGGGGGATCTCGCTGCCTTGTCGGGGAGCTGCACTGATGAATAATTCTCCCTGTAGCAAAGAGATGAAGTGGGTATGCCGGCGTTGGACTGGCGTAAACACAGTAAAAAGTCTGACAACACCAGGTTTTAGTCCAACCGATTTATTTGATAATATCCTCACAAGCTTTCGGGGTTAGCCCCTTCGTCAGGTGAACGGAGAGTTCTGGCCTCAGACAGAGCATATAAAGGTCTGTGCTTTATATGCTCTGTCTGAGGCCAGAACTCTCCATTCACCTGACGAAGGGGCAGTCCCCTCGAAAGCTTGTGAGGATATTATCAAATAAATAGGTTGGACTAAAACCTGGTGTTGTCAGACTTTTTACAAAGAGATGAAGACAGTCCGACCAGCAACAAAATTTTAGACGCAGTGAGCGTCACTGGAAATCTGTCTGTCTTTTAGTTCCCAGTGTTTAGAGCAATATCAGTTCTCTGGAGGTTGCCAAAGCCTAAGGGAAACACATCCTGACAGGTTTAATTCAGATCTCACTGAGATGAGCCCATAGTTCAAATTGCAGGATTAATTAACCATTAATTGGTGGATAATAGCGGCATTGAGAGCGTGTGAGGGTCTTTGCCCAGGATTGGAGCCTAGACAAAGCAAGATCGAGGCAATCAGCACTAAAGATTAGTTTTATTGCGAGCAGCTGATGGTTAAAATTGGGCCTGACCTCTTTCATTTAACAGTGCTGGATTCTTTAGCAGCTATCAGAAACAGTAGTCTCTAGCATGCTGAATGGACATTAGGCTGATATCCTGGGTTGATCAGCAGGAACCATTGATACATTTAAGGGAAAGAGAGAGAGGTACAGAAAGGAGAAGAGAATAGAAGGATATGTTGATAGGATGGATGATCATAGAAACACAGAATTGTTACGGTGCAGAATGAGATCCATTGGAGAGGTAGAGAGATTCTTCCCGCTTAGAAAGGATAACAGGACTAGAGGGTACAGCCTCAAGATAAGTTGCAGTTGCAATTTAGGGTTGCAATTTAGATCGGAGTTGAGGAGAAACTTCTTCATTCAAAGGGTGGTGAATCTCTGGAATTCTCTGCCCGTTGAAGTGGTGGAGGCTACCTCACTAAATATATTTAAGTCACGGGTAGATAGGTTTCTGATAGACAGGGGAATTAAGGGTTATGGGGAGAAAGCGGGAAAGTGGAACTGATCCACTTCAGATCAGCCATGATTTTATTGAATGGCGGGGCAGGCTCGAAGGGCTAGATGGCCGACTCCTGCTCCTATTTCTTATGTTCTTACCTGCAGACGGGGTGAAAGGGTACATGTGTACACCTGCATTGACTTCCTGCGACCATTTGCTTCTGTGCTGCAAATTCTATAACTATCGGAATAATTACAGATAGATTTACAAATGTCACGCTACGGTGACACACCTTTCTTCAGGCAAAGAAATTTATTTTGGGGAACTTTCTCCTCAAGGTACCTGCCTCGGGATATTAAGTTGAGATGATTTGGGAAAAGTAGACAAGGATCAATTAATTTTATTTATTCCATTCTCTTTGGATGTCTATTTGTACTTGGAGAATGATAGGGTGACGAACTGTTACTACTTTCACTTTTCCTTCCTCCCTTCTCATCCAATGACATTATCTTGTCTCCCCTGGCTGGGAGTGCAAATCTGTTTCTCTCTGCTATCTCATCCAAGTTACCATAGCCTTGCTGTGGGACTGGGGGGTTATTGTCAGCAGATAGTTGTGAAGCCATGTAATTAAGCCTGCTGTTTTTCTCATCTGCCATCAGCGTGTTCCTGCTTAAGTGTATGCTGCCACCGTAAACATACACTCCTTTCACCCTTGACAAACAGTGGGAGCCAGATATACCATCTCCAAGATGAACTGCAAGAATTCACTAAAGATCCTTGGATATCACCTTCCAAACCCGTGACCTCTACCATCTAGAAGGTGCCTGGGGACACCCCCCCCCCTAGAAGCTCCCCTCCAAGTCACACACCATCCTGAACATATTTGCTGTTCCTTCACTGTCGCTGGGTCCAAATCCTTGAACCCTCTCTCTAACGCCACTGTGGGTGTACCGACACCTCATGGACTGCAAAGGTTGAGCTCACCACCACCTTCTCAAGGGCAATTAGCGAGGCTGGGCTAACCAGCAATGAAAGTGGGAGTTTGCGCGTTCTCCCCGTGGTTGCGTGGGTTTCCTCCGGGTGCTCCGGTTTCCTCCCACATCCCAAAGATGTGCTTTTCGGCTGATTGATTGGGTAACAAATTGTCCCTATATTGGACCTCCCTGATCCTCACACATTAGGCGTAGACTAAAATCATGAATAGGTCACTGACCATGGGACGGCGGCACGGGCTCGTTGGGTCGAAGGGCCTGTTTCCCGTGCTGTGTTGTTCTTTGTTCTTTGAAAGAGTACAAGAAAAGATTCTTGCCTCATTTCTCAGTTATTTGTCCCTGTTTCTGCCACTCTTTGGCATTGCGAGGTGTAGCCTGAGTGTAAGTCCCCATGTTAGCATTGTGAATGCTCCTCCAGATGGAGCTGGAAGGCTTTGAGCTAACCTCCTGTTAGCTTTTACCTGCTGAAGGCACTGATCTTGCCTGAGACCTCCCGTGGGATTTATGCTGATGTTTTATGCTGATGGGCGGCACGGTAGCACAGTGGTTAGCACTGTTGCTTCACAGCTCCAGGGTCCTGGGTTCGATTCCCGGCTCGGGTCACTGCCTGTGTGGAGTTTGCACATTCTCCTCGTGTCTGCGTGGGTTTTCTCCGGGTGCTCCGGTTTCCTTCCACAGTCCAAAGATGTGTGGGTTAGGTTCATTGGCTATGCTAAAATTGCCCCTTAGTATCCTGGGATGTGTAGGTTAGAGGGATTAGCAGGTAAATGTGTAGGGATATGGGGATAGGGTCTGGGTGGGATTGTGTTCGGTGCAGACTCGATGGGCTGAAGGGCCTGTTTCTGCACTGTAGGGTTCTAGTTTTCTTTCCTTCTAATATGGTGATGGTCGAGCCGTTCAGCTAACACAGTTCACCCTGGAGGGGGTAACTGATGAGGTCCCACTTGTAGATGGAAGTGGCTGTGGTCCGAGTAATGGGTCAGGATGGCATTTACGTCTTGCGGAACGGGCTGTGGTCGGAATGAGCATCAATGATCTTCTATCTGTTTTGGTTTTGCAGGTGTGCATGTATTTGGACTCTGTGCTACAGCCCTTGTGACTGACATTATCCAGCTAGCAACTGGCTACCACGCTCCCTTCTTTCTAACAGTGTGTAAGCCCAACTATACCCTGCATGGCATCTCCTGTGACAACAACCCATACATCACAAAGGATATCTGCTCTGGCTCAGACCACCATGCTATCGTCTCCGCAAGGTAACCGATTTATTCTCAGTCTCAGGCATTGCTATTGCCCATTCTGTGGTCATGTGGTGCAGCGGGTAGTGTCCCAGTCTCGATGCCAGGAGTTCTGGGTTTGAGTCCCTTCCCTCCTGTCCTTTGACAAAGAAGGTGTGTTCACAATATGGCCAAGTTGGTTGGCCATCAACCTGTGAATCCTTCCAACGGCAGGGATTCCTGGTCAGCCATGTAATGGAAAGAACATCTACAGTGACATACTTTTCTTTTGGCAAAGAAATTGCCAGTGTAAGGAGGCGGCACGGTAGCACAGCGGGTCAGCACTGCTGCTTCACAGCTCCAGGGTCCCGGGTTCGATTCCCAGCTCGGGTCACTGCCTGTGTGGAGTTTGCACATTCTCCTCGTGTCTGCGTGGGTTTCCTCCGGGTGCTTAGAACCTTAGAACCCTACAGTGCAGAAACAGGCCCTTCGGCCCATCGAGTCTGCACCGAACACAATCCCACCCAGACCCTATCCCCATATCCCTACACATTTTACCTGCTAATCCCTCTAACCTACACATCCCAGGACACTAAGGGGCAATTTTAGCATAGCCAATGAACCTAACCCGCACATCTTTGGACTGTGGGAGGAAACCGGAGCACCCGGAGAAAACCCACGCAGACACGAGGAGAATGTGCAAACTCCACTCAGGCAGTGACCCGAGCCGGGAATCGAACCCAGGACCCTGGAGCTGTGAAGCAGCAGTGCTAACCACTGTGCTACCGTGCCGCCCTAAATCGGGTGCTCTGGTTTCCTCCCACAGTCCAAAGATGTGCGGGTTAGGTTTGATTGGCCATGCTAAAATTAGTGTCCTGAGATGCTTAGGTTAGAGGGATTAGTGGTAAAGTATGTAGGGATATGGGAGTAGGGCCTGGGTGGGATTGTGGTCGGGGCAGACTCGACGGGCCGAATGGTCCTCTTTCTCTACTGTAGGGATTCTATGATTTCTAACATTGGAGTCTCTACCAGCTCTATCCAGAGCTCCAGACTACAACAAACATGTCAAGGTGCAACTGGGACTCCCTGAATGAGCTGTAATGTACCATCACCGTTGCTCCTTTCTTTGTTGCCTTTTTCTATTTCGAAAGCTGGAAAATAGAAGCAGGAGCAGGACATTCAGTCATTTGAGTCTGCTCTGTCATTCAGTGTGATCGTGGCTGATCCTCTATCTCAACACATACTCCTGTTCTTGCCCCATGTCCCTTGACACCTTTTGAGTAACGGAAGTGGCTGGGTGGGTTTACTGAGCCTCTTTCGTAGAGGCCAGGTCACTGAGTGTCTTTAAGACAGAGACAGGTTCTTGATTAATAAGGGGGTCAGGAGTTATGGGGTTGAGAAAAAAAAAACCAGCCGTGATTGAATGGCGGAGCGGACTCGATGGGCCGAGTGGCCTAATTCTACTTCCACGTCTTATGGTCTTACAGCTGATGACGTACCTTCAAAGTGTAATCACTGTTGTAACGGCAGAAAAGTGGCATACCCACATCATAGCCAATCTGAACACAGCAAACTCCCACAAACAGCGCAAAGCGATAATGACCCAATGACCTGTTTCTCCTGATTATATTAATCGCTGATTGGACAGGACACGAGGGAAAGCTCCCCAACTCTTCCTCAAAGCAATGCCGTGGAAACCTTTACATCCTTCTGAGAGGAAAGGCAGATTTAATATTCTTTCCAAAGGACAACGCCCTCCAACAGAGCTGCATTCCCTCCGCACTGCCCTGGAATGTCAGCCAAGATTTTTGTGCTCGGGGCCTGAGGTGGAATTTCACGTTTGCAGCAGGGGTCTTTCCCCCCCAGCAGGAGGGACCCCCCCCCCTCCCAACTCCCCGACCCACCCCCCCAACTCCCCGACACCCCCCCCTAACTCCCCGACCCACCCCCCCGTCCCCAACTCCCCGACACCCCCCCCCAACTCCCCGACACCCCCCCCTAACTCCCCGACCCACCCCCCCGTCCCCAACTCCCCGACACCCCCCCTAACTCCCCGACACCCCCCCCAACTCCCCGACACCCCCCCTAACTCCCCGACCCAACCCCCCCCCAACTCCCCGACACCCCCCCTAACTCCCCGACCCAACCCCCCCGTCCCCAACTCCCCGACACCCCCCCCTAACTCCCCGACCCACCCCCCCCCAACTCCCCGACCCAATCCCCCCCCAACTCCCCGACCCAATCCCCCCCCAACTCCCCGACCCACCCCCCCCAACTCCCCGACACCCCCCCTAACTCCCCGACCCACCCCCCCCCCAACTCCCCGACACCCCCCCTAACTCCCCGACCCAACCCCCCCCCAACTCCCCGACACCCCCCCAACTCCCCGACCCACCCCCCCCAACTTCCCGACCCCCCCCTAACTCCCCGACCCACCCCCCCATCCCCAACTCCCCGACACCCCCCCCAACTCCCCGACCCACCCCCCCCAACTCCCCGACACCCCCCCTAACTCCCCGACCCAACCCCCCCCCAACTCCCCGACACCCCCCCCTAACTCCCCGACCCACCCCCCCCCCAACTCCCCGACACCCCCCCAACTCCCCGACCCAACCCCCCCCTAACTCCCCGACCCACCCCCCCCTAACTCCCCGACCCACCCCCCATCCCCAACTCCCCGACACCCCCCCTAACTCCCCGACCCACCCCCCCCCCCAACTCCCCGACACCCCCCCTAACTCCCCGACCCACCCCCCATCCCCAACTCCCCGACACCCCCCCTAACTCCCCGACCCACCCCCCCCCCAACTCCCCAACACCCCCCCTAACTCCCCGACCCACCCCCCCGTCCCCAACTCCCCGACACCCCCCCTAACTCCCCGACCCACCCCCCCCCCAACTCCCCGACACCCCCCCAACTCCCCGACCCACCCCCCCCAACTCCCCGACCCACCCCCCCCCCAACTCCCCGACACCCCCCCTAACTCCCCGACCCACCCCCCCGTCCCCAACTCCCCGACACCCCCCCTAACTCCCCGACCCAACCCCCCCCAACTCCCCGACACACCCCCCCTAACTCCCCGACCCACCCCCCCGTCCCCAACTCCCCGACACCCCCCCTAACTCCCCGACCCACCCCCCCCCCAACTCCCCGACCCACCCCCCCCCCAACTCCCCGACACCCCCCCTAACTCCCCGACCCAACCCCCCCCCCCCAACTCCCCGACACCCCCCCCTAACTCCCCGACCCACCCCCCCGTCCCCAACTCCCCGACACCCCCCCAAACTCCCCGACCCACCCCCCCCCCAACTCCCCGACACCCCCCCTAACTCCCCGACCCAACCCCCCCCCCAACTCCCCGACACCCCCCCCTAACTCCCCGACCCACCCCCCCGTCCCCAACTCCCCGACACCCCCCCTAACTCCCCGACCCACCCCCCCCCAACTCCCCGACACCCCCCCTAACTCCCCGACCCAACCCCCCCCCAACTCCCCGACACCCCCCCTAACTCCCCGACCCAACCCCCCCCCCCAACTCCCCGACACCCCCCCCTAACTCCCCGACCCACCCCCCCGTCCCCAACTCCCCGACACCCCCCCTAACTCCCCGACCCACCCCCCCCCAACTCCCCGACACCCCCCCTAACTCCCCGACCCACCCCCCCCCAACTCCCCGACACCCCCCCTAACTCCCCGACACCCCCCCTAACTCCCCGACCCAACCCCCCCCCAACTCCCCGACACCCCCCCTAACTCCCCGACCCAACCCCCCCCCCCAACTCCCCGACACCCCCCCTAACTCCCCGACCCACCCCCCCGTCCCCAACTCCCCGACACCCCCCCTAACTCCCCGACACCCCCCCTAACTCCCCAACACCCCCCCCTAACTCCCCGACCCAACCCCCCCCCCGTCCCCAACTCCCCGACACCCCCCTAACTCCCCGACCCACCCCCCCGTCCCCAACTCCCCGACACCCCCCCTAACTCCCCGACACCCCCCTAACTCCCCGACCCAACCCCCCCCCCAACTCCCCGACACCCCCCCTAACTCCCCGACCCAACCCCCCCCCCAACTCCCCGACACCCCCCCCAACTCCCCGACCCAACCCCCCCCCCAACTCCCCGACACCCCCCCCTAACTCCCCGACCCACCCCCCCAACTCCCCGACCCACCCCCCCCCCGTCCCCAACTCCCCGACACCCCCCCTAACTCCCCGACCCAACCCCCCCCCGTCCCCAACTCCCCGACCCAACCCCCCCCAACTCCCCAACACCCCCCCTAACTCCCCGACCCACCCCCCCGTCCCCAACTCCCCGACACCCCCCCCTAACTCCCCGACCCACCCCCCCCCCAACTCCCCGACACCCCCCCAACTCCCCGACACCCCCCCCAACTCCCCGACCCACCCCCCCGTCCCCAACTCCCCGACACCCCCCCCAACTCCCCGACACCCCCCCCAACTCCCCGACCCCCCCCCTAACTCCCCGACCCACCCCCCCGTCCCCAACTCCCCGACACCCCCCCTAACTCCCCGACCCACCCCCCCGTCCCCAACTCCCCGACACCCCCCCCAACTCCCCGACACCCCCCCTAACTCCCCGACCCAACCCCCCCCCCCAACTCCCCGACACCCCCCCCTAACTCCCCGACCCAACCCCCCCCCAACTCCCCGACACCCCCCTAACTCCCCGACCCACCCCCCCGTCCCCAACTCCCCGACACCCCCCCTAACTCCCCGACCCACCCCCCCGTCCCCAACTCCCCGACACCCCCCTAACTCCCCGACCCAACCCCCCCCCCAACTCCCCGACACCCCCCCTAACTCCCCGACCCAACCCCCCCCCCAACTCCCCGACACCCCCCCCAACTCCCCGACCCAACCCCCCCCCCAACTCCCCGACACCCCCCCCTAACTCCCCGACCCACCCCCCCAACTCCCCGACCCACCCCCCCCCCGTCCCCAACTCCCCGACACCCCCCCTAACTCCCCGACCCAACCCCCCCCCGTCCCCAACTCCCCGACCCAACCCCCCCCAACTCCCCAACACCCCCCCTAACTCCCCGACCCACCCCCCCGTCCCCAACTCCCCGACACCCCCCCCTAACTCCCCGACCCACCCCCCCCCCAACTCCCCGACACCCCCCCAACTCCCCGACACCCCCCCCAACTCCCCGACCCACCCCCCCGTCCCCAACTCCCCGACACCCCCCCCAACTCCCCGACACCCCCCCCAACTCCCCGACCCCCCCCCTAACTCCCCGACCCACCCCCCCCGTCCCCAACTCCCCGACACCCCCCCTAACTCCCCGACCCACCCCCCCCGTCCCCAACTCCCCGACACCCCCCCCAACTCCCCGACACCCCCCCTAACTCCCCGACCCAACCCCCCCCCCAACTCCCCGACACCCCCCCTAACTCCCCGACCCAACCCCCCCCCAACTCCCCGACACCCCCCTAACTCCCCGACCCACCCCCCCGTCCCCAACTCCCCGACACCCCCCCTAACTCCCCGACCCACCCCCCCGTCCCCAACTCCCCGACACCCCCCTAACTCCCCGACCCACCCCCCCGTCCCCAACTCCCCGACACCCCCCCTAACTCCCCGACCCACCCCCCCGTCCCCAACTCCCCGACACCCCCCCTAACTCCCCGACCCAACCCCCCCCCCCAACTCCCCGACACCCCCCCTAACTCCCCGACCCAACCCCCCCCCCCAACTCCCCGACACCCCCCCCTAACTCTCCGACCCACCCCCCCGTCCCCAACTCCCCGACACCCCCCCTAACTCCCCGACACCCCCCCCAACTCCCCGACACCCCCCCTAACTCCCCGACCCAACCCCCCCCCCCAACTCCCCGACACCCCCCCTAACTCCCCGACCCAACCCCCCCCCCCAACTCCCCGACACCCCCCCCTAACTCTCCGACCCACCCCCCCGTCCCCAACTCCCCGACACCCCCCCTAACTCCCCGACACCCCCCCTAACTCCCCGACACCCCCCCTAACTCCCCGACACCCCCCCTAACTCCCCGACCCAACCCCCCCCCAACTACCCGACACCCCCCCTAACTCCCCGACCCACCCCCCCGTCCCCAACTCCCCGACACCCCCCCTAACTCCCCGACCCACCCCCCCGTCCCCAACTCCCCGACACCCCCCCTAACTCCCCGACCCACCCCCCCGTCCCCAACTCCCCGACACCCCCCCTAACTCCCCGACCCAACCCCCCCCCCCCAACTCCCCGACACCCCCCCTAACTCCCCGACCCAACCCCCCCCCCCAACTCCCCGACACCCCCCCCTAACTCTCCGACCCACCCCCCCGTCCCCAACTCCCCGACACCCCCCCTAACTCCCCGACACCCCCCCTAACTCCCCGACCCAACCCCCCCCCAACTCCCCGACACCCCCCCTAACTCCCCGACCCAACCCCCCCCCCAACTCCCCGACACCCCCCCTAACTCCCCGACCCACCCCCCCCGTCCCCAACTCCCCGACACCCCCCCTAACTCCCCGACACCCCCCCTAACTCCCCAACACCCCCCCCTAACTCCCCGACCCAACCCCCCCCCGTCCCCAACTCCCCGACACCCCCCTAACTCCCCGACCCACCCCCCCGTCCCCAACTCCCCGACACCCCCCCTAACTCCCCGACACCCCCCTAACTCCCCGACCCAACCCCCCCCCCAACTCCCCGACACCCCCCCTAACTCCCCGACCCAACCCCCCCCCAACTCCCCGACACCCCCCCCAACTCCCCGACACCCCCCCCAACTCCCCGACACCCCCCCTAACTCCCCGACCCACCCCCCCGTCCCCAACTCCCCGACACCCCCCCTAACTCCCCGACACCCCCCTAACTCCCCGACCCAACCCCCCCCCCAACTCCCCGACACCCCCCCTAACTCCCCGACCCAACCCCCCCCCAACTCCCCGACACCCCCCCCAACTCCCCGACACCCCCCCTAACTCCCCGACCCAACCCCCCCGTCCCCAACTCCCCGACACCCCCCCTAACTCCCCGACCCAACCCCCCCCCCAACTCGCCGACACCCCCCCCAACTCCCCGACCCAACCCCCCCCCCAACTCCCCGACACCCCCCCCTAACTCCCCGACCCACCCCCCCAACTCCCCGACCCACCCCCCCCCCGTCCCCAACTCCCCGACACCCCCCCTAACTCCCCGACCCACCCCCCCCCAACTTCCCGACCCCCCCCTAACTCCCCGACCCACCCCCCCATCCCCAACTCCCCGACACCCCCCCTAACTCCCCGACCCAACCCCCCCCCCAACTCCCCGACACCCCCCCTAACTCCCCGACCCACCCCCCCCCCAACTCCCCGACACCCTCCCCTAACTCCCCGACCCACCCCCCCCCCAACTCCCCGACACCCCCCCAACTCCCCGACACCCCCCCTAACTCCCCGACCCACCCCCCCATCCCCAACTCCCCGACACCCCCCCCTAACTCCCCGACCCACCCCCCCCCCAACTCCCCGACACCCCCCCAACTCCCCGACACCCCCCCTAACTCCCCGACCCACCCCCCCGTCCCCAACTCCCCGACACCCCCCCTAACTCCCCGACCCACCCCCCCCAACTCCCCGACCCACCCCCCCAACTCCCCGACCCACCCCCCCAACTCCCCGACCCACCCCCCCCCGTCCCCAACTCCCCGACACCCCCCCTAACTCCCCGACCCAACCCCCCCCCGTCCCCAACTCCCCGACCCAACCCCCCCCCGTCCCTAACTCCCCGACCCAACCCCCCCCCAACTCCCCGACCCAACCCCCCCCCAACTCCCCGACACCCCCCCTAACTCCCCGACCCAACCCCCCCCCAGTCCCCAACTCCCCGACACCCCCCCTAACTCCCCGACACCCCCCCTAACTCCCCGACACCCCCCCTAACTCCCCGACACCCCCCCTAACTCCCCGACCCAACCCCCCCCCAGTCCCCAACTCCCCGACACCCCCCCTAACTCCCCGACACCCCCCCTAACTCCCCGACACCCCCCCCAACTCCCCGACACCCCCCCTAACTCCCCGACCCAACCCCCCCCCAACTCCCCGACACCCCCCCCTAACTCCCCGACCCACCCCCCCGTCCCCAACTCCCCGACACCCCCCCCAACTCCCCGACCCACCCCCCCGTCCCCAACTCCCCGACACCCCCCCCAACTCCCCGACACCCCCCCCAACTCCCCGACCCCCCCCCTAACTCCCCGACCCACCCCCCCGTCCCCTAACTCCCCGACACCCCCCCCAACTCCCCGACCCCCCCCCTAACTCCCCGACCCACCCCCCCGTCCCCAACTCCCCGACCCCCCCCCTAACTCCCCGACCCAACCCCCCCCCCAACTCCCCGACACCCCCCCTAACTCCCCGACCCACCCCCCCGTCCCCAACTCCCCGACACCCCCCCCTAACTCCCCGACCCAACCCCCCCCCCAACTCCCCGACACCCCACCTAACTCCCCGACCCACCCCCCCCCAACTCCCCGACACCCCCCTAACTCCCCGACCCACCCCCCCGTCCCCAACTCCCCGACACCCCCCCTAACTCCCCGACCCACCCCCCCGTCCCCAACTCCCCGACACCCCCCTAACTCCCCGACCCACCCCCCCGTCCCCAACTCCCCGACACCCCCCCTAACTCCCCGACCCACCCCCCCGTCCCCAACTCCCCGACACCCCCCCTAACTCCCCGACACCCCCCCTAACTCCCCGACCCAACCCCCCCCCCAACTCCCCGACACCCCCCCTAACTCCCCGACCCAACCCCCCCGTCCCCAACTCCCCGACACCCCCCCTAACTCCCCGACCCACCCCCCCGTCCCCAACTCCCCGACACCCCCCCCTAACTCCCCGACCCAACCCCCCCCCAACTCCCCGACACCCCCCTAACTCCCCGACCCACCCCCCGTCCCCAACTCCCCGACACCCCCCCAACTCCCCGACCCACCCCCCCCAACTCCCCGACACCCCCCCTAACTCCCCGACACCCCCCTAACTCCCCGACCCACCCCCCCGTCCCCAACTCCCCGACACCTCCCCAACTCCCCGACCCACCCCCCCCGTCCCCAACTCCCCGACACCCCCCCCTAACTCCCCGACCCACCCCCCCCCCCCAACTCCCCGACACCCCCCCTAACTCCCCGACACCCCCCCTAACTCCCCGACACCCCCCCTAACTCCCCGACACCCCCCTAACTCCCCGACCCACCCCCCCGTCCCCAACTCCCCGACACCTCCCCAACTCCCCGACCCACCCCCCCCCCTAACTCCCCGACACCCCCCTAACTCCCCGACCCAACCCCCCCCCCAACTCCCCGACACCCCCCCTAACTCCCCGACACCCCCCCTAACTCCCCGACCCACCCCCCCCCAACTCCCCGACACCCCCCTAACTCCCCGACCCAACCCCCCCCCCCAACTCCCCGACACCCCCCCTAACTCCCCGACACCCCCCCCCCCTAACTCCCCGACACCCCCCCTAACTCCCCGACCCACCCCCCCGTCCCCAACTCCCCGACACCCCCCCAACTCCCCGACCCACCCCCCCCCCAACTCCCCGACACCCCCCCTAACTCCCCGACACCCCCCCTAACTCCCCGACACCCCCCCAACTCCCCGACCCACCCCCCCCCCAACTCCCCGACACCCCCCCAACTCCCCGACCCACCCCCCCCCAACTCCCCGACACCCCCCCTAACTCCCCGACACCCCCCCCAACTCCCCGACACCCCCCCAACTCCCCGACCCACCCCCCCCCAACTCCCCGACACCCCCCCCCCCCAACTCCCCGACACCCCCCCCTAACTCCCCGACCCAACCCCCCCCCCAACTCCCCGACACCCCCCCTAACTCCCCGACCCACCCCCCCGTCCCCAACTCCCCGACACCCCCCCAACTCCCCGACCCACCCCCCCCCCAACTCCCCGACACCCCCCCTAACTCCCCGACACCCCCCCCAACTCCCCGACACCCCCCCAACTCCCCGACCCACCCCCCCCCAACTCCCCGACACCCCCCCTAACTCCCCGACACCCCCCCCAACTCCCCGACACCCCCCCAACTCCCCGACACCCCCCCCCCAACTCCCCGACACCCCCCCAACTCCCCGACCCACCCCCCCCCAACTCCCCGACACCCCCCCTAACTCCCCGACACCCCCCCCAACTCCCCGACACCCCCCCTAACTCCCCGACCCACCCCCCCGTCCCCAACTCCCCGACACCCCCCCAACTCCCCGACCCCCCCATCCCCAACTCCCCGACACCCCCCCTAACTCCCCGACCCACCCCCCCGTCCCCAACTCCCCGACCCCCCCCCAACTCCCCGACCCAATCCCCCCCCTAACTCCCCGACCCACCCCCCCCCCAACTCCCCGACACCCCCCCCAACTCCCCGACACCCCCCCTAACTCCCCGACCCACCCCCCCGTCCCCAACTCCCCGACACCCCCCCCAACTCCCCGACCCAACCCCCCCCCAACTCCCCGACCCAATCCCCCCCCAACTCCCCGACCCAACCCCCCCCCCTAACTCCCCGACCCACCCCCCCCCCAACTCCCCCACACCCCCCCCTAACTCCCCGACCCAACCCCCCCCCCCAACTCCCCGACACCCCCCCTAACTCCCCGACCCAACCCCCCCCCCCAACTCCCCGACACCCCCCCCTAACTCCCCGACCCACCCCCCCCAACTCCCCGACACCCCCCCTAACTCCCCGACCCAACCCCCCCCCCAACTCCCCGACACCCCCCCCTAACTCCCCGACCCACCCCCCCGTCCCCAACTCCCCGACACCCCCCCTAACTCCCTGACCCACCCCCCCCCCCCAACTCCCCGACACCCCCCCTAACTCCCCGACCCAACCCCCCCCCCCAACTCCCCGACACCCCCCCTAACTCCCCGACCCAACCCCCCCCCCAACTCCCCCCCTAACTCCCCCCCTAACTCCCCGACCCACCCACCAGTCCCCAACTCCCCGACACCCCCCTAACTCCCCGACCCAACCCCCCCCCCAACTCCCCCCCTAACTCCCCGACCCAACCCCCCCCCAACTCCCCGACACCCCCCCTAACTCCCCGACCCAACCCCCCCCCAACTCCCCGACACCCCCCCTAACTCCCCGACCCACCCCCCCGTCCCCAACTCCCCGACACCCCCCCTAACTCCCCGACCCGACCCCCCCCCTAACTCCCCGACCCACCCCCCCGTCCCCAACTCCCCGACACCCCCCCTAACTCCCTGACCCACCCCCCCCCCAACTCCCCCCCTAACTCCCCCCCTAACTCCCCGACCCACCCCCCCTCCCCCAACTCCCCGACACCCCCCCTAACTCCCCGACACCCCCCCTAACTCCCTGACCCACCCCCCCCCCAACTCCCCCCCTAACTCCCCCCCTAACTCCCCGACCCACCCCCCCCCCTAACTCCCCGACACCCCCCCTAACTCCCCGACACCCCCCCTAACTCCCCGACCCAACCCCCCCCAACTCCCCGACACCCCCCCTAACTCCCCGACCCAACCCCCCCCCAACTCCCCGACACCCCCCCTAACTCCCCGACCCAACCCCCCCCCAACTCCCCGACACCCCCCCTAACTCCCCGACCCACCCCCCAGTCCCCAACTCCCCGACACCCCCCTAACTCCCCGACCCAACCCCCCGTCCCCAACTCCCCGACACCCCCCCTAACTCCCCGACCCAACCCCCCCCCAACTCCCCGACACCCCCCCTAACTCCCCGACCCAACCCCCCCCCCAACTCCCCGACACCCCCCCTAACTCCCCGACCCAACCCCCCCCCAACTCCCCGACACCCCCCCTAACTCCCCGACACCCCCCCTAACTCCCCAACACCCCCCCTAACTCCCCAACACCCCCCCTAACTCCCCGACCCACCCCCCAGTCCCCAACTCCCCGACACCCCCCCTAACTCCCCAACACCCCCCCTAACTCCCCAACACCCCCCCTAACTCCCCAACACCCCCCCTAACTCCCCAACACCCCCCCTAACTCCCCAACACCCCCCCTAACTCCCCGACCCACCCCCCAGTCCCCAACTCCCCGACACCCCCCCCTAACTCCCCGACACCCCCCCTAACTCCCCGACACCCCCCCTAACTCCCCGACACCCCCCCTAACTCCCCAACACCCCCCCTAACTCCCCAACACCCCCCCTAACTCCCCGACACCCCCCCTAACTCCCCAACACCCCCCCTAACTCCCCGACACCCCCCCCTAACTCCCCGACACCCCCCCCTAACTCCCCGACACCCCCCCTAACTCCCCGACACCCCCCCCTAACTCCCCAAACCACCCCCCCGTCCCCAACTCCACGACACCCCCCCTAACTCCCCGACCCAACCCCCCCCCCAACTCCCCGACACCCCCCCAACTCCCCGACCCAACCCCCCCCCCCAACTCCCCGACACCCCCCCTAACTCCCCGACCCAACCCCCCCCCCCCAACTCCCCGACACCCCCCCCCAACTCCCCGACCCACCCCCCCCCAACTCCCCGACGCCCCCCACTCCCCGTAGCCCCCATAAGAGCAGTTACAAAGAACAACACAGCACAGGAAACAGGCCCTTCGGCCCAACAAGCCCGTGCCTGCCCATTGTAACACTCAGTGAGCGCCTCATTTCCAATCCTTCTCCCTACGACTTTTCTCTACCCCTCTTGTACTCCACAATAAAGGGGGTGCAAATTTAGAGAATTATTTGTGCGCCAGATTGAGGGAGGTCTAATTTAGGGACAATTTGTTACACCAATCAGCCTAAAAAGCAGGTTTTTGGGGTGTGGGAGGAAACTGGAGCACCCGGAGAAAACCCATGCAAGCACGGGGAGAATGTGCAAACTCCCACAGACACCGGCCCAAATCCATGTGTCTGCACAGCAAACAGTGATAGTCACTGAGCTGTCGTGTTGCCCGTCAGTCGGTCCAGTTTAAGCGTACACTAACGACGTGAAGCTCTGGGCAACTCTCGAAGCAACATCCAAGAGCAGCCCTCGCACGACCCACCGCGTGTGTGCCCCTCGTTGGACAACAAGGCGGACCCAATCACCTGTGGTTGAAAAAGGAGACATCAATAAACATACACAGCTTAGACAGACATTCACAAAAGATCCCCAATGTAAGAGACAGACGAGCCATAAAATATGTTGGACGACCCATATGAATCTATTGATTGCCCGAAACGTCCTGAGTTGAAGAATGCTCACCAGAATTTAGTGCCCATCGAGCATTTAACTGGCCAATATCAGGCTTGGCTGAGGATTAAGGACGCTCGCTGGAGTAGACATCCCAGCATGCTCGCCGAGAGCTCCCAGCCAATTGGAGGCCAGTAGCTCTCCAGGGGCAGTGGCAGCTGATGGTAGGCCCAGGTTCCAGAAGGGAACAAGGTCAGAGGTACATAGAACATAGAACATTACAGCACAAACAGGCCCTTCGGCCCTCGAGTTGCGCCGATCACATCAACCCCACCAATCTATAGACCTATCTATAACCCCCAATCCCATTAAACCCCATATACTCATCCAGAAGTCTTTTAAAAGACCCCAGCGAGTTTGCCTCCACCACCGATGACGGCAGCCGATTCCATTCACTCACCACCCTCTGAGTGAAAAACTTACCCCTAACATCACCTCTGTACTTCCCTCCCCACACCTTAAATCTGTGTCCCCTCGTAGTGACCATTTCAACCCGGGGAAATAGCCTCTGAGAGTCCACCCTATCTATTCCTCTCAACATTTTATAAACCTCTATCAGGTCGCCTCTCAACCTTCGCCTCTCCAGGGAAAAGAGTCCCAGCTCCCTCAACCTGTCTTCATAAGGCATGCCTCCCAGTCCAGGCAACATCCTTGTAAATCTCCTCTGCACCCTTTCAATAGCTTCTACGTCTTTCCTATAGTGAGGCTACCAGAATTGCGCACAGTACTCCAAATGAGGCCTGACAAGGGTCCTGTAAAGTTGCAGCATTACCTCCCGACTCCTAAACTCAATCCCTCGATTAATGAAGGCCAGTACACCATACGCCTTCTTGACCACCTCCTCCACCTGCGAGGCCGATTTAAGAGTCCTGTGGACCCGGACCCCGAGATCCTTCTGCTCTTCAACGCTACTAAGACTCCTGCCCTTGATAGTGTACTCGTTCATCCCGTTGGTTCTGCCGAAATGGACGACTACACATTTATCCGCGTTGAAGCCCATCTGCCACTTCTCCGCCCATTCCTGCATCCTATCTATGTCCTGCTGCAACTTTTGACATCCTTCCAGACCATCCACAACACCGCCGACCTTCGTGTCATCAGCGAACTTGCTAACCCATCCCTCCACTTCCTCATCCAGGTCATTTGTGAAAATGACAAACAGTCATTGGTGATTGAGGGTACAGGATGGGGACCTCCAAAAGTGGGCAGAGGTACGGCAGGATGTGGCTTTCCCAATGCAAAGCCCCCCAGTACGGTTCCGTGATTTAAATTGAGGGACCTCCTGCTCCACAGTCCTCCGGTTCTATTGAGCACAGAGTTTGGCCATTGCCTACTTCCCTAAGGTTGATCCACTGTGTGTTGGTGCTGACTCTCCAATCGCAACACTTCCCAGGCCTTTCTATCTCCCCTGTAGTTAACAAGACCAGCTTTCCCAGAACACCCATCCCTGCATCCCTACCACCTAAAGCTGAAACCTGTGTTGGAACTGCCTGATGTACATCCAAGGAACATTGAGATGGGAGTCGGAGAGCAGAGAAACTTCAAGTTTCAACAGCAAGCCATAAAAAGAAGTCACATTCAAAGACAAGTCAGGAACACAAGAGCCAAGATTGCTAGATATTTGACAGCAAGAATAGAGGCACAACAAATGATATTCCT
Source organism: Prionace glauca (assembly GCA_037974335.1). Lineage (NCBI taxonomy): Eukaryota > Metazoa > Chordata > Chondrichthyes > Carcharhiniformes > Carcharhinidae > Prionace > Prionace glauca. Next base: position 55,728,507 of record CM075746.1, on the reverse strand, counting down.
GCAGCATAGACAGGAGAGGCCGTGAGGAATATAAATGCTTTAATTAGATTAGACTCTGACTGCCAGAAAGCAGGGAATGAATGGGATATTAAGTAGCTGGAAGCACAAAACATCAGAGTCTCGCTTTTAAAATACATTACAATCCTTCCTGAATTGCAAATCCTTTTGGCATGGAGTAAGGACCTGATATCACCAGTCAAGGACCAGTCAAGATAGGTTGAGGGACTGGCAGTGTTTTGACCTTGAACCCTGGAGGTACTGACTTTAATAAGACCTACACTGAGGATATAATTTTATAATTAGAGTGAGTTTTTTTAAAATAAAAAGGCTTAATGATACTGGGAATTGCAGCTTTAAATTATGAGTCAAGATTCCCTTGTGTTCAGAAGATTTAGAATTGTCTGATTGAAGTCTTTAAAATATTGGAAGAATTCTACAGGCTGGGTACAGAGAGCTAATTCCTTTTTTATAATTATTTAATGGGATGCAGCCGTTACTGGCAAGGTCAATATTTATTGCCTACCCTTCGTTGCCCTTCAGAAGGTGATGGTGAGCTTTCTTCTGCAGTCCCTGAGGCGTAGGTACACCCACAGTGCTGTTAGGGAGGGAGTTCCAGGATTTGGAGCAAGTGACAGTGAGGGAACGGCGAGATATTCCCAAGTCAGGGCGGTGAGTGACTTGGAGGGGAACCTCCCAGATGGTGGTATCCCCAGGTAGCTGCTGTTCTTATCCTTCTAGATGGTTGTGGGTTTGGAAGGTGCTGTCTAAGGAACTTGGTGAGTTCCTGCAGTGCATCTTAGTAGATGGTACACACGTCTGCCCACTGTTAGTCGGTTGTAGAGGGATTGAATGTTTGTGGAGGGGATTGCAGCTGCTTTGATCTGGATGGTGTTGAGTTTCTTGAGTGTTGTTGGAGCTGCACCCATCCAGGAAAGTGTGGAGTGTTCCAGAACATGCCTTGTAGATGGTGGACGGGCTTTTGGGAGTCAGGAGGTGAGTTACTCACCACAGGGCTCCTACTCCCATAATCACCGTATTTATGTGGTTAGTCCAGCTGAGTTGCTGATGAAGGATGATGGTGGGAGGGGGTTCAGCAATGGTAATGCCATTGAATGTCATGGGGTGATGGTTAGATCCTGTCTTGTGGTGGGAGAATCAAGAACATTGGGGCATAATCAGAACAAGACCATTTAGGAGTGAGATCAGGAAGCACTTTTCCTTCCAAATTCTTGGGGATTCTTGACCATAAAAGGCTGTGGATTTTGGGGGTCAGTTGGAACGTTTAAAACCCGTTGATGGATTTTTATGAGATAAGGGGATATGGAGCTAAAATGCATTAACATATTGGTTGACAATGATATTGGTTGACGGAACAGACTTGATGGGCTGAAAGGCCTACTCCTTCAAGCTCCTATTTAAATCTTGCCTTTCAGAGAATGTAGAATCATAGAACCCTACAGTGCAGAAAGAGGCCCTTCGGCCCATCGAGTCTGCACCGAACACAATCCCACCCAGGCCCTACCCCCATATTATACCCACTAATCTCCTGGACACTAAGGGGGCAATTTCTTAGCACGGCCAATCAACCTAACCCGCACATCTTTGGACTGTGAGAGGAAACTGGAGCACCCGGAGGAAACCCACGCAGACACGAGGAGAATGTGCAAACTCCACACAGACAGCGACCCGAGCCGGGAATCGAACCCAGGACCCTGGAGCTGTGAGGCAGCAGAATTTGGAATATGGTTGATTGAATAAGTGGCTTTCCAATACTTTTGAACGTTGCTTTTTAAACAATTAGCAATGATTGAGAGTACGTGGAAAGCTGGAGTGTAGGAAATCTTATCGTCGCTCTTCAGAAACATTGCGATCTTGACCCTTTATTCCATTGGCATTTGTTTGTTCTTTGTTCTGACTCAGTTGCTATGTTTGTCTGGCCTCAGTACCAGTTCCAATCAGCTGGCTTATGATAGACAACACCCTCGAGATTTTCCACAGTGCTATTTCGATTGAAAGAAAAACAGTTGCTTGGCAGTACCGAACTTGAGCATTGATTGAAAAAGAGGCATGTTGTCAAATCTTTTCATCTTGCACTCATCAGGATAGAATGCTGAATTTCAAAAGCAGCAACAATTTGTACAGCACCCTTTTTATTCTCACGCTGTATAAATTGCTGTTCCCTTTGAAATTTGCCATTCTTGCTTCTGTCCTGATGAGTGCAAGATGGAAAGCTTTGACGGCAGGAGACTGATGTGCGTGGGCCTCCGGGGAGCAATCTCTGTGGGGTGGGGGTGAGAGCTCCTGCTACCACTCTGCACTTTTGAGGTTAACTGACAGAAGGAGGAAGGCCAACGATCGGGGCTGGCCTGCTGTGGGGTGGGGTTGGGATCGGTGCTGGGGGGGGTGGGGGTCAGGGCTGGCCCAGGCATATTCAGGGGACCAGCGTGGGGGATGGCTTGCACAACTGGCAATGTGGGCGTTATGGCGCTGGCCAGTAATCGGGAAGCCGGCTAAACGGAGCCACTGCGCGTGTGCTGACCTTGGCGCTGATGGATTTGCGCGTGCGCAGTGGCTCACTCAGCACTATGCTGCCGGCCTCTCCAGTGGGGAAAGGCCTGTCTGCTTGTTTCTGGAGCCAATCAGGCCGGTGCATTCCACAGAGTGTGAGAGATCCGTTTTGAAACTCCCGATGGGAAAAAAAAAACAGCGGAATTTACTCCAGTTTTTATGCGAATCCGATGCTGGGAATTTATTTTGGGAGAATCTCCCCTCCCCTCAGGTCTCAGTGGGTCGTAATTCTGGAGCAGGTTGAAGAGATGGCGCTGAATTTGGAGTGGCGATGAGTGAAGATGACTTAATGTGGGTTAGGATAATGGAAGCAGAGATCTGAATGAGCTCAAGTCTGTGGAGGGGGGGGAGGTGGGACCCCAGCAAGAAGTGCATTGGAATGACCAAGCCTAAAGGGAAGAAAACCCTGAATGAGGGTTTCAGCTGAGGTAGGGGATGGACACTGGTGCGGAGGTGGGTGTGTGTGTTTTTGATGACGGACTCAGTTAATCTCAGCATCAACTCAAATGCCAAGGTTGTGAATGGCCTGGTTAATCCTTACAGAGTAACCAAGGAGGGAATAGGGTTTGAAACTGGACACACAGACAATGGCGTCTGTTTTTCCGATATTTCAATGGAGTTTATGTCTGCTTACCCAGTTTCGGACATCAGCCAAACAGAGGGACCACCTCAGGTGGATTTGAGGGTTGAACTCCATTCGATTCAGCACTGTGACAGCAATCAGGAAATCCGCTTTACAGGATGATGCAGGAAAGATTAACACGGATTTGAGAGTTAATAACAAGGAGATTGCTCAGTCAGTAGGGCGAGGATAGAGGGCCAAGAACCAAGTGACGATGAAGGGGTTGATACTGAGCAGTCTCATTTCATTCCTTTCCTATTTTGTAGCCGTTTAATGCAACAGAATGGTTTGCTGGGCTATTTCGGAGCCGGGTAGCACAGTGGGTTAGCACTGCTGCTTCACAGCTCCAGGGTCCTGGGTTCGATTCCCCACTCGGGTCACTGTCTGTGTGGAGTTTGCACATTCTCCTCGTGTCTGCGTGGGTTTCCTCCAGGTGCTCTGGTTTCCTCCCAACGTCCAAAGATGTGCGGGTTAGGTTGATTGGCCATGCTAAGAAATTGTCCCTTAGTGTCCAGGGATGCGTAGGTTAGAGGGACTAGTGGGTATGATATGGGGGTAGGGCCTGGGTGGAATTGTGTTTGGGGCAGACTCGATGGGCCGAAGGGCCTCTTTCTGCACTGTCGGGTTCAATGATTCTAAGTGTTGCTTTTATGGCAGGGTGGTGGGGAGGAAGTTGTGATGGTGGCAAATTTGAGGGAGAGGTGAAGGGTTAACATTATCAGCAAACAGGGAATTCAGGACGGGAATGTGGGTGGTCAACAGTTTAGTGGGAATAGGGTTAAGGGAACAGGAGGTGAGCAAGATAAGCTAAAAGAGGGCCAGTGGAAAAGATAGAAGCTGCAGAAAATGGTGCATTCAGATCTTGGACAGTGTGCTGCCGGGATAATTTCCTCGAACAGTGTGTGTTGGAGCCGACGAGGGAGCGAGCTATCTTGGATCTGGTGCTATGTAATGAGGCGGGTAGAATTAGGGACCTTGCGGTGAAGGATCCTCTTGGAGAGAGTGATCATTGTATGGTGGAGTTTCTGGTGCAGATGGAGGAGGAGAAAGTGGGTTCCCAGACACGCGTCCTCTGTTTGAATAGAGGGGAGTATGGTAGGATGAGAGAAGAATTGGCGAATGTGGACTGGGGGAGCACGTTGGAAGGTAGGTCTGTTGAGGAGCAGTGGAGGATCTTTAAGGAGATCTTTCTTGGTGCTCAGCAGAAATTTATTCTGATGGTCAAAAAGGACTATAGGAGGAGAGGTAATAAGCCGTGGATAACGAAGGAGGTGAAGGAAAGTGTTAAATTAAAAGCGGAGGAATTTAGAGTAGCGAAGAGTAGTGGGCGAGAAGAGGATTGGGAGAGGTTTAAATGTCAACAAAGATTGACAAAGAAGTTGATAAAGGAGGGTAGGAGAAACTATGAAGCTGGGCTAGCGCTTAATTTAAAAAAGGATAGCAAGAGTTTTTATAAATATATAGAAAGGAAGAGGCTGGCTAGGGTGAACGTTGGTCCTTTAGAGGATGAGAAAGGTGACCTAGTGGTAGGGGATGGGGATATGGCTAAGGTATTGAATAACTTTTTTGTTTCTGTCTTCACGGAGGAGGACGTGAATAATTTGCCGGGTGTTAGCGATGGAAAGGTGGTAGGAATGGAGGGTCTTAATGACATTACTGTTACTAGAGAGGCGGTGCTCGACAGACTGGAGGGGCTGATTTTGGACAAGTCCCCAGGACCGGATGGAATGCATCCGAGGGTTCTGAAAGAAATGGCGGAGGTTATAGTGGATGCATTGGTGGTTATTTTCCAGACGTCGCTGGATTCCGGGGAAGTGCCGGAAGATTGGAAAACGGCTAATGTTACGCCGTTGTTTAAGAAGGGTGCCAGGCAAAAGGCAGGGAATTATAGGCCGGTTAGTTTAACGTCTGTGGTAGGTAAAATGTTAGAATCCGTCATTAAAGAGGAAATTGCGAGGCATCTTGAAGGGAATTGCTTGATAGAGCAGACGCAGCATGGTTTCATTAAAGGGAAGTCGTGTCTGACAAATTTATTGGAATTCTATGAGGATGTGTCTAGGGCGGTGGATAGAGGAGAGCCGGTGGATGTGGTCTTTCTGGATTTTCAGAAGGCGTTTGACAAGGTACCTCACAAGAGGTTATTGCAGAAGGTCAGGGGACATGGAGTTGGGGATAGGGTGTTAGCGTGGATAGAGGATTGGTTGTCAAATAGGAGGCAGAGAGTGGGGGTCAATGGGTGCTATTCGGATTGGCGGATGGTGGCTAGTGGGGTGCCCCAGGGGTCGGTGCTGGGGCCTCAGCTATTTACCATTTATATAGATGATCTGGAGGAGGGAACCGAGTGTAGGGTGTCGAAATTTGCGGATGACACCAAGATTGGGGGAAAGGCAAATTGTGCGGAGGGTGTGGAAAGTCTGCAGAAGGATCTAGATAGGCTGGACGAATGGGCCAGGAAATGGCAAATGGAATTTAATGTTGGCAAGTGTGAGGTGGTCCACTTTGGTAGGAAGAATGGTAGGAAGGACTATTACTTACGTGGCGAAAAACTGCAGCAGGCGACGGTGCAGAGGGACCTCGGGGTCCTTGTGCATGAGTCGCAAAAACCCAGCTTGCAGGTGCAGCAGGTGGTCAGGAAGGCGAATGGGATGCTGGCCTTCATAGCGAGGGGGATTGAATATAAAAGTAGGGAGGTCTTGCTGCAGCTGTATAGGGCATTGGTGAGGCCGCAGCTGGAGTACTGTGTGCAGTTTTGAGCGCCGCACCTGCGCAAAGATATTTTGGCCCTGGAGGGAGTGCAGAGGAGGTTTACTAGGCTGATACCGGAGTTGAGGGGGTTGAGCTATGAGGAGAGGCTGAATGAACTAGGCTTGTACTCGTTAGAGTTTAGAAGAATGAGGGGAGATCTCATTGAGACGTATAAGATGATGAATGGGATGGATAGGATAGAGGTGGAGAGACTCTTCCCGCTCAAAAAAGACAGTAGGACTAGGGGGCACAGCCTCAAGATAAAGGGGGGGTGTTTCAGAATGGAGTTGAGGAGGAACTTCTTCACTCAAAGGGTGGTGAATCTCTGGAATTCTCTGCCCGTTGAAGTGGTGGAGGCTGCCTCGCTAAATATTTTCAAGAAGCGGGTTGATGGGTTTTTGATAAGAGAAGGGATTAAGGGTTATGGGGAGAGGGCGGGAAAGTGGAACTGAGCCACGACAGATCAGCCATGATCTTATTGAATGGCGGGGCAGGCTCGAAGGGCCAGATGGCCTCCTCCTGCTCCTATTTCTTATGTTCTTATGTATTACCCCAGGGAAGTTTAGCATGGTGTGCTCAGAGAAGGAGACGACTGTGTTTCAATTTTTTATCAAAGATCATTTAATCAATTTTTATCTCATATGAATTTGGTTGCATTAAGTGGGCATCCTAACTATGAGGAGGCATTTTGGACTGATTGAGAACCTATTACATTGCGAGCTTTTTAAGAGGTGAGTTCTGCCATATAATTTGTTGCCCACATCTGTTCTTCTTGGCAGTGTGACCCAGCTTTACTTCCATATGAATAGCAATGACTCCGCTTACTTGCGCGAGCCAGCAGCTTAATTATTATGTACGTTGCCAGGGATTTTTACAGGCTTATTCACTATTCCGTCAGAGAATAGGACCTTGTATTACTAAAAAGAATTGACTTTTTTTCACATTCATTTTCGGTCAAATGAAAAACTGCGACAATAAAAGCTCCTCTTTTACTTGTAGTCTGAACTGTGGCCATGGCCAGTCAGATCAATGCTGTAACTCGGTGGATTACTTCTGTACCACGGCTGTGCTAATTCCCCCACTAATTCTACTGCATAAAATGTCTTCATCTGCTCTATGTTAATGGCCCAGTTCCTTGGATAGGCAAGAGCCTTTTGCGCTATTAACACGTTCCTCAGCCATTGCTTTTTCTCACTGTAGCATGTAGACGTCCATTCTGTATTGCCATGGCATCCCTGCTTCATGCAGTCTGTAGCCTGGAGCTATGGACGGTGATGGTCAAGGCTTTAATACTCTTTCCGTCACATGGATGACCAGCAATAGCTCTCATTCTTCCCGTCTGGCGTGTGTTTGGGAGGATTTACAAGTTGACATTCAAGCTATTAGGAATGAAACCTTCCTTAGTCATCAAGCCCTGGGATGGGACTTGAACCCAGGGCTTCTGGTTCAGAGGCAGGGACACTAACCACTGCGTCACAAGACCTCCCCTCCCAATTGCCAAAGTGAGAAATGAGGTGTGATTAAATGAGGGTAAATAGAGAGAAACTATTCATTCCAGTTGGAGTAAAGGGACATAATCGTAACACGGAGCTGTGGATAGTCTGGAGGTATGTCAGAGGTTGCAGCGAGACACAGGATGCGAGACTGGGTGGAGAAGTGACAGATGGACTTCAATGCGGATAAATGTGTCGTGGTCCATTTTGGCAGGTCCAATGGGATGAAGGAGTACACTATCAAGGGTAAGACTCTTAGCAGTGTTGAAGAGCAGAAGGACCTTGGGGTCCGGGTCCACAGGACTCTTAAGTTGGCCTCGCAGGTGGAGGATGTGGTCAAGAAGGTGTATGGTGTACTGGCCTTTATTAATCGAGGGATTGAGTTTAGGAGTCGGGAGGTAATGCTGCAACTTTATAAGACCCTTGTCAGACCCCACTTGGAGTACTGTGCGCAGTTCTGGTCGCCTCACTACAGGAAGGATGTGGAAGCTACTGAGAGGGTGCAGAGGAGATTTACAAGGATGTTGCCTGGATTGGGAGGCATGCCTTATGAAAATAGGTTGAGGGAGTTAGGTCTTTTCTCCCTGGAGAGACGAAGGTTGAGAGGCGACCTGATAGAGGTTTATAAGATGTTGAGAGGAATCGATAGGGTGGATTCTCAGAGGCTATTTCCCAGGGCTGAAATGGTCGCTACGAGAGGACACAGGTTTAAGGTGCTGGGGAGCAGGTACAGAGGAGATGTCAGGGGTAAGTTTTTCACTCAGAGGGTGGTGAGTGAGTGGAATCAGCTGCCATGAGTGGTGATAGAGGCGAACTCGCTGGGGACTTTTAAGAGACTTCTGGATGAGTACATGGGATTTAATGGGATTGAGGGTTATAGATAGGCCTGGAAGGGAGGGATATGATCAGCGCAACTTGTGGGCTGAAGGGCCTGATTGTGCTGTAATGTTCTATGTTCAATGGAGCTAGGTCATAGAATCCCTACAGTGCAGAAAGAGGCCCGTATGGTCCAAAGAGTCCACTCAGTACAATCCCATCCTGGCCCTGTCCCCTTAACCCCACATATTTACCGTGCTAATCTCCTTGACACTAAGGGGCGATTGACTATGGCCAATGCACCTAATCTGCACATTTTTGGACTGTGGGAGAAAACCGGAGCACCCGGGGGAAACCCACGCAGACACAGGGAGAATGTGCAAACTCCACACAGACAGTGACCCGATGCCGAAATTGAACCCAGGTCCCTGGCGCCGTGAGGCAGCAGTGCTAACCCACTGTGCCGCCCATCCTTCTGTTGAAATGCCACGATGACTAAAACAGCTGTTTTCTAAAGAGTTGGGAGGAAGAGTTACTGATCCCAGCACTGTAATGAACAATGAGCTCACTGTGACTAACATAAAACTGCATTATGTTTGATCCACAGGAAAAGCTTCCCTTCCCAACATGCCACAATCTCGGCCTTTGCTGCAGTCTACATCTCGGTGAGTCTCTCGTTTGAATCTTACATGGAAATCCTTGTAGTATAATGGTCATTATCTTGTTGCTCTGAGCTTCCACAGAATCTCAATACATTTACTCTTCATTGAGTTTGTGAATGCCTCAGTCACTCCTATTATTTCTGCTATTTCCATTCATTCCCTTTATATTGAATCGAATTGTTCCCAAACCCTGGTATAATTTTGGATCTCAGAAACTTTCCTGTTAGGAAAATAATAGCCAACACCTTAAATAGTCGTCGGACAGCTTGTGTTCAGGAGTGTGACAACACTGTCTAATATGCCGTGATAAAATTGCAGAGTCCTGAGGGGTAATGATAAGACTCTCTTGTAATCTGAACAGGTTTTTGTGTCACTCGCATCTGTCTTCACCTGAGTTCCTTGGCCAGACTCTGTCTGGGATGCTGCACAGAGTTCTGTTTATTGCATCCCAGGAGAGATAGATCAGCTATGGAGGGCTACAACAGAGATTCACCAGATTAATGACAACATAATAACGACCAGTTATATTATGTAGTGGCTTTAATGTTATAAAACATCCCAAAAGTGGTTCACAGGAGTGTTGAAAATAAAAATTTGACACCCAGCCACAAAGGGCCACATTAGGGCAGATCAAGGCTAAAAGTTTGGTCAAGGAGATAGGCTTTTAAAGAGTGTCTCGACGGAGGAAAGAGAGGTAGGGAGTCAGAGAGGGAATTCAGAGCTTGGAATCTAAGCTGCTGAAGGTGAAGGGAGTAAAATCAGGGATGTTCAAGAAACCAGAATTGGAGAAGTGCAAATATCTCAGGGGGATGTGTAGCCAGGGTCGATTTCAGAGACGGGGAGGGGTGAGAATTTTGATATTGAGGCGTTGCCTAATGTTAAAGTTTATTTATTAGTCACGAGTAAGGCTTACTTTGACACCGCAATGTAACATTTCTCAAGTCGCCACACTCTGGCGTCTGTTCGGGTCAATGCAGAACGTGGGGAGGAAACCGGAGTACCCGGAGGAAACCCACACAGACATGGGGAGAATGTGTAAACTCTGCACAGACAGTGAGTGACCCAAGCCAGGAATTGAACCCTGGGTCCCTGGCGCTGTGAGGCAGCAGTGCTAACCCACTGTGCCGCCCCCGAGGAATCAGTGTGAGGATGCAGGCAACAGAGTGTTGAATGACTCGAATAGAGTGTGGGGGGACGAACTAAAACAGAGTGGCCAACCGTTGGAATGGAGGAGGGGGGTTGGGCAGCTGGTTGTGGAGTGGAGGGTCGTTGCGGGGAGAAGTGGTGGGTGGAATGCCGCCAGTGTCTGACAGCAGGGGGTTTGCGGGAAGCGGGCGCTGGGGGTGAGGGGGATGCAGGGAAGGTGGGGGTGGTGTCACGTCAATGAGAGCACGGAGAGGAGGGATTGGAACAGGGACGGGGTGAGGGGTCAGGTTGCCGAGAGCGGGGAATGGTGGCAGGTTGGTGAGGGGGCACAACAGGAGGGTGGCACTGTGCGTTCTCCAGATTTGAAGGACAGAATTCGGGAGAGACCCAGGACGTAGGACAGTGACGTCAAAAATAGGACAATCCCCTAAAGTACGGGACAGTTGACCATCCTGAGCTCGGAGGCCATTGGGGTAATCAAGTCTGGAGGTAACAGAGGCATGAATGAGGGGGTTTAGCTGCAGAAACAAAACCAGACGATAAGTCAGTGGGAATAGACATTCTTAGTGACGGTGTGGATACGTCACACTGAGGTCAAATATAATAGCAAGGCGCAAACAGTTTGGATGAGTCTCAGACAGTTGCCAGGGAGATGGATGAGTTGATAGCTGGAGAGTTAGCACGGACGGGGAGCTGAAGATGGAGATTTTGGGCCACCTCTTGTACAATTGGGGAAGATTTCTGCTCTCAGTACTCGATGTCAGCATAGAACCCTACAGTGCAGAAACAGGCCCTTCGGCCCATCGAGTCTGCACCGAACACAATCCCACCCAGACCCTATCCCCATATCCCTACACATTTTACCTGCTAATCCCTCTAACCTACACATCCCAGGACACTAAGGGGCAATTTTAGCATAGCCAATGAACCTAACCCGCACATCTTTGGACTGTGGGAGGAAACCGGAGCACCCGGAGAAAACCCACGCAGACACGAGGAGAATGTCAGACAAGTGGTCTGATTGTTTAACCGCTCTGGAGATGTGGAGAAGGGTGTTGATGATGGAGAGCTGGGTACCGTCAGCCTGTGTGTGAAAACCATGCTGGGTGGATGTTGTAGGCGAGACTGGTGAGGGGGGGGGGGCTGATTCTTGGTGATAACAGGGTGGGAGCCGGAAGGGAAGCCATCGCAGTGAAGCGATATGACGGAAAAGAAGGGAAACAGGTCAGTGCAGCTGGATTCTGGTGGAGCGATGTAGCAGAGAGATGGTGTGATGCATCATATCAAAGACTGCAGAACAGTCGAGAAAGGTTAAGAAGGATAGCTTTCCTTTGTCGTAGCCACGCTGGGTGTCATTTGAGATTTGTGATTAGAGATTAAATTACGAGAGTAGATAGCATGAATTTAAGAACATAAGAAATAGGAGCAGGAGTAGGCCATCTAGCCCTTCGAACCTGCCCCGCCATTCAATAAGATCATGGCTGATCTGTCGTGGCTCAGTTCCACCTTCCCGCCCTCTCCCCATAACCCTTAATCCCCTCTCTTATCAAAAACCCATCAACCCGTTTCTTAAAAATATTTAGCGAGGCAGCCTCCACCACTTCAACGGGCAGAGAATTCCAGAGATTCACCACCCTTTGAGTGAAGAAGTTCCTCCTCAACTCTGTTCTAAACCGCCCCCCCCTTTATCTTGAGGCTGTGCCCCCTAGTCCTACTGTCTTTTTTGAGCGGGAAGAGTCTCTCCACCTCTATCCTATCCATCCCATTCATCATCTTATACGTCTCAATGAGATCTCCCCTCATTCTTCTAAACTCTAACGAGTACAAGCCTAGTTTATTCAGCCTCTCCTCATAGCTCAACCCCCTCAACTCCGGTATCAGCCTAGTAAACCTCCTCTGCACTCCCTCCAGGGCCAAAATATCCTTGCGCAGGTGCGGCGCCCAAAACTGCACACAGTACTCCTTGTTTTCCTGTGAAAAAGCCACGAGATGATCTGATCCAGGTGTACTTCTGTGCGGGTTAGGTTGATTGGCCGTGCTAAGAAATTGCCCCTTAGTGTCCAGGGATGTGAAGGTTAGAGGGGATTAGTGGGTATAATGTGTAGAGATATGGGGCTAGGGCCTGGGTGGGATTGTGTTGGGTGCAGACTCGATGGGCCGAAGGGCCTCTTTCTGCACTGTAGGGTTCGATGATAAGAATCTATGAGATAACACCAAGAGGATTTGCCAAAGTAGAAATGGAGAAACTATTTGTTCCAATGGCAGATTCAGGAATGACAGCATATCATTTCAGAAGAATTACGAGTCCAGTTAGGAGGATAATCGGAAAGCACTGTTTCACACAAATGTGGAATTCTTTTCATCGGAAAGCCTGTAGCAGGCAGGTGACTGGAGCTTTCAAGATCAAGATCAATAGATGTCAGTGTATGGGTAGCAAGAGATAGGCTGATGCCGGGGTTGAGGGGATTGAGCTATGAGGAGAGGCTGAATAGACTGGGCTTGTACTCGTTAGAGTTTAGAAGATGAGGGGGGATCTCATTGAGACGTATAAGATGATGAAAGGGATGGATAGGATAGAGGTGGAGAGACTCTTCCCGCTCAGAAAGGACAGTAGGACTAGGGGGCACAGCCTCAAGATAAAGGGGGGTGCAGTTTAGAACGGAGTTGAGGAGGAACTTCTTCACTCAAAGGGTGGTGAATCTCTGGAATTCTCTGCCCGATGAAGTGGTGGAGGCTGCCTCGCTAAATATATTTAAGTCACGGGTAGATAGGTTTCTGATAGACAGGGGAATTAAGGGTTATGGGGAGAAAGCGGGAAAGTGGAACTGAGCCACTTCAGATCAGCCATGATCTTATTGAATGGCGGGGCAGGCTCGAAGGGCTAGATGGCCTCCTCCTGCTCCTATTTCTTATGTTCTTATATGGCGCCAAGGCATGTGAAGAGAATTGAGATAGAGATCAGCCATGACTTGACTAAATGATGAAATATGTTAAGGGACTGAACAAAATCTTTATGCTTTTTTTTCCAGATGTATTTTAACTCGACGATATCTGACTGCACCAAACTCCTAAAGCCGGTGCTGGTTTTTGCCTTTGCAATTGCTGCCAGTATCTGTGGCCTGACACAGATTACCCAGTACAGGAGCCACCCCATCGATGTCTACGTGGGTTTCATTTTTGGGGCAGGAATCGCGGCATATCTGGTGAGTGTGCAGCCTCTCACGTCATCTTGTAAGTGCTGGGTTAGCCAGGAATGTGGTGCGAATCTATGCTCGGCAGCGTGGGGGGGGGCGGTTAGCGAGTTTCTGGAAAGCCCCTCTCTCTCTGCCACCTCCCATTATAAACAGGCCATTGCCAAATTTGCACTGCGATGTCAGGAGATGCTCCCAGCAGGTCCGCCCCTCGGGAATCTCAACGGAAGAAACTGAAGGTCGTCTAAAAATGAAGGACAAGCATCTTTTTCGTCATACAGCCACACTCTGGACTTCAGGATGTATGAAGCATTTCACAGCTAACACAGTATTTTTAAACAGTAATCACAGGCTATAACCTAACCCTCCCCACAAGCCATCCTATGGGAAAAATAGAGATCATTTGTTCGTTGACATTGGTTGAAGAATCAATGTTGGTCCAGGCCACCTAGGAGAACCCCTTCCTCATCTTCAGATAATCCTGTGGGATCTCTTAGATCTATCAGGAGGACCAATAGGACCTCAGTTCAACATCTGATCTACTAAAATCAACTCCCTCAAAACTATACTGGACTATCAGCCGAGGATTTGCATTTGTACCTCTGGAATCACAGAATTCCTAACAGTGCAGAAGGAGGCCATTTGGCCCATCGAGTCTCCACCAACTCTCCGGAACAGTATCTGACACGGGCCAGACCACATATCCTAGCCCCGTAACTAATTCACCAAACCTGCACATCTTGGGAAACTAAGGGTCAATTTAGCACGGCCAATCAAGCTAACCTGCACGTGTTTGGACTGTGGGAGGAAACCGGAGCACCCGGAGGAAATCCACGCAGACAGGGGGAGAATGCCACACAGACAGTGATCCAAGCCGGGAATCGAACCCAGGCCACTGGCGCTGTGAGGCAGCAGTGCTAACTACTGTGCTGCCATAACGTCCCCTAGAATGGGACTTGAGATTGACAGGGAAGAGTGCTGCCCACTGAGCCATGGCTGGTATCTGGCAGTGTGGAAGTCAATGAACCAAATCTTCTGGTCTCCAGATTGTTAAGAGACTGAACATTCGACTAAGTTGCTGTGATAGTCCTGACGCACTGACCTGTGTAAGAATTGTCAGGGACATTTCAACTTCCAAAGAACAATTTCCCTGCTCCCCGACACCCTTGGCGAATGTTGCAGAATCTGAACTCAAGACTTCAGATAGTTCTAACTCTCTTATGTGAATAGTTACCCAAGAAATGTGAGAGCATTGAAACCTCTCTAACTCCTGGGTGACGACAGAACTGACCTGCCGACCACTGTTCCCCCCCCCGCAGTTCAACAACTCCTTAAACTAACATTCCCAGCTAGCCCCCCCCACCAACAACCATCCAACCTGCGTAACCCCCATGACCACTCAACTACCTCTGACCAGATTATGCACCCAACTCCTCCCAGACTCAACTACTTGCCCACCAGCAGATGCACCCAGCTACAACCTCACCCACTCCACTTAGCTATGTACCACCTAACTCAACCTAGGCACCCTACTCACCTCATTCACCCATTCTCTCACTCATTCACTATTATTCAAACTGGACATTTTAATTTGCCCTTATGGCAGCTGTAAAAAGTGGGTATCATAGAAACCCTACAGCACAGAAAGAGGCCATTCAGCCCATCGAGTCTGCACCGGCCACAATCCCACCCAGGCACTTCCCCCATATCTGTACATATTTTACCCACTAATCCTCTAACCTATGCATCTATGGTCAATTTAGCACGGCCAATCAACCTAACCTTTGGACTGTGGGAGGAAACCGGAGCACCCGGAGGAAACCCACGAGGAGAATGTGCAAACTCCACACAGACAGTGACCCCAAGCCGGGAATCGAACCCAGGTCCCTTGGAGCTGTGAAGCAGCAGTGCTACCGCGTCGCCCGTATCCTGTGCTGACTCTCTCCAACTCCACTCCACTGCCGCGGATCTCTCCGAGGAACACTACGCTCTGCGTTTCTGGCAAAGCCGGGCTTGGGAAGGTCCCAGGAGGAATGTGGAGCAGCAATGGGATGATGACTGTAACTCCCCGTCGATCCAGGTCATTGATCCCAATCAGGAGTGGCTCCTTTCACAACACCTGGCCAATGAAACAGCACAGAGAATTGTAACGTTTAGCTGATTATCAAACGGGAAGTTCCAGTACTGAATAATTAAACCTGTCGGCCCAAACCTCACACTCGGGGCAATCTGCTCCCAGTTTAATTGTGCTGCAGGTCACTGTTTACAATTGATGTTTTGTCTCCTTTTCAGCCCAGTCCTCGTTGCTACACAAAGGCATTTTGATTAAGTTCAATCCACTTCCAGCCCTGAGTGATGGAATGTTTATTAACAAGGCAGTTTCTGATTCTGTACAATCGATAGGAAACACCAGAATGGGGATGCGGTTTGCCCTGGAACCATAGTCCCTCATTCATTGGGCATCAAAAGACATTAACAGTAAATGATCTCATGATTAGAGTATTTATATTCCAAATCTAACCTTTGTCCCCTCAATATCAGGCCATCAGAATCCAATTTAATATCCTTCCAATTTTCTTTGTTAGTTACTGTCTCACTTTTGTCATAAGTTGCACAGAGATGGATTTTAGCATAAGTTTAAGTCAGACTGCCTTGAGAATAAAGAAAATTACAGCGTGGGAACAGGCCCTTTGGCCCTCCAACCCTGTACTGACCATGCTGCCCGACTCAACTAAAACCCCCTACCCTTCCAGGGTTCACATCCCTCTATCCCCATCCTATTGTTCAGATGCCCCTTAAAAGTCACTGTTGTCTCTGCTTCCACTACCTCCCCAGGCGATGGGTTCCAGGCACCCACCAACCTCTGTGTCAAAAACTTGCCTTGTACATCTCCTTTAAACCTTGCCCCTCGCACCTCAAACCCTGAGGAATTAACTCTTCCACCCTGGGGGAAAAAGCTTCTGACTATCCACTCTATCCATGCCCCTCGCAATCTTGCATGAGTTTATACATTTAGGAAAAGCATTCGCTCTTTTGGGAACTGTTCCCACTTTCGGGAAGCAGGAGAAGAAAAAAATGTTTCCACATCAAGTCTAACAGCTAGAGAGTAAAGCTCTCTGTTCCATACCCTGACCTCAGAAGAGCATTCCTCTTGAGTCACCCATAGCCTTTCTTGAATAAGATTTACTAGTATAGGTGTAACGCCTGACTCTTTACCCCCCCTCCTCACTGTTCAGAATCCCAGACTCTCCTTTCAGGTGAAGCAATGTTTCACTTGCACCTTCTCAACTCTGTTTTATTGTGTTCACTGCTCCCAGTGTGGTCCCTTCCACACTGGAGACCACTTTGCTTGTCCCAAAACAACCCCCGTCCCATCCCCACATGATCGCTTGTCTCTCGTTGTTCCGTTTTGCTCCCACTGAACTGTTTCCCTCTTCCGCAACCCTGCATATAGAACCCTGCATATAGAACCCTACAGTGCAGAAACAGGCCCTTCGGCCCATCGAGTCTGCACCGAACACAATCCCACCCAGACCCTACCCCCATATCCCTACACATTTACCTGCTAATCCCTCTAACCTACACATCCCAGGACACTAAGGGGCAATTTCAGCACAGCCAATGAACCTAACCCGCACATCTTTGGACTGTGGGAGGAAACCGGAGCACCCGGAGAAAACCCACGCAGACACGAGGAGAATGTGCAAACTCCACACAGGCAGTGACCCGAGCCGGGAATCGAACCCAGGACCCTGGAGCTGTGAAGCAGCAGTGCTAACCCACTGTGCTACCGTACCCTGCCTCCATTCTGTCGCTAACAGAACCACACCCCTCTCCCAACGTGTAATTCATCATATTTTAAATTCTTTTTTGAATTCTGGAGGAGGGCCGGTAGACTCAACACGTTGACTGTGTTCCTCTCTCCCGCTGCCAGACCTTCTGAGTTTATCCAGCATTTTCTGCTTCAGTCTTTTTAGCGTCAATACGAGAAATGAACCCAACTTATACTTACCCTGGGCGCTTAGCCTGGGTAAGATGCTCTTTCGGAGAGTCAGTACAGACTCGATGGCCCGAATGTCTTCCTTCTGCACTGTAGGGAGTCTTCTAGCATATTGCAATAACCAACTTACAAAGTAACACCAGTTGGCATTGTGCTGGGTAAACTGGCGTAGAAATCATAAAGAACAACACAGCCCGGGAAACAGGCCCTTCGGCCCAACGAGCCCGCGCTGTCATTTTAACATTGTGAGTCTCCTCTTCCACCCATGACCCTTGTCTACGCTTATGGCACTCCACATTGGAAACCAGATCGAGGGGAGATTAATTTAGGGACAATTTGTTAACACCAATCAGCCTAACAGCACATCTTTGGGGTGTGGGAGGAAACCGGAGCACCCAGAGAAAACCCACGCACGCACGGGGAGAATGTGCAAACTCCCACAGACACCGACCCAAATCGGAGATCCGACCCGGGTCCCTGTACCTGCACAGCAAACAGTGATAGTCACTGAGCTGTCGTGTTGCCCGTCAGTTGGTCCAGTTTAAGCGTACACTAACGACGTGAAGCACTAGGCAACTCTCGAAGCAACATCCCAGAGCAGCCCTCGCACGACCCACCGCGTGTGTGCCCCTCGTTGGACAACAAGGCGGACCCAATTACCTGTGGATTAAAAGACCATTCAGCCCATTGAGTCTGCAGTGAACACAATCCCACCCAGGCTCTACCCCCATATCCCTTCATATTATACCCACTAATCCCTCTAACCTACGCACCTCAGGGCTTTAAGGGCAATTTTAGCATGGCCAATCAACCTAACCCGCACATCTTTGGACTGTGGGAGGAAACAGGAGTACCCAACACATGCACATTTTTGGATTTCTGTGCACACATGCGGATTAGTGCGCACAGACAGAGTGGTGTCAGCAGCTATCTTGCATGATAATACTGCATTGGCAGGAGTGTATCGGAATATCAGATCAAGATTTCTAAAAATGCCAAGCTTGGTTTGAAAACCTCACTGTTTTGCTCATGTGTTGGGTCGAGCTGGAAAGGCAATGATAATGAGCCAGTTATTCTTAGATCCCAACCAGGGAACCAAATGCCTGTCAGAGAGATTGCTGCTGCTCCTTCTCTTGGCTGCATTGCCGTTGCTGCTGTTTGCCAGCTTCCTACTCCCGTCCCTGTTCTCCTTCAGTGAGCCCATCTGGCAAAGGACCCCAGTCCGATCGCAAGTCAAGACCAACAAAGGTGGCACCTTGCTGAGTTTCACCGCGGAGCGAGGGGAGAAGCTGAGTCGTGAAATAACTCAGCAGTTGCCCACCGCAACATCTGCCAACTCGTTGTTTCCATGGAGACCTTCACCAAAGTGTGGGCGATGGGCATTAATTATACATCTGGACTTGACAAGGGGTGAAGGTTCTCGGATAATTATAGCTTAGCAAATGTTACAGCAGCGTCCTGGTTTACTGAAGCAACCCTTTTGTACACGAGACTTGAGAAAGGACGGGCGCTGTTTGCACAGTGATCCATCACAAGTAAAGAAAGTCACTTACCGAGACACCTTAAACATCGTTCCATATAACTGTTGAATTGTGACGCAGTGTGTGCGATTTTTTCTGTGACGACATTGCCATTTGAAAGGGATTCAACATTAAAACACTCGCGCTGTGCAGGTTAGGTGGATTGGCCATACTAAATTGCCCCTCGGCGTCAGGGAGACTAGTTAGGGTAAATGTATGGGGTTATAGAACATAGAACCCTACAGTGCAGAAACAGGCCCTTCAGTCCATCGAGTCTGCACCGAACACAATCCCACCCAGACCCTATCCCTACACATTTACCTGCTAATCCCTCTAACCTACACATCCCAGGACACTAAGGGGCAATTTTAGCATAGCCAATGAACCTAACCCGCACATCTTTGGACTGTGGGAGGAAACCGGAGCACCCGGAGAAAACCCACGCAGACACGAGGAGAATGTGCAAACTCCACACAGGCAGTGACCCGAGCCGGGAATCGAACCCAGGACCCTGGAGCTGTGAAGCAGCAGTGCTAACCACTGTGCTACCGTGCCGTTCCGTTATGGAGTGGAACTGTGGTCAGTGCTGACTCGATGGGCCGAATGGCCTCTTGCACTGTAGGATTCTATGATTTATTAGACTATTTTACAAATTTGGAAATAGGAGGAGGCCACTCAGCCCCTTTAGCCTGTCCTACCATCGGCAGATCCATCCTTCAGCGTTCTTGCCCTATTCTGCTCTGTCCGCTTTTACTGAGTTCGCTTAACAAAAAAAACAGCATAGCCACCGTAGGCTTGAAAATGTCAACCGACCCTCTATATCGACAGCCTTTTAGCAGAGAAAATTCCAGATTTTCGATGCTTTTAGGGTGAATTTTACCATCCCGACCTCCACGGGAATCGGAGCAGGCAAACGGCAAACCGTAGTTGACCTCGGGTTGGACTTTCTGGCTTGAGGATGAGCATTGCTGGAAAATCCCACCCTTTGCGTAGACACAATTATATTCTGATTTCATTCCAAATTGGCTTTGTTCCAACTGCCTTTACCTGGATTCCTCCACCAGCGGAAATAATTTGTCCTCATTTCCCCAATCAAATCCCCTCATCATGTTAAAAAGCTTTATATCTTTAATTTTAGAGGCATGTTTGGTGACATAGTGGACAGTGAAGAAGTTATCTAGGACTCTAAACAGGATCTTGATCAATTGGGCCAGTGGGCTGACGAATGGCAGATGCAGTTTAATTTAGATAAATGCGAGGTGATGCATTTTGGTAGATTGAACTGGGACGGGACTTACTCAGCTAATGGTAGGGCATTGGGGAGAGTTAAAGAACAAAGAGATCTAGAGGGACAGGTTCATAGCTCCTTAAAAGTGGAGTCACAGGTGGACAGAGTGGTGAAGAAGGCATTCAGCATTCTTGGTTTCATTGGTTAGAACATTGAATACAGGAGTTGGGACGTCTTGTTGAAGTTGTACAAGACATTGGTAAGGCCACACTTGGAATACTGTGTACAGTTCTGGCCACCCTTTTATAGAAAGGATATTATTAAACTAGAAAGAGTGCAGAAGAGATTTACAAGGATGCTACTGGAACACGATGGTTTGAGTTATAAGGAGAGGCTGAATAGACTGGGACTCTTCTCCCTGGAGCGTAGGGAGCTGAGGAGTAATCTTATAGAGATCTATAACATAATGAGGGGCTTAGATAAAGTAGATAGTCAACATCTTTTCCCAAAGGTAGGGGAGTCTAAAACTAGAGGGCGTAGGTTTAAGATGAGAGGGGAGAGATACAAAAGGTCCCAGAGGGTCAGTTTTTTCACACAGAGTATCTAGAACCAGCTGCCAGAGGCAGTAGCAGAGGCGGGTACAATTTTGTCTTTTAAAAAACATTTAGACAGTTACATGGGTACGATGGTTACGGAGGGACATGGGCCAAATGTGGGCAATTGGGAGTGGCTTAGTGGTTAAAAACTGGGCAGCACGGACAAGTTGGGCCGAAGGGCCTGTTTCCGTGGTGTAAGCTCCAAGACTCTCTGATCTTGTAACCTTTTATGCAATGCAAGTAGAAGCTGGGTTTTGAAACCCTTCCTCGGTAAGTTACTTATGGCCAAAATTTGAGGATGGAGAATTTGGCACTCAGCCACGTCTTCATTCACCACAGCATAACCAGAGAACCCCACTGGTGTAAACAACCAGAGAATTCTGGCCAAAGGTTTGAAAGATATACACGGGTAGCATTAGACTAAGTTTGGTGTGAGGAAGCTCGTAGCACAGATTGAACAAAGAACAAAAACAGCCTGGGAAACAGGCCCACCCGCGCCACCATCTCAACACCACCGGTCCCCCTCTCCTCCCATGACCCCCTGTCTAATGTTTTATGGCCATCCAGATTGAGGGAAACTGATTTAGGGTCAATTTATTCCTGCCAATCAGCCTATTAGCACATCTTTGGGGTGTGGGAGGAAACCGGAGCACCCGGAGAAAACCCACGCAAGCACGGGGAGAATGCGCAAACTCCCACAGACACCGGCCCAAATCCATGTGTCTGCACAGCAATCAGTGATAGTCACTGAGCTGTCGTCTTGCCCAGTATCTGGTCCAGTTTAGGCACACACCAACGACATGAAGCACTAGGCCAGTCTCGAACAACCAAGAGCAGCCCCAGTACGACCCATCGCGTGTACACCCCTCATTGGACACGAGGTGGACTGACTTAAAACCTATGAATAAAAAAGAAAAAAAAACATTATTATTGTACCATACCCATTTACCATTGGTTGGGCCACATGTCTTACACATTCAATACAAGATCATTTCCTGTGAGCTCTTCTGCTATAATTTTGTTCAGGGATGCAAGTTAAGGGTTTGACGCAATGAAGGGATTGTGGTGAATGCCGTACCAGTGGGGAAACAAATGCAGTTAAGTTATGATGGCACAGAGTCGATGAGTGAGAAAAATCCAAGCCCACTTCAGAGAGGTAACAGAATTTAATTCCCTGGTGCTAACACAGCTCATCAAGGCTACCTCGTTGGATATATTTAAGTCACGGGTAGATAGGTTTCTAATAGACAGGGGATTAAGGGTTTTGGGGAGAGGGCGGGAAAGTGGAACTGATCCACTTCAGATCAGCCATGATCTTATTGAATGGCGGGGCAGGCTCGAAGGGCTAGATGGCCGACTCCTGCTCCTATTTCTTGGTGTGGGTATGCCGGCATTGAACTGGCGTAAACACAGTAAAAAGTCTGACAACACCAGGTTTTAGTCCAACCGATTTATTTGATAATATTCTCACAAGCTTTTGGGGTTAGCCCCTTCATCAGGTGAATGGAGAGTTCTGGCCTCAGACAGAGCATATAAAGCACAGACAGTTTAGAGATTGCTGATTAGAATGCGAATCCTTACACCTAACCTGCTGTTCCGCACACCTGCTGGTGGTGATGGTTACAGTGTACATGAAGAGACCAATAGCTGTTGCTTCTCAAATGTAGTGAAATTCTACAGTGTAGACCCTGAACAAAAATAAACTTCAGATGAATGTGCCCTGGGTGTTGAGTAGAATTATTTTCCATGCAGTCTTGTTTTCAGCTGGCTGAGTACAGTAGATGTACAATTCTTCAGAGTAAGATGCAGAAGTATTTGTACTTTAGGTCCCTTTCATTTGCAAATTAAGCTTCTCCGGCAGATACTAACAGTAACAGCAGGTTAGGTGTAAGGATTCGCATTCTAATCAGCAATCTCTAAACTGTCTGTGCTTTATAAGCTCTGTCTGAGGCCAGAACTCTCCATTCACCTGACGAAGAGGGTAACCTCGAAAGCTTGTGAGTATATTATCAAATAAATAGGTTGGACTAAAACCTGGTGTTGTCAGACTTTTTACTGTTCTTACCCTATTTCTTGGCACAATGTTTTTTAAATTAAGAACTGTTTCTATATCGCTTCCATACGTATAAGATGATGAATGGGATGGATAGGATAGAGGTGGAGAGACTCTTCCCGCTCAAAAAAGACAGTAGGACTAGGGGGCACAGCCTCAAGATAAAGGGGGGGCGGTTTAGAACAGAGTTGAGGAGGAACTTCTTCACTCAAAGGGTGGTGAATCTCTGGAATTCTCTACCCGTTGAAGTGGTGGAGGCTGCCTCGCTAAATATTTTCAAGAAGCGGGTTGATGGGTTTTTGATAAGAGAAGGGATTAAGGGTTATGGGGAGAGGGCGGGAAGGTGGAACTGAGCCACGACAGATCAGCCATGATCTTATTGAATGGCGGGGCAGGCTCGAAGGGCTAGATGGCCTACTCCTGCTCCTATTTCTTATGTTCTTATGTTCTTAAGGGTTATGGGGAGAGGGCGGGAAAGTGGAACTGAACCACGACAGATCAGCCATGATCTTATTGAATGGCGGGGCAGGCTCGAGGGGCCAGATGGCCTACTCCTGCTCCTATTTCTTATGTTCTTATACAGATGTTGCTTAATTTCAAAAAGTCGAGCCGTATCTCGCTCGGGCAAATTGTGTACTGACCTTCCGTCTTTTACTTCCGCAGGGATTTCATGCCGTCGGAAACTTCAAGGCCTCGGAAGATGCTTCTCCCGCGAGACCCGCCCCCAAGGGTGGGCTCAGGCCCCTGACCCACCTCCGCCACGACTCGGTCTATCAGCAGAGCAAATCCCTCAGCGCGGACGAGCTGAACCCGCAGCCCAGGCTGGACGGCCTGGATCACCAGTTGGCACAGCGGGAGAAGAACTCCCTGAGCAGCCTGAAGCGTGCCAGCGTGGATGTGGAGCTGCTGGCCCCGCGGAGCCCCATGGGCAAGGAGAACATGGTGACGTTCAGCAACACCCTGCCTCGCGTGAACACCCCCAACCTGGACGAAGCTGCCCGCCGCCACATGACCATCCACGTCTCCATGGACGCCTCGCGGTCCAGGCAGCTCATTTCCCAGTGGAGGCAGAAATCGATCGACGGCGTGCCCCTGGATCACGACCCGACCATCAGCCAGTCGCAGCCCCAAATGGGGGGGGCGGCCTTGGAGCTGAGGGGCGCGGGGTTCGGCCGGGACGAGCCGGCTCCGTCTTCCCTGTATCCCACCGTGCAGGCCAGGAACTCCGAGAGAGGCGGGGGCGGCGCCCGGGTGCTGATCCAGTCGAGGCCCGGGCCCTCCCAGCTGGTCCACATTCCCGAGGAGACCCAGGGAAGCGTCTGCACCTCCCCCAAAAGTCACTCGGCCCGTGCCAAATGGATGCTCACGGCGGAGAAGGGGGGCGTCCCCAAACCCAACAGCCAGCCGCGGGTCATGCAAGTCATTGCCATGTCGAACCAGCAGAGCATGATAACGGTGACGCCAAAGCACTCTGACGGATCGAGCGGCTCGGAGTCGTCGCAGTACAAGTCGCCTTCGGAGCGCGACTCCTCCAGCATCGTCACAGTCGACGCACACGGCTCCCATCCCGTGGTGCACGTCTCCTCGGGAAACGGCGGGGTGGGGCCCTGGGAGTGGAAATCTCCTCAGGGCAGCACGGACCTCCACGATGCCTACGAGTTGAACGACCTGAACAGGGACTACAGGGGCTACCGATCGGCCAAGACCAGCGGCGTCTCCCCGGTCTCGTCGGCCAGCGACCTGGAGCAGGAAGATGCCCGTTTCTGCAGCGTGGCCACAATCAACGTCTCCGGAGCCGAGAGGAGCGAAACCAATCCGGAGACTCTGACCATTGCCTCGAGCCGGGACTCGACGCTAAGGAGAAAACCCAACCCCATATTCCTAGGCGAGCGGGAAGCCGGCGCGGATAGTGATCAGGACGCTTACTTCAAGAAACTTCAAGCCAACAGGAGATTCAAAGACTGAGCAAGACTCTTACGATGGAGGGGCACCTCTTGTACATATCCTGTTGAAGCTTTCAGGGCATCCAACACTGCCATCCTTAACTCTTGGGAATTAGCTATCCATGCAATACATTTACTCCGACATGGAACAAACTGGGAGTAATAAAACAGTTTCCCTGGAGATCTCTGTCTTCAAACTTTTCCAGCTGGTAATCCATACCACGTACAGATTTAATTGCAGTTTTAGCCTTCCCTTGAACATCAGAACATAAGAAATAGGAGCAGGAGTAGGCCATCTGGCCCTTCGAGCCTGCCCCGCCATTCAATAAGATCATGGCTGATCTGTCGTGACTCAGCTCCACCTTCCCGCCCTCTCCCCATAACCCTTAATCCCTTCTCTTATCACTTGGAGAACAAAGCAAGGGGGCCAGCAGTAGAGATCCGATTCCTAAATGTCCCCAGACACTCCGTGAGATATTGGTCAGCTATTGTTGAAGAAGAGAAGGTTCCACTTTCTAACATCTTTCGCGCCTCAGGATGTCCCGAAGCTAGTCAGACTTACTGAAGAGACCAGGATGTACGGGCCATTTTAACTCGCATGTTCCTTGTGTTCTTATCTGCTTTTAAACTTCTGGAATTTGTGGTCTTGTATTTAAGTTGTGGTCTTAAATTGGTAATGGTTGCAGAAGCAAGAAATGGAATTAGTGTCATTAGTAGTTGAACCCCAGTGGTGTAATACTATTTAATATTCTGGTCAGCATCCTGAGTCAAGCATGAGACTTTGTAAAAGACGTGTAGACAATAATGAATTTTGTATAGCTGTGCCAAACAATAGCCAACCCTGCCAAAAGAAGCGTGGGCATGAACCTGCAAACAGATAGTTGGGTGCTAAAATTTTTTCATTGACGTGATTTATTGATTGTAATTTGGCAAGCCAAACGATCTCTCACTTGACTCGCTAGAACGAGGCAGAAATCTTGAGCTAAGAGAAAAAAAACTGAACAAAGGCAAAATGCTACAGATGCTGGGAATCTGAAATGAAAGCAGAAATACTCAGCAGGTCAGGCGGCCTCTGAGAAGAGAGAATTGGAGGGTCATCGACATACAATGTTAATTCAGATTCTAATGCCCTAGGAGCTGCCTGACCTGCTGACTATTTCCAACATTTTCTTGTTTTAAATTTAAGAACTATTGTGAATGAATCCCAGCACATGATCACTATGATCTGGGAGAATGCAAAACCTGAAATAGCTCTACTATAAACTATCAGGTCAATAGTTAGGACATGTCCAGTTTTGAAATGCAAGCAATATATAGGAATGCAATATATTAATTAGATATTGGAGTCCATATTAATACCCGTGCCGACTTAGCGTATGGGTGGCAAATGATGCTGTCTGGAGTGTATTTCCTTTTAGGTTAAGTCTGAAGTTTGCACATAATTCCACGGTTTGGGATCGGCTGAAGCTTTTCCCAAGGCTAGCACTGAGACTTATTAGCACAAGTCTGAATGAACCAATTCTCAGCCACTTGCTGATTGTTACTCCAATCCACACACGTTGCACCTTTACAAGGTCCACCACACCTGTCCAAGATTCACGCTGGTGCCAGAACTGTGCAGAGGAACGCAGCAAGGGGAATAGGCCATTCAGCCTCTGGAACCTGCTCCAGCAAGTAAGATCCACTGTCCTCCCCTTCCGCTGGAGATCGGGAGGTGTGGATAGCAAGGATTTGGTGCTGTGAGAAATGGATGAATTGGGAAGGAGGAGCAGTTAACCCTTGACCTGTTCAGGAGCGAAGGGCAGCTTTGCACAGAATTACGATACATTTTTTTCCTTTGAGCAGTTGCGTCACTGTATTTTGTGCTGTTACAGCTGCCTGTGAGTCTCTTAAATGACCAGATTTAGAAATGTATACAGTCATTTTTATGAATGTTACCACCTTGCTCTGAAAGCTACACAGAGGTCGGAATTCTCCGATCTCGTCCACAGCCGGGATTCTCCAGTCCCGCTGCGGTGAATTCTGGCTGAGCGCCAAATTTTCCGTTCTCGCCGGCAGCGGCGTTAGAGCACGCGAGACTGGCGAATTCTGGCCAGAATGTTTACTCGTAACTTTCAACTGAAACTAATAGTCGCCTGCTTAATGTTTAGTGACGCGTGCTGATGTGAGAAAGATTGGACAGTTTTGTTTTATTAAGCATCGTCAACTCGTGTGAAGCTGGGACTCGAACCCCCTTCAGACCTTGAGAAGGAGTTTCCACCGCAGCAACCGTGCCATTCCTTATTGAGGATTTAACCAAGGTGTGAGGGGGGAGGGGAAAGCACTTGAGATTCAATGCTGGGGTCATTGAGGTCGTCCGCGTTGTGTAGAGTTCATCGGTCAATGGTAATTTGAGCAGATATTCCAGCATATTTTTTTCTTTGGAAGTGACAGTCTGTCCATCAGTAGAGATGATCAGACAGACATAAGACACCATCAAATGAAATGGAGACAATAGAGAGTTGAATGGAGTTAAAGTTGACTCCTGGAAATCTGGAATCTTGTGCAACTGAACCACGGATACACTGGTGGAAACCCAGCATTGAAAAAAATTTGGTTGTGTGTAAATAGAACTTGACAAAGAAGGTGGAGACTAGTTGTAAACAGTCTGTCTGAATGATTACTGTTTATAGAATAAGTTTATTATTAATTGTGAGGAATGATATACCTGATTTAGTGAAGCCAATTATTGTACTCTACGCTAGTGATTTGAATGATAGCCTCTTATGTACTGAGATATTTTGTACTTTGAATGTGTCATTTGGACAGAAGCAAGTTTTAGAGTTAATGGTGAATTCAATAAACATTGTTTTAAAAAAGCAGCATGTATTAAATCCTCTCTTTATGAGGACCAATACTTCCTCCGCCCCAGTTTTAACCCTTCGTTCACTGAGAGGTCATTGCCTTCATAGGATTATAGAACCCGACAGTGCATTTGCCCCATACCCCTCTAAACCTTTCCTATTTGTGTGTCTGTCCAAATAAATGTTATGATGTGGAGATGCCGGCGTTGGACTGGAGTAAACACAGTAAGAAGTCTGACAATACCAGGTTAAAGTCCAACAGGTTTATTTGACTATCAATTGATATATTTCCCTGCCTTTATCAGACCCTTGTCAGACCCCACTTGGAGTACTGTGCGCAGTTCTGGTCACCTCACTACAGGAAGGATGTGGAAGCCATTGAAAGGGTGCAGAGGAGATTTACAAGGATGTTGCCTGGATTGGGAGGCATGCCCTATGAGGATAGGTTGAGGGAGCTGGGACTCTTCTCCCTGGAGAGACGAAGGTTGAGAGGCAACCTGATAGAGGTTTATAAAATGTTGAGAGGAATAGATAGGGTGGATTCTCAGAGGCTATTTCCCCGGGGCTGAAATGGTCGCTACGAGAGGACACAGGTTTAAGGTGCTGGGGAGCAGGTACAGAGGAGATGTCAGGGGTAAGTTTTTCACTCAGAGGGTGGTGAGTGAGTGGAATCGGCTGCCGTCGGTGGTGGTGGAGGCGAACTCGCTGGGGTCTTTTAAAAGACTTCTGGATGAGTATATGGGATCTAATGGGATTGGGGGTTAGAGATTGGTCTATGGCTTAGTAGGTATAGAAGTGATCGGCGCAACTTGTGGGCCGAAGGGCCTGTTTGTGCTGTAGTGTTCTATGTTCTATGTAAATCTGACAAAGGAACAGTGTTCCGAAAGCTAGTTGCATTTACTACCAAAAAACCTGTTGGACTTTAACCTGGTGTTGTCAGACTTTTTACTGTGTTTATTCCAGTCCAACGCCGGCATCTCCACATCATAAGTCTCTCCATCCCAGCCTCTCCTATAAGATGCTCCTTAAAACCTATCAGATTGACTGAGCTTTTGGTCGCCTGTCCTACTTTCATCTGACGTGGCCGAGAGTTACAATTTTGTCTAATAATGCTCTGATCAGGTATCTTAGTTAGTTTGCCTAAGGGGTTATTTAAATGTAACTTGTTGGTGTTATGCGAATTACCACAGAAGGTTGGGGTGGCGAATGGAGCAACTGAACTGAGGAATTACAACGTTTGAGAACAGAAACGCTACACGTGCCCAATGACAGGCACCAAGCACTAACATGTCAGACAGATATTTTTCTTTCCTGTTGCTAAAGCAACACAAGAAAGCTGGTTTGAGGAGCTACTTCACTGGAGTGTCAGTATAAACAACACTAGCGGTATTTTTAGTATTCAAGTTTTGTTCAGATGTGAAATGCGGGCAGCACAGTGGGTTAGCACTGCTGCTTCACAGCGCCAGGGACCCGGGTTCAATTCCAGCCTCGGGTCACTGTCTGTGTGGCGTTTTGCACATTCTCCCCATGTCTGCGTGGGTTTCCTCCGGGTGCTCCGGTTTCCTCCCACACTCCAAAGATGTGCGGGTTAGGTTGATTGGCCGTGCTAAAAATTGATTCCGGTGTAGGGGGAAGAGCAGAGTAAATATGTGGGGTTACAGGAGTAGGGCCTTGTTGGGATTGTGGTTGGCGCAGACTCGATGGGCCGAAGGGTCTCCCTCTGCGCTGTAGGGATTCTATGATTCTGCTCATCAGTAGATATTTTAAAAACGTCCAGACTTCCTGTATGAGCCCAGATAAACCAGGATAGTAGTTTAATGAGCAGCAGATTAAAATAGATACTAAATAGATACCAAGAAGGGGCGGCACGGTAGCACGGTGGGTTAGCACTGCTGCCTCTCAGCGCTAGGGTCCTGGGTTCGATTCCCGGCTCGGGTCACTGCCTGTGTGGAGTTTGCACATTCTCCCTGTGTCTGCGTGGGTTTTCTCCGGGTGCTCCGGTTTCCTCCCACAGTCCAAAGATGTGCGGGTTAGGCTGATTGGCCGTGCTAAATTGCTCCCAGTGTCAGGGGATGAGCAGAGTGGGGTTACGGGAGTTGGGATTGTGGTTGGCACAGACTCGATGGGCCAAAAGGCCCCCTCCTTCACTGTAGGATCTCTCTGAGAAAATAGTTATTGAAGCAAGAATCTGATCGGTCATTTCAATTAACTGAGCAGATCCCAAGTTCTCCTTTTGGAGGAAAGCTTCCCATCCGGATCAAGCTCTGCCTGATTTCACAACAATCCCAAATTGCTTCAAAAGTCAGTGAAGCACTTTTTGCTTCGGTCGCTTCTGTTTACGGAAGAAACAATCTGCACAGCAAGATCCCACAAACGCCAATGTGACAACAACCAGGTAATCTGTGGTGTGGTTTGAGGGATGTACGTCAGCCGGTGAGAACCACCTTGCTGTTCAGTCGTGTTGAGGCATATTTTCACTCGTTGGAGTTTAGAAGGATGAGGGGGGGATCTTACAGAGACGTATAAGATAATGAAGGGGATGGATAGGGTAGAGGTGGAGAGATTCTTCCCGCTTAGAAAAAACAGCAGGACTAGAGGGCACAGCCTCAAGATAAGGGTGGGGGGTAGTTTAGATCAGAGTTGAGGAGGAACCTCTTCACTCAAAGGGTGATGAATTTCTGGAATTCTCTGCCCGTTGAAGTGGTGGAGGCTGCCTCGCTAAATATATTTAAATCATGGATAGATAGGTTTCTGATAGACAGGGGGATTAAGGGTTATGGGGAGAAAGCGGGAAAGTGGAACTGATCCACTTCAGATCAGCCATGATCTTACTGAATGGCGGGGCAGGCTCGAAGGGCCTACTCCTGCTCCTATTTCTTATGTTACCCACACCTATTCACGCCATCACTCAGACCATCTACGTGTCCTCCCTCACACCGCCCAACTTTGCTGCGACGTCTGCTCATCTTTTGTTGAAACCCTCATACCTGCCTCATCTCGAGATTGGGCTATTTGAATGCCCTCTCAGCTGCTCTCCTTTCTAATTGTGTAAGAATTAACTTGAGGTTAATTGCAGAACTCTGCTGCCCGGGTCCTAACCCCGCACCGAGATTTGTTTCCTTATTAGCCCACGTGCTGGATGAGCCGAGATAAAGGCAAATTCCTTCAGATGCTGGAATCTGAAAGACAAAATGCTGGGAAATCTCAACAGGTCTGATCTGTGGAGAGAGCAAAAAGTCTGACAACACCAGGTTTTAGTCCAACCGATTTATTTGATAATATTCTCACAAGCAAGCAAGCTTTCGAGGTTACCCTCTTCGTCAGGTGAATGGAGAGTTCTGGCCTCAGACAGAGCATATAAACACAAACTGTCTGTGCTTTATATGCTCTGTCTGAGGCCAGAACTCTCCATTCACCTGACGAAGAGGGTAACCCCGAAAGCTTGCTTGCTTGTGAGAATATTATCAAATAAATCGGTTGGACTAAAACCTGGTGTTGTCAGACTTTTTACTGTGTTTACGCCAGTCCAACGCCGGCATACCCACATCATGATTACTGTGGAGAGAGAACAGAGCTAATGTTTCGCACCAGGAATATCCTTTGTCATTCCAGGAGATGGGAAGAAGCCAGGTGGGAGCAAGGTAAGTCCTTTTAACTTGCATTAATTTCATGTTTGTGGCCTTCACACTCTTTCTGGGGGGATAGCAGACTGATTTGTGCTAATTTTTACCTTTGTCCACTGTCTTCCTGCTATCTTCGACTTGGTGAACTAATTAGATCGTGCCCGTTGTGACAGCATTCCCTTCTATTTATTTTAAATTATTTGCATTATTTTAGCCAGATTATTAAATACAGCGATGAGAAGGAATTCTTGCAACTGGAGGCTTGTGAACCTTTGGAGTTTTCCAGCCAGGAGCACTGCGGAAAATCAATCATTGAGGATGTTCAGCCCAGGAATTGATTCGATTTTGAGCACTGGACGTGATGTGTGGAGTTCGCATGTTCTCCCCGTCTCTGCATGGGTTTCCTCCAGGTGCTCCCACAGTCCGAGAGATGTGCTGGTTAGGAACTAAATTCTCTCAGTGTGCCCGAACAGGCTCGGAGTGTGGCAACTCGGGGATTTTCACAGTAACTTCATTGCAGTGTTAATAAGAACATAAGAACATAAGAAATAGGAGCAGGAGTAGGCCATCTGGCCCTTCGAGCCTGCCCCGCCATTCAATAAGATCATGGCTGATCTGTCGTGACTCAGCTCCACCTTCCCGCCCTCTCCCCATAACCCTTAATCCCTTCTCTTATCAAAAACCCATCAACCCGTTTCTTAAAAATATTTAGCGAGGCAGCCTCCACCACTTCAACGGGCAGAGAATTCCAGAGATTCACCACCCTTTGAGTGAAGAAGTTCCTCCTCAACTCTGTTCTAAACCGCCCCCCCTTTATCTTGAGGCTGTGCCCCCTAGTCCTACTGTCTTTTTTGAGCAGGAACAGTCTCTCCACCTCTATCCTATCCATCCCATTCATCATCTTATACGTCTCAATGAGATCTCCCCTCATTCTTCTAAACTCTAACGAGTACAAGCCTAGTTTATTCAGCCTCTCCTCATAGCTCAATCCCCTCAACTCCGGTATCAGCCGAGTAAACCTCCTCTGCACTCCCTCCAGGGCCAAAACATCCTTGCGCAGGTGCGGCGCCCAAAACTGCACACAGTACTCCAGCTGCGGCCTCACCAATGCCCTATACAGCTGCAGCAAGACCTCCCTACTTTTATATTCAATCCCCTTCGCTATGAAGGCCAGCATCCCATTCGCCTTCCTGACCACCTGCTGCACCTGCAAGCTGGGTTTTTGCGACTCATGCACAAGGACCCCGAGGTCCCTCTGCACCGTCGCCTGCTGCAGTTTTTCGCCCCGTAAGTAATAGTCCTTCCTACCATTCCTCCTACCAAAGTGGACCACCTCACACTTGCCAACATTGAATTCCATTTGCCATTTCCTGGCCCATTCGCCCAGCCTATCTAGATCCTTCTGCAGACTCTCCACACCCTCCGCACAATTTGCCTTTCCCCCAATCTTGGTGTCATCAGCAAATTTCGACACCCTGCACTCGGTTCCCTCCTCCAGATCATCTATATAAATGGTAAATAGCTGAGGCCCCAGCACCGACCCCTGGGGCACCCCACTAGTCACCAACCGCCAATCCGAATAGCATCCATTGACCCCCACTCTCTGCCTCCTATTTGACAACCAATCCTCTATCCACGCTAACACCCTACCCCCCAACTCCATGTCCCCTGACCTTCTGCAATAACCTCTTGTGAGGTACCTTGTCAAACGCCTTCTGAAAATCCAGAAAGACCACATCCACCGGCTCTCCTCCATCCACTGCCCTAGACACATCCTCATAGAACTCCAGTAAATTTGTCAGACACGACTTCCCTTTAATGAAACCGTGTTGCGTCCGCCCTATCAAGCAATTCCCCTCAAGATGCCTCGCTATTTCCTCCTTAATGACGGTTTCTAACATTTTCGTTTGACAAGGTACCTCACAAGAGGTTATTGCAGAAGGTCAGGGGACATGGAGTTGGGGGTAGGGTGTTAGCGTGGATAGAGGATTGGTTGTCAAATAGGAGGCAGAGAGTGGGGGTCAATGGGTGCTATTCGGATTGGCGGTTGGTGACTAGTGGGGTGCCCCAGGGGTCGGTGCTGGGGCCTCAGCTATTTACCATTTATATAGATGATCTGGAGGAGGGAACCGAGTGCAGGGTGTCGAAATTTGCTGATGACACCAAGATTGGGGGAAAGGCAAATTGTGCGGAGGGTGTGGAGAGTCTGCAGAAGGATCTAGATAGGCTGGGCGAATGGGCCAGGAAATGGCAAATGGAATTTAATGTTGGCAAGTGTGAGGTGGTCCACTTTGGTAGGAGGAATGGTAGGAAGGACTATTACTTACGGGGCGAAAAACTGCAGCAGGCGACGGTGCAGAGGGACCTCGGGGTCCTTGTGCATGAGTCGCAAAAACCCAGCTTGCAGGTGCAGCAGGTGGTCAGGAAGGCGAATGGGATGCTGGCCTTCATAGTGAAGGGGATTGAATATAAAAGTAGGGAGGTCTTGCTGCAGCTGTATAGGGCATTGGTGAGGCCGCAGCTGGAGTACTGTGTGCAGTTTTGGGCGCCGCACCTGCGCAAGGATGTTTTGGCCCTGGAGGGAGTGCAGAGGAGGTTTACTCGGCTGATACCGGAGTTGAGGGGATTGAGCTATGAGAGGCTGAATAAACTAGGCTTGTACTCGTTAGAGTTTAGAAGAATGAGGGGAGATCTCATTGAGACGTATAAGATGATGAATGGGATGGATAGGATAGAGGTGGAGAGACTGTTCCCGCTCAAAAAAGACAGTAGGACTAGGGGGCACAGCCTCAAGATAAAGGGGGGGGCGGTTTAGAACAGAGTTGAGGAGGAACTTCTTCACTCAAAGGGTGGTGAATCTCTGGAATTCTCTGCCCGTTGAAGTGGTGGAGGCTGCCTCGCTAAATATTTTTAAGAAACGGGTTGATGGGTTTTTGATAAGAGAGGGGATTAAGGGTTATGGGGAGAGGGCGGGAAGGTGGAGCTGAGTCACGACAGATCAGCCATGATCTTATTGAATGGCGGGGCAGGCTCGAAGGGCCAGATGGCCTACTCCTGCTCCTATTTCTTATGTTCTTATGTTCTTATGTAAGCTTACTTGTGACACTAATAAATAAAACTTCAAATTTAAAGAGCTTGTATGGTACGGGAAGACGGGGTTGAGACAGAAAGTGAGCCATGATCTTACTGGAGGGCGCAGATATCTTATATCGTGGAGTATTTGCCTGGATTAAGTACTTGTGAAGAGAGTTGGAATTAATCTGTTTATGTCTCGGAGGTGAGAATGCTGCTGGCTGAGGCACAACTGACACTTTTCAGAAGACACAATACAAACATTGAACACAATCCAGATCTCCATTATCGACAGGCAAATCTATAAATGTAACCGAGACAAATCAATTTAAATTTAAAGAACAAGTCAATCTACCGGAACAGGGGCTAAAGACAGTAGAGTCTTAATAGATCGAGGTATAATTCATATTCTTTAAACGTGTGTGCAGTAATGCCAGGCAATAAATATTTGATTAGGCTAATTTCAATATTCATATTCAAAAGGAATACAGATTATTACATTGTGATTTCAGCAGAAGTTTAAGCAAGAACAATGATATTGGCGCTGGAGATGATTAAGTGAGATGCCAAGTTAGGGTTTCCCTTCCTGCACCCTGGCATTACACCCATGGGAGACCAGCCAAAAGCCCATTGACATTCAACAGGGGCAGAAAATCTCATCCAGACTGTCAACAGCAACTGCTTCCAAAAGATCTCATTGATTGTGTCTCTCACCATCTGTGGTCCACTTTGGAAGGAAGAATGGTAGGAAGGACTATTACTTACGGGGCGAAAAACTGCAGCAGGCGACGGTGCAGAGGGACCTCGGGGTCCTGGTGCATGAGTCGCAAAAACCCAGCCTGCAGGTGCAGCAGGTGGTCAGGAAGGCGAATGGGATGCTGGCCTTCATAGTGAGGGGGATTGAATATAAAAGTAGGGAGGTCTTGCTGCAGCTGTATAGGGCATTGGTGAGGCCACAGCTGGAGTACTGTGTGCAGTTTTGGGCGCCGCACCTGCGCAAAGATATTTTGGCCTTGGAGGGAGTGCGGAGGAGGTTTACTAGGCTGATACCGGAGTTGAGGGGGTTGAGCTATGAGGAGAGGCTGAATGAACTAGGCTTGTACTCACTCGTTGGAGTTTAGAAGAATGAGGGGAGATCTCATTGAGACGTATAAGATGATGAATGGGATGGATAGGATAGAGGTGGAGAGACTCTTCCTGCTCAAAAAAGACAGTAGGACTAGGGGGCACAGCCTCAAGATAAAGGGGAGGCGGTTTAGAACGGAGTTGAGGAGGAACTTCTTCACTCAAAGGGTGGTGAATCTCTGGAATTCTCTGCCCGTTGAAGTGGTGGAGACTGCCTCGCTAAATATATTTAAGAAGTGGGTTGAAGGGTTTTTGATAAGAGAGGGGATTAAGGGTTATGGGGAGAGGGCGGGAAGGTGGAACTGAGCCATGACAGATCAGCCATGATCTTATTGAATGGCGGGGCAGGCTCGAAGGCCAGATGGCCTACTCCTGCTCCTATTTCTTATGTTCTTATAATCTCACTGTGTTCAACCCAGAGACGGGACTGGGTCGATGCGCATGCTTTCTTTCATTTAAAGTTTATTATTAGTGTCGCAAGTGGGCTTACATTAACACTGCATTGAAGCCACTGTGGAAATCCCAGAGTCGCCACACTCCTGCGCCTGTTCGGGTACACTGAGGGAGAATCTAGCGTGGCCAACCAACGCGTCTTTCGGACTGTGGGAGGAAACCGGAGCACCCGGAGGGGAAACCCACGCAGACATGGGGAGAATGTGCAACCCCCCCCCCACAGACGGTGACCCAAGCCGGGAATCGAACCCAAGTCCTCGGTGGTGTGAAGCCGCAGTGCTGACCGCTGTGCCACCCCACCACCCCATGTACAGCGTAAGAACAGAAGAAATAGGAGTGAGAGGGGCAAATCTTTCATTTGGAGGGGGAGTGGAATCGGCTGCCGTCGGTGGTGGTAGAGGCGAACTCGCTGGGGTCTTTTAAGAGGCGTCTGGATGAGTACATGGGATTTAATGGGGTTGAGGGTTATAGATAGGGCTAGTAGGTAGGGATATGATCGGCGCAACTTGTGGGCTGAAGGGCCTGTTTGTGCTGTAGTTTCTATGTTCTATGAGAGTAGGCCATTCAGCCCAATCAAAGAACAACGAACAACACAGCATAGGAAACAGGCCCTGACCCCTGACCACTGACCCTTGACCCTTGTCTATGCTTATGGCATTCCACATTGAGGGAAGACTAATTTTGGGACAATTTGTTAACACCAATCAGCCTAAGAGCACACCTTTGGGGTGTGGGAGGAAACCGGAGCACCCGGAGAAAACCCCCGCAAGCACGGGGAGAATGCGCAAACTCCCACAGACAGAGGCCCAAATCCATGTGTCTGCACAGCAAACAGTGATAGTCACTGAGCTGTCGCCTTGCCCAGCATCTGGTCCCAGTTTAAGCACACACTGACGACGTGAAGTATGAGGCTAGTCTCGAAACATCCCCGATTGTGGCTTGAACCCCACTTTCCTGAATGCTCCCCATCATTCCTTAGTGGTAAATGCACAGCGTTACGGGGATCGGGTCGGGGGGAGGGACGGACGGACATGGGTAAGATGCTCCGTCGGGGAGTCAGTGCGGAAACAAATGGCCTCCTTCTGCACTGTCTGACTTACTGTCATCCAGAATTGTGTTGGAGTCACATTCGGCTTGATGTGGGTGAGGACATCTATGGTGAATCAGGGAGAGGACAGCTGGCAGAGTGAGGAGCCGTCATTAGAGAGGATGGTGAGTACGTGAGGGGCTGTGGTACGTTGGCAGGAGCAGATGGCCGATTGCTATTGAGGGAAAGCAGAGCAAGCAGTGGCTCTGCGATGAGGAGGTGGGTTTGCGGAGCGGCGATTGTACTCGTCAAGCAGTCTCTCGGCTGTCCCTTGGATGAATTCTGTGTGGTGATGAGTTTTGTCAGGTTTTAATTAGTTTCCTGTTGGGAAGAGTACAAACTGATGGCAGGAAGCCAAGGTAATCCTCACAGCGTCTGGGAAAAGCAGGAGAATCACTTCCATTCCTTCCCATTGATATTTCCAAAATATGAATCCAACAGGATTGGGAAGACCAATTCCAAAATAGAGCTGGATTCAGCTCCACAACATCTTCACTGATACAATCCACTGCATGTAGGTGCCAAGTTCAGGAAGGGTACTGTAGCTTGACCATCTCAAAGACCCCTACAGTGCAGAAAGAGGCCCTTCAGCCCATTGAGTCAGTACTGTCCACAATTCCACCCAGGTCCAACCCTACATCCCTAATTATTATACCCACTAACCCCTCTAACCTAAGCATCTTAGGACACTAAGGGACAATTTTAGCATGGCCAATCCACCTAACCCGCACATCTTTGGACTGTGGGAGGAAACCCACGCAGACACGAGGAGAATGTGCAAACTCCACACAGTCAGTGACCCGAGCCGGGAATCGAACCCAGGTCCCTGGAGCTGTGAAGCAGCAGTGCTAACCCACTGTGCTACCGTGCCGCCCTAATCTCATCCAATAGTCCTCCTCATAGACTGTGTTCTGATATTCAGGAACTCCAAATGTTGGTGCATCCTGTTACAATATCTCCATGTGTGGCTGGGGGTCACATTTTGCTTTGAAAGGTTAGGGATCATCATTTAGTCTTTCCTGGAACGTGAGCATCGCTCCTGCCTGTCTCGGTGAGGATGTGGCGATGCCGGTGTTGGACTGGGGTAAGACAGAAAGAAATCCCACTACACAACACTAAAGTCCAAACAGGTTTATTTGTAGCAAAAGCCTCAAGCTTTCGGGACAGCCTGTCCCTTCGTCAGGTGGCTGGGAGTTCAAAACTTTAAACTGCTGTTGTGAGGTTTCTTTCTGTTTTATCTCGCTGAGGGACAGAGACAAGAGCCTGAAGCCTGTTGGTTCTTGACAAGCTTCCATTTGGCCTGTGGAACATTAGAGTTCAGGAAAATGGGATGGATGGTTTGATATTTGGTCTTTCACTTGTCGCAATGTCCACCGTCGGCTCTTGTCCAGAGTACTTTCAGGTACAGACTGCCCAGCTCCTTCATTTATTCCGGCTCCCCGTCCCAATTTTCTGTGCTGAGTGATTGAGAAGTTTGTCTTCTCCAGAATCATAAGAAATAGGAGCAGGAGTAGGCCATCTGGCCCTTCGAGCCTGCCCGGCCATTCAATAAGATCATGGCTGATCTGAAGTGGATCAGCTCCACTTTCCTGCTTTCTCCCCTTAATTCCCCTGTCTATCAGAAACCTATCTACCCGTGACTTAAATATATTTAGTGAGGCAGCCTCCACCACTTCAACGGGCAGAGAATTCCAGAGATTCACCACCCTTTGAGTGAAGAAGTTCCTCCTCAACTCTGTTCTAATCTGCATCCCCCTCCCCCTTATCTGGAGGCTGTGCCCTCTAGTTCTGCTGTCCTTTCTAAGCGGAAAGAATATCTCTACCTCGATCCTATCCATCCCCTTCATTATCTTGTACGTCTCTATAAGATCTCCCCCTCATCCTTCTAAACTCCAATGAGTATAGGCCCAGTCTATTTCATCTCTCCCTCATAAGCTAACCCCGGTATCAGCCTAGTGAACCTTCTCTGCACTCCCTCCAAGGCCAAAATATCCTTCCGCAAGTGCGGCGACCAAAACTACACACAGTACTCCAGCTGCGGCCTCACCAGTGCCCTGTACAGTTGCAGCAAGACCTCCCTACTTTTATATTCAATCCCCCTCGCCATGAAGGCCAGCATCCCATTCGCCTTCTTGACCACCTGCTGCACCTGCAAGCTGGGTTTTTGCGACTCGTGCACAAGGACCCCCAGGTCCCTCTGCACCGTCGCATGCTGCAGCTTTTCACCTTTTAAATAATATTCCAACAATTATGATGAAACTGGCCCGCGCAATCTGAGGACTGACGGAGCAGCGCTTTTGGTGAAAGGTAAGATCTCTGCAGAACCATCAAGTGCCCTTTTACAATCAGAAAATACCACATGACTAGAATTATTCGGTCTGCCCATTGAACATGCACCAGACACGATGAGGCAGCTGCTGATGGTATCAATGAACCTCTTGCTTCCACATGATCCCGTCTTCCTTCAATCCTAATCCTCCTTATCCAAGTTCCTACTTTCTGGCAGTCATTAATTGCTGCCTATCTCACCATAGGGGCTACAAGATTGGCAAAGAGTTCCCATTAGCTGATCTCATCTTTGCATTGCACTTAGATATTGGCTGGTACTTTAGAAACCAGTATAACGTATAACAGTATTACATACAAGATAATGAAGGGGATGGATAGGGTAGAGGTAGAAAGATTCTTTCGGCTTAAGAAGGGACAGCAGGACTAGAGGGCGCAGCCTCAAGATAAGGGGGGGGGGGCAGTTTAGATCGGAGTTGAGGAGGAACTTCTTCACTCAAAGGGTGGTGAATCTCTGGAATTCTCTGCCCGTTGAAGTGGTGGAGGCTGCCTCGCTAAATATATTTAAATCATGGATAGATAGATTTCTGATAGGCAAGGGAATTAAGGGGAGAAAGCGGGAAAGTGGAACTGATCCACTTCAGATCAGCCATGATCTTATTGAATGGCGGGGCAGGCTCGAAGGGCTAGATGGCCGACTCCTGCCCCTATTTCTTATGTTCTTATAACGTTAAAATCAATATGTGGTGAGTCACTGGATGGGAATGGGCTGCAGCCAGGCCTGAAGAAAATGATGATGTGTTTGCCAGCATCATGAAGGGAGTTGGGAAGCAAGAGGAATTCTGTAACCAAGGACAGGAATCATGGACCAGGATGCTTCTGCTATTTCCCAGGTCTTTGGGTGTGTGAGTGCAACACAGCCTGTAAAAGACTGAATGGTTCAAAATCTGATATCAAGAAATAGAAAACTCAGCAGACAGTAGGACTAGGGGCACAGCCTCAAGATAAAGGGGGGGCAGTTAAGAACAGAGTTGAGGAGGAACTTCTTCACTCAAAGGGTGGTGAATCTCTGGAATTCTCTGCCCGTTGAAGTAGTGGAGGCTGCCTCGCTAAATATTTTTAAGAAGCGGGTTGATGGGTTTTTGATAAGAGAGGGGATTAAGGGTTATGGGGAGAGGGCGGGAAGGTGGAGCTGAGTCACGACAGATCAGCCATGATCTTATTGAATGGCGGGGCAGGCTCGAAGGGCCAGATGGCCGACTCCTGCTCCTATTTCTTATGTTCTTATGTTCTGATCACTGGTAGAATTTTCACTTTTAAAAAGAATTTAGACAGTTGGAAGGTAAGATTGGCATCAAGGGATGTGGGCCAAACGCAGGCAATTGGAACTAGCTTAGTGGTAAAAACCACGTGACAGGGACAAGTTGAACCATAGGGCCTGTTCCCATGCTGTAAGCCTCTATGACTCAGTGCTGGGATCACTGCTCCTCACTACAATATATTTTCAACATCTATCCTCTGCCACCCATCTTCACAACCTCATCACGATATTTCAATACCTCAAAGAAAGCACCATCACAGAGTGAGATAATAGATGGGGAGACTAAAGGGCAAAGATTGACTTTTGAGAATTATGTGCAACATAAGACAGGTTTCCACGGTTACACTCACAGCCAGGTGGAGAGGGAGTATGGAATGTCCACGGGCACCATCGAAGCCTTCCTTGCCCATTGGGCACCCCCCCACTCCCAAACGCATGGGCGCGCACACACACACACACACACACACACACACACACACACACACACACACACACACACACACACACACACACACACACACACACCTATTACATTTTGGTTTGATTTTTGTAAAATTGCTTTGTGATTTTCTTTATTACAGTGCCCCTTTAATAGGTTGCCCACTTTAGCATAAGAACAAGGAGTAGGAGTTGGCCATCTGGCCCCTCGAGCCTGCTCCGCCATTCAATAAGATCATGGCTGATCTTTTCATGGACTCAGCTCCACTTACCCGCCCGCTCACCATAACCCTTAATTCCTTTACAGTTCAGAAATTTATCTATCCTTGCTTTAAAAACATTCAATGAGGTAGCCTCAACTGCTTCACTGGGCAGGGAATTCCACAGATTCACAACCCTTTATGTGAAGAAGTTTCTCCTCAACTCAGTCCTAAATCTGTTTCCCCTGATTTTGAGGCCATTCCCCCTAGTTCTAGTTTCACCCGCCAGTGGAAAGAACTTCCCTGCTTCTATCTTTTCTATTCCCTTCATAATCTTATATGTTTCTCAAAGATCTCCCCTCATTCTTCTGATTTCCAATGAGTATAGCCCCAGTCTACTCAGTCTCTCCTCATAAGCCAACACTCTCAATTCCAGAATCAACCTAGTGAATCTCCTCTGCACCCACTCCAGTGCCAGTATATCCTTTCTCAAATAAGGAGACCAAAACTGTACACAGTGCTCCAGGTGTGGCCTCACCAGCACCTTATACAGCTGCAACATAACCTCCCTGTTTTTAAACTCCATCCCTCTGGCAGTGATGGACAAAATTCCATTTACCTTCTTAATAACCTGCTGCACCTGCAAACCAGCTCCTTGGGATTCCTGCACAAGGACACCCAGATCCCTCTGCACAGTAGCATGCTGCAATCTTTTACCATTTCAATAATAGTCCATTTTGCTGTTATTCCGGCCAAAGTGGATGGCCTCACATTTACCAACATTGTACTCCATCTGCCAGACCCTCGCCCACTCACTTAGACTCTCTATATCCCTTTGCAGACTTTCAGTGTCCTCTGCACACTTTGCTCTGCCACCCATCTTAGTGTCATCTGTGAATTTTGACACACTACACTTGGTCCCCAGCTCCAAATCATCAACGTAAACCGTAAACAATTGCAATCCCAACACACAGTGAGCACGTGAACCACTCGTCACTGATTGCCAACCAGAAGAAAAACACCCATTTACCCCCACTCATTGCTTTCTGTTAGTCAACCAATCCTCTATCCATTACCCGTATACTCTATACATTACCCGTAACACTGTGCACCTTCATCTTATGTAGCAGTCTTTGGTGTGGCATCTTGTCAAATTCCTTCTGGAAATCCAGATACACCATATCCACAGGTTCCCCATTGTCCACTGCACATGTAATGTTCTCAAAGATTTCCACCAAATCAGTCAAACATGACCTGCCTTTCATGAACCCATGCTGCGTCTTACCAATGGGACACTTTATATCCAGATGTCTCGCTATTTCTTCCTTGATGGTAGATTCAAGCATTTTCCCGACTACAGAAGTTAATATAACCGGCCTATAGTTACCCACCTTTTGTCTACCTCCTTTTTTAAACAGTGGCGTCATATTTGCTGTTTTCTAATCTGCGGGAACCACCCCAGATTCCAGCGAGTTTTAGTAAATTACCATTAATGCATTTGCTGAGTAACGGGAGCTCTGGTGAATTAGGAGGCCCAATACTGAGTCTCTCAGGATAATTAATTACAGATTTGGGAGAGTGGTTTCAAGAAATATCGACAAGAACATCCCTCAACAGCCCCTTCAGCCCCACCCCCCAACCTCCTTCAACTCTCCCCCCCCAACTACCATCCCGGAACACCCCATTATCCCCTTTAACGCCCCACTTACCCCCTCCAAACCGACACCCCAAACCCCCTTCCCACCCACCCCCCCCAACCTAAACCCCAAACCCCCTTCCCACCCCCCCCAACCTAAACCCCAAACCCCCCTTCCCACCCCCCCCCAAACCTAAACCCCAAACCCCCTTCCCACCCCCCCCCAAACCTACACCCCAAACCCCCTTCCCACCCACCCCCCCAAACCTAAACCCCAAACCCCCTTCTCACCCACCCCTCCAACCTAAACCCCAAACCCCCTTCCCACCCACTCCCTCAAACCTACACCCCAAACCCCCTTCCCACCCACCCCCCCCAAACCTACACCCCAAACCCCCTTCCCACCCACCCCCCCAAACCTACACCCCAAACCCCCTTCCCCACCCACCCCCCCAAACCTAAACCCCAAACCCCCATCCCACCCCCCCAAACCCAAACCCCCTTCCCACCACACCCTCCAATCTACACCCCAAACCCCCTTCCCACCCACCCCCCAAACCTACACCCTTCCCACCCACCGCCCCAAACCTACACCCCAAACCCCCTTCCCACCCACCCCCAAACCTACACCCCAAACCCCCTTCCCACCCACCCCCCAAACCTACATCCCAAACCCCCTTCCCACCCAACCCCCCAAACCTACACCCCAAACCCCCTTCCCACCCAACCCCCCCAAACCTACACCCCAAACCCCCTTCCCACCCACTCCCCCAAACCTAAACCCCAAACCCCCTTCCCACCCAACCCCCCAAACCTACACCCCAAACCCCCTTCCCACCCACCCCCCCAAACCTACACCCCAAACCCCCTTCCCACCCACCCCCCAAACCTACACCCCAGTTCAGTCAGGTGGATGGATGAAGTGTGCTGGAGAGCATGTACGCTGGGATGTTGGAGATGCTGTCGGGTGTGCCAGCTCTCCTAGTCTCTGTCGTGGAGGAGTGCAGCAGGGATTTCCCTTTCTGCAGCCTCTGCCCCATCTTCCTGTGGCGCTCAGACCCAGCGGCACTGGCACTGCTGCTCCCATCCCTGTTGTGTAGTCAGGGGCAGCTCATCGATTCCTCCCCCTCCCTGTGAGGGTGCGGCCAATCCAGAAAACCAACACAAAGGGTCTGCCGAAACGCTCCCAAGTACTTCCAAACACTTGCCTTATAAATCGGGTGCTTGGCCCCTTAAGGAACCCGAGTACAGGGCCTATCTTGCAGCTTCAACCTTGACCTTGGCAGAGTGGCGCAAGGATTTATTACTGCAGCAGTGTCCAAATTCAGGATTCAGATCAGCCGCGGAGTTTGTGTGATGGTGGGGTTAGAGCTGCTTCAGTGACTCAAGCTGGGATCGAACCGGA
Organism: Prionace glauca; assembly: GCA_037974335.1. Classification (NCBI taxonomy): domain Eukaryota; kingdom Metazoa; phylum Chordata; class Chondrichthyes; order Carcharhiniformes; family Carcharhinidae; genus Prionace; species Prionace glauca. The sequence goes on along the minus strand of CM075746.1, from coordinate 55,684,435 downwards.
TCCCTGGGTGCTGTGGGGCAGCAGTGCTAACCACTGTGCCACCAAGTGACACCGGGTTTGTGTTGCTTCCAGGGCTCACTGGGAAGGTGCCAGTTTGGAAAGATCTCTCTCGGGGCTGAGTCAGAATCTAATGGCAGTTCTCAGCAATGATCTTTGTGTCCCTGCCTCTCAGGGCTGCTCCTTAGTTGAAGGAACATGGAGCAGCACGGTGAGTAACACTGCTGCCTCACGGTACCAGGGGATACAGTTCGATTCCCAGCTTGGGTCACTGTCTGTGTGGGGGTTGCATGTTCTCCCCATGTCTGTGTGGGTTTCCTCCCACAGTCTGAAAATGTGCAGCTCAGGGGTATTGGCCATGCTGAAACACCCCTTAGTGTCCCCAGTTGTGTAGGTTAGGAGAATTAGCGAGGTAAATACATAGAACCCTAGAACCCTACAGTGCAGAAACAGGCCCTTCGGCCCATCGAGTCTGCACCGAACACAATCCCACCCAGACCCTATCCCCATATCCCTACACATTTACCTGCTAATCCCTCTAACCTACACATCCCAGGACACTAAGGGGCAATTTTTTAGCATAGCCAATGAACCTAACCCGCACATCTTTGGACTGTGGGAGGAAACCGGAGCACCCGGAGAAAACCCACGCAGACACGAGGAGAATGTGCAAACTCCACACAGGCAGTGACCTGAGCCGGGAATCGAACCCAGGACCCTGGAGCTGTGAAGCAGCAGTGCTAAACACTGTGCCACCGTGCCACCCCAGGGATCATAAAACCCTACAGTGCAGAAAGAGGCCCTTCAGCCCATCGAGTCTACACTGAACACAATCCCACCCAGGCCCTACCCCCCATATCCCAACATGTTATACCCACTAATCCCTCTAACCTACACATCCCCAGACACTAAGAGGCAATTTCTTAGCACGGCCAATCAACCTAACCCGCACATCTTTGGACTGTGGGAGGAAACCCACGCAGACACGAGGAGAATGTGCAAATCCCACACAGGCAGTGACCCCGAGCCGGGAATCGAACCCAGGACCCTGGAGCTGTGAAGCAGCAGTGCTAACCCGCTGTGCTACCGTGCCGCCCTCAAATAGTGTGGGGAATTGGCCTGGCTAAGATACTCTGTTGGAGAGTCAGTGCAGACTCAATGGGCTGAATGGCCTCCTGTTCCGTCGTGATTCAACGCCTCAGGTCTACTGTGGAGATGCCGACGTTGGACTGGAGTAAACACAGTAAGAAGTCTCACAACACCAGGTTAAAGTCCAACAGGTTTATTGGAATCACGAGCTTTCGGAGCGCTGTTCCTGCTAGTGTTGTGAGACTGAGCCTGGTCTGCTCTGATATGAATTATTGCATTGTGACAGCTATGGCTCAGTACATTTATGCCTCCACGTCAGAAGGTTATGAGTTCAAACCCCACTTGAGCAGACAATCCAGGCTGGTGTTTCTGTGTTCTTGATTGCAGCCCTGTCAGAGATACAGTTCTTTTAAAACATACAAAAGTAAACTGAGGCTCTATCTCCCTTATAACAGATCGTAAAATATCCTTGAGCATTGCTTTGAAGACTAGCAGTTTTTTCCCAGTATCCCAGTCAGTATTAATCCCTCAAACAAAATCTACAGTAAGTTAACAGGCTATCATTGCATTACTCTATTTGGCTAGTGTGTTTCCTGACAATAGTAAGAAGTCCCACAACACCAGGTTAAAATCCAACAGCTTTAACTGGCAGCAAAAGCCACTAGCTTTTGGAGCGCTGCCCTTCATCAGGTGAATGGGAGTTCTGTTCACAAACAGGGTATATAAAGATACAAACTCAATTTACAAAATAATGGTTGGAATGTGAGTCTTTATAGGTAATCAAGTTTTAAAAGTACAGACAATGTGAGTGGAGAGACGGTTAAGCACAGGTTAAAGAGATGTGTATTGTCTCCAGACAGTACAGTAAGTGAGGTTTTGCAAACCCAGGCAAGTCACGGGGGTTACAGATAGTGCGACATGAACCCAAGATCCCTGTTGAGACCGTCCTCATGTGTGCGGAACTTGGCTATCAGTCTCTGTTCAGCGACTCTGCGCTGTCGTGTGTCGTGAAGGCCGCCTTGGAGAATGCTTACACGAAGGTCAGAGGCTGAATGCCCGTGACCGCTGAAGGATTCCCAGTGTCTTTCTGAACAAATACTCAGTTGCCTAAATGTTTTACAAAACCAGCTGTCTGTGAAAGTGTGTGTCTGTGTGAGTGGGTATGTAAGTGTGAGTGAGATTGTGTGTGAGTCTGTCTGTGGGTGTGTGTGTGTATAAGTGAGACCGTGTATGGGTGAGAGAGCATGTGTATGTGATTAAGAGTGCATGTGTGTGTGTGTATGTAAGTGTATGTTTGTTTGTAAGAACATAAGAACATAAGAAATAGGAGCAGGAGTAGGCCATCTGGCCCTTCGAGCCTGCCCCGCCATTCAATAAGATCATGGCTGATCTGTCGTGGCTCAGTTCCACCTTCCCGCCCTCTCCCCATAACCCTTAATCCCTTCTCTTATCAATAACCCATCAACCCGCTTCTTGAAAATATTTAGCGAGGCAGCCTCCACCACTTCAACGGACAGAGAATTCCAGAGATTCACCACCCTTTGAGTGAAGAAGTTCCTCCTCAACTCCGTTCTAAAACGCCCCCCCTTTATCTTGAGGCTGTGCCCCCTAGTCCTACTGTCTTTTTTGAGCAGGAAGAGTGTCTCCACCTCTATCCTATCCATCCCATTCATCATCTTATACATCTCAATGAGATCTCCCCTCATTCTTCTAAACTCCAACGAGTACAAGCCTAGTTCATTCAGCCTCTCCTCATAGCTCAATCCCCTCAACTCTGGTATCAGCCGAGTAAACCTCCTCTGCACTCCCTCCAAGACCAAAATATCTTTGCGCAGGTGTGGCGCCCAAAACTGCACACAGTACTCCAGCTGCGGCCTCACCAATGCCCTATACAGCTGCAGCAAGACCTCCCTACTTTTATATTCAATCCCCCTCGCTATGAAGGCCAGCATCCCATTTGCCTTCCTGACCACCTGCTGCACCTGCAAGCTGGGTTTTTACGACTCATGCACAAGGACCCCGAGGTCCCTCTGCACCGTCGCCTGCTGCAGTTTTTCGCCACGTAAGTAATAGTCCTTCCTACCATTCTTCCTTCCAAAGTGGACCACCTCACACTTGCCAACATTAAATTCCATTTGCCATTTCCTGGCCCATTCGCCCAGCCTATCTAGATCCTTCTGCAGACTCTCCACACCCTCCGCACAATTTGCCGTTCCCCCAATCTTGGTGTCATCCGCAAATTTCGACACCCTGCACTCGGTTCCCTCCTCCAGATCATCTATATAAATGGTAAATAGCTGAGGCCCCAGCACCGACCCCTGGGGCACCCCACTAGTCACCAACCGCCAATCCGAATAGCACCCATTGACCCCCACTCTCTGCCTCCTATTTGACAACCAATCCTCTATCCACGCTAACACCCTACCCCCAACTCCATGTCCCCTGACCTTCTGCAATAACCTCTTGTGAGGTACCTTGTCAAACGCCTTCTGAAAATCCAGAAAGACCACATCCACCGGCTCTCCTCTATCTACTGCCCTAGACACATCCTCATAGAACCTTTTGTGAGAGGGTGTGTGTGCAATCAAGATTAACTTCTTGATTGATTGCAACGATGAGTTAATAATTCCACTATCATTGTATCGAGCAAATAGCCCATCCATCCCGACTGCCTGCCCCTCCACCGCGGCTACCTTCGTGGCCAGGTGTCCCTGGAGAGGGAGCACGCGGTGTCCAGGGGCACTATTGACGCCTTCCATGCCCACTGGGCACCGCCGGGGCTGGTGCGACCCTTATAATCACATTTTGATTTAATGTTTTAAGTTTCCTTTAGACTTTGGTTTCTGTTCGGGCTGTCCTCCCCCTTCCTTTTTAGGGAGGGGGGGGGGGGGGGGCTGCACCTCTTAATTTGTCCCTAAAGTTAATTTGAGTTCGTTTTACTTGTTGGGCCGTTAAAAGAACTATCGAGCAAATGGCAGAACGGCGGAAGGCGAGCTGATTGCTTTCAGCCTCCCTTTGTCTCCAATCTTCCACTCGATAAAGCAAAGCTCCTCCCTAATGAATGCGCCATTGCTGCAGATCACACAAGTGTGGCGACAGTTCATTTCAGAGTGAGGTGAGAAAGCACGCAGCTGTGGAGATGCTGACTTTCATTAAGTATTTAATAAGAGCAGATTGCTGCTGGTGTGGGGATAGATTGAACAGAACAGGTCAATTAGTTTCCACCCAGGGCTGGCCGACACCACTGAGGGGTACGTGATGCTGTTTCCAATCACATTCCAGCGCATCTTGTGTGTCTCCCCCCCCTACCTCCCTGCTGTAATGCAATGCGGCTTCCACATTTAATATTAAAACAGCAAAGTTCCCTTGGTTGGGTTATAATTTATTGCAATCCAGATGGCAACGCTGCAAACAGATATATCCAGCTCTGAATCAATTTCCCTTCCGGCATTGCGAAGTGCCATTTCTCTAGATGTGCAACATTACAGTCTGACAGCTCCGCAGAGACAGCTGTAAAACACAACCAGAAACATTGATGGCTCTGAGATTGAGAGATGAAATATCAATACAACCCAGATACCATTGATTATTTCTGGTGTAATGAAGTCTCTGGTGTGTTTTGTGCTGAGATAAGAGAGGTAAGTAACTGAAACTGTTCCTTCTCAAAAATATACTTTATTCATAAAAATCTTCAAATAAACTATTGCAAATCTACAGGGCTTTGAATTTCAAACTGTGCAGAACCAAAACATTTTTGTACAAATTACAGTCATTACTTAAAGCTATATACATGCCTCAATAAATTACTGTGTGCCGTTATTGCTCAGATTGGCACACGGTTACGCAGGTCGAGGGTATTCTGCAGTTCCCGGGCCCTCGGTCTGCCTCTGTTAAAGGCCTTACAGTGTGGCCTTTCCCCATTGCGCCTTTGCGGCAGCTGCCCCAAGCTTCAGCCCGTCCCTCAGCACGTAGTCCTGGACCTTGGAATGTGCCGTTCTGCAACACTCGGTCCAGGACAGTTCTTTCAGCTGGAAGATCGGCAAGTTTCGGGCGGACCAAAGTGCGTCCTTCACCGAATTGGTGACCTTCCAGCAGCAGTTTGATATTTGTCTCGGTGTGCGTCCCCGGAAACACAGCCCGTAGAGCACAGAGTCACCGAGCTGCTCGGGACGTAGCTGAAATACAATAAAACGTGTTCGTAACAACACTCTCTCAAACGGCAAACGCACAGAGATGGTGGGCGCTGGGAAATAAGGGACAGTCGCAAACAATTAATACTTGCAAACGGTGAATGCAGGCGGCCTTCGAACACACGCACAAACGGTGAACACTCCGGCAATGAGTACACTGGAGGAATGACCACCTACGAACAATTAATATAGAGCAGCTGTCTGTGAGAGTGTGTGTCTGTGTGAGCGGGTATGTCAGTGTGAGTGAGATTGTTTGTATGTGAGGCTGTCTGTGGGTGTGTGTGTGTACAAGTGAGAGCGCGTGTGGGTGAGAGAGCATGTGTGTGTGACTAAGAGTGTTTGCGTGTGTTTGTGTGTATGAGTAAGTGTGTGTTTGTTTGTGAGAGGGTGTGTGAGTGAATGAGTGAGAAATTGAGTGAGTGTGAATGTGTGTGCGGGAGTTGGTGTGTGTGTATCTGTGTGTGTGTGAGTGAAATGCGCAGTACACATTACACTGGGTGCTTGTGCATCTGCATGTGTCTGTGTGTGTGTTGGGGGTGTGAGTGAATGAGTGGGAACTTGGGTGAGTGGGTGTGAATGTGTGTGTGGGAGTTGATGTGTGTGTGAGAGTGAAATGCACAGTACACATTACACTGGGTGCTTGTGTGTCTGTGTGTGGGGTGTGTGTGTTTGTTGTGGGTGTGTGTGTGTGGGAGTGAAATGTACAGTACACATTACACTGGGTGCTTGTGTATCTATGTGTGGGGTGTGTGTTGTGTGTGTGTGTAAGTGAAATGCACAATGCACATTACACTGGTTGCTTGTGTATCTGTGTGTGGGGGTGTGTGTTGTGTGTGTGTGTAAGTGAAATGCACAATGCACATTACACTGGTTGCTTGTGTATCTGTGTGTGGGGGTGTGTGTTGTGGGTGTGTGGGTGGGTGTGTGTGTGTGGGGGTGTGTGTGTGAGTGAAATGCACTGTACACATTACACTGGTTGCTTGTGTATCTGCGTGTGTGTGTGTGTATGTGTGTGTGTAAGTGAAATGCACAATGCACATTACACTGGTTGCTTGTGTATCTGTGTGTGTGGGGGTGTGTTGTGTGTGTGTGTGTGTGAGTGAAATGCACAATGCACATTACACTGGTTGCTTGTGTATCTGTGTGTGGGGATGTGTGTTGTGGGTGTGTGGGTGGGGTATGTGTGTGTGGGGGTGTGTGTGTGAGTGAAATGCACAGTACACATTACACTGGTTGCTTGTGTATCTGTGTGTGTGGGGGTGTGTTGTGTGTGTGTGTGTAAGTGAAATGCACAATGCACATTACACTGGTTGCTTGTGTATCTGTGTGTGGGGATGTGTGTTGTGGGTGTGTGGGTGGGGTATGTGTGTGTGGGGGTGTGTGTGTGAGTGAAATGCACAGTACACATTACACTGGTTGCTTGTGTATCTGTGTGTGTGGGGGTGTGTTGTGTGTGTGTGTGTGAGTGAAATGCACAGTACACATTACACTGGTTGCTTGTGTATCTGTGTGTGGGGGTGTGTGTTGTGGGTGTGTGTGTGTGTGTATGTGTGTGTGTGTGAGTGAAATGCACAGTACACATTACACTGGCTGCATGTATCAGATGGGAACTGTATGACATTTAGACATGAGATATGTGCCCTTTGAAGAGAGTGACAGATGGGAGAGGGCCGGAACAGAAGGGAATAAAAATGTGTAAGGAAATGTGATGGAGATTCCTGTGTGACCATTAGAATAACATCAGCTGGGCTTTTAATGCCGTTACAAAGCAGGATAGGAAAAGAGAGGCAGGGAGCCACTAAAAGAAACAATAGACAATGTGTCTGGAGGGCAAGGAGTTCCCCACAGAAAGAAGTCAATAGGTCTGAGTGAAGCAGGGTCAAATATTCTTTCTAAATTAACGTGGGAAACTCAGCAGCAATGGCCTTCAACTTTTGTTTCATAAACAAAGGGTTGCTTTTTGAGCCTCAAAGATGTCTGTCAGGATTATTCCTGCCGGATGCGATGCCTGGGGGGGTTGGTTACAATACCCATCAGTCAGAGGGAAATCTCATCGGTAGCGAGTGCGGGAGACAACCCCTCTGGGACAGGGGAAAGTCACCGTCAGGCTGCAGCCGTAATCCTGGCACAGTTTCACTCCGACAAGTTGGGAAAGATATTTATACAGATCGTCACAAGCTGTCAGCCTGATCTGCTTAAATTAGGACGATTCTGAACCCACTCAAGCAGATTCACAATAATGAATTCAGCTGTTACTGAATCAACCTTCTGCAAAACTAATTATCTCAATAAATTGAGTCAACCTGCGCTAATAACTTAACTAATTCAGCGATCACATGCTGTACCGCAGGAACTGTGAAGACAACTCCTGCCTGCTGGCAATAAGGGCAAATAGTATGAGATCTGAGATAGAGTCATAGAGTCATAGTTATGGATAGAACGAGGGGTCACGGGCTTAGGGTGAGGGGGGCTAGATATAAGACTAATATTAGAGGGCAGTTTTTCACACAAAGGGTAGTGGGGGTGTGGAATGCACTACCGAGTAAGGTGGTGGAAGCAGGCACGCTAGGGTTGTTTAAGAGTCACTTGGACAGCCACATGAGCAGTTTACATATAGGGGGATATAGCAGGCCTTACTAAGCATTGTAGGCTTAGGGTCAGTTTAGTCTCAGGGATATAGAGTCTTTAATAATGAAATTTTTATCCACAGGCACTTACCATCTCGAGGGCATCATGACAGCTCAGAGACTATCTCTGTTGCTGTGCGGACACATGGAGTTGGGCCTGTGTCCGTGGGAGTTTGCGCGTTCTCCCCGTGGTTGCGTGGGTTTCCTCCGGGTGCTCCGGTTTCCTCCCACATCCCAAAAATGTGCTTTTAGGCTGATTGATTGGGTAACAAATTGTCCCTATATTGGACCTCCCTGATCCTCACACATTAGGCATAGACTAGAGTCATGAATAGGTCACTAACCATGGGACGGCGGCGCGGGCTCGTTGGGCCGAAGGGCCTGTTTCCCGTGCTGTTTTGTTCTTTGTTCTTTTCTTGTTCTAACACAGAAAGAGACCCTTCAGCCCATCGAATCCATTCTGGCCATTAAGCACCTACCTATTCTAATCCCATTTTCCAGCCCTTCGTCCATAGCCTTGTTATACTGTGGCATTTCAAGAGCTCATCTAAATACTTCTTAAATGTTGTGAGGGTTCTTGCCTCTCCCACCCTTTCAGCCAGGATGTGGCGATGCTGGCGTTGGACTGGGGTAGGCACAGTACTGGTCTCCTAACACCAGGTTATTTTGGTACCATAAGCTTTCAGGCAGAGGGTTCCAGATTCCCAACACCCTTTGGGCGAAAAGGTTTTTCCTCAAATCCCCTCTAAATCTTCTGCCTCCTACCTTAAATCCCCCTGTTTATTGACCCCTTTGTTAAGAGAAAAAGTTCCTTCCTCTCTACTCTAACTGAGATGGAGTAAAACGTTAGCAAATGTGAGGTTATCCACTTTGGCAGGAATAATAGTAGGAGGGATTACTGTTTAAAGGGTGAAAAGCTGCAGCATGCTACGGTGCAGAGGGACCTGGGGGTCCTTGTGCATGAGTCGCAAAAACCCAGTCTTGCAGGTGCAGCAGGTGGTCAGGAAGGCGAATGGGATGCTGGCCTTCATAGCGAGGGGGATAGAATATAAAAGTAGGGAGGTCTTGCTGTGACTGTACAGGGCACTGGTGAGGCCGCAGCTGGAGTACTGTGTGCAGTTTTGGTCCCCTTATTTGAGAAAGGATATATTGACCTTGGAGGGAGTGCAGAGAAGGTTCACCAGGCTGATACCGGAGATGAGGGGGTTAGCTTATAAGGAGAGATTGAATAGACTGGGTCTGTACTCGTTGGAGTTCAGAAGGCTGAGGGGGGGATCTTACAGAGACTTACAAGATAATGAAGGGGCTAGCTAGAGTAGAGGTAGAGAGATTCTTTCTGCTTAGAAAGGAAACCAGAACTAGAGGGCACAGCCTCAAAATAAGGGGGGGGTGCTGCTGTTTAGAACAGAGTTGGGGAGGAATTTCTATCAGAGGGTACTGACGATATGGAATTCTCTGCCCATTGAATTGGTGGAGGCTACCTCGTTGAATATGTTTAAGTCACGGGTAGGTAGGTTTCTGATAGACAGGGGGATTAAGGGTTATGGGGAGAAAGCGGGAAAGTGGAACTGATCCACTTCAGATCAGCCATGATCTTATTGAATGGCGGGTCAGGCTCGAAGGGCTAGATGGCCTACTCCTGCTCCTATTTCTTATGTTCTTATGACCCTCATAATTTTGTATACTTCAATCAGATCCCCCTCAGCCCTCTCTGCTCTAAGAAAAACAACCCCAACTTAACCATCCTCTCTTCAAAGATGAAATGCTCCATCCCAGGCAACACCCTGGTGAATCTTCTCTGCACCCTTTCTAGTTCAATCATGTCCTTCCTATAGTGTGGCAACCAGAACTTCACACAGAGGTCCACCTATGGCCTACAGTTCCATCATAACCACCCTGCTCTTACATTCTATTCCTTGGCTAATAAAAGCAAATATCCCATGTGCCTTCTTAACTATGTTATTTAAATGTCCTGCTGTCTTCAGTGTCCTATGGACCAGCATCCCAAGGTTCCTCTGATTCTCTGCACCTCATAAAATTCTCTTATCTTTTCGTATCTCTTGGCTTCCCCCTGGAGTGTAGACCCTTCTCTGCCAACTGCTTATTCAGTGCTATCAAGGCTGTATCTACTTTGAGTGTTTTTTTTAGCCTGCTGTTGTGCCTACTGTTATTTCTTCCAAAGTGGATAACCTCACATTTGCTGACATTTTACTCCATCTCAGTTAGGGTAGAGAAGAAGGAACTTCTTCCCTTAGTAAAGGGGTCAATAACCAGGGGAATTTAAGGTAGAGGACAAAAGATTTAGAAGGGATTTGAGGAAAAACCTTTTCACCCAAAGGGGTGTTGTGTTTCTGGTTAAGAGTCGCAGCGTCATGTTGCAACTGTACACAACTCTGGTGCGGCCGCACTTGGAGTACTGTGTGCAGTTCTGGTCCCCACATTACAGGAAGGATGTGGAGGCTTTGGAGAGGGTGCAGAGGAGGTTTACTAGGATGTTGCCTGGTATGGTGGGGAGGTCCTATGAGGAGAGACTGAGGGATTTGGGGTTGTTTTCGTTGGAAAGAAGGCGGCTAAGAGGGGATCTTATTGAAACATATAAGATGATTAGAGGTTTAGATAGGGTGGACAATGATAGCCTTTTTCCTCGGATGGAGAATGCTAGCACGAGGGGGCATGTCTTTAAATTAAGGGGGGTAGCTACAGGACGGATGTCAGGGGTAGATTCTTTACCCAGCGGGTGGTGAGGGATTGGAATGCCCTGCCTGCTGCAGTTGTAAATGTGCCTAGTTTGGGGGCGTTTAAGAGATCTGCCTGTGTGGAGTTTGCACATTCTCCTCGTGTCTGCGTGGGTTTTCTCCGGGTGCTCCGGTTTCCTCCCACAGTCCAAAGATGTGCGGGTTAGGTTCATTGGCTATGCTAAAATTGCCCCTTAGTGTCCTGGGATGTGTAGGTTAGAGGGATTAGCAGGTAAAATGTGTAGGGATATGGGGATAGGGTCTGGGTGGGATTGTGTTCGGTGCAGACTCGATGGGCCGAAGGGCCTGTTTCTGCACTGTAGGGTTCTATGGTTCTATGGTAGGGTTCTATGGTTCTGTGGATAGGTTTGTGGACGAAAAGGGATTGGTATAGGCTAGTGGGTCATTGTTTTTGTAACTGGTCGGCGCAACATTGTGGGCCAAAGGGCCTGTTCTGTGCTGTAATGTTCTATGTTCTATGTTCTAACCCTCAATTTGCCATCTCTGGAACACAGAGTTGTTCTTTCCCCCCTGGTAACTTTGTGACACCTCAAACATTTGGGGGGGGGGTGAATTTTACCATCCCGTCCGCCACAGGAATAGGAACAGGTGAAGAGTGGACCACGGAAAGGTCCATTGACCTTGGATGGGATTGTCCGGTCTCGGGACGAGTGAGGCTGGAAAATCCTGCCTTTAATGTTCAGTTCTCAAATCATTTGATTCATTGCAGATTTTAGTTTCTCATATGTTTTCAGAGGTACATACTCAGTTTAAATTTTGTATTTCAAATCTTCCAATTCAGTTCTGACGTGAACATTTTCCAAACTTACTTCATTATCATTTTTCAGGGTTCGTTTATTTTGGCCTTCCTCAGATAGCTTTCCTTTATTCACAGCCAGCTGATCACTGCACCGCTACCTGCTTGTTACAGTCCTGAAGATGTGTCAGAGTTTCCAAATATTTATGTATTTGGGATTTCTATGAAGTTCTTGGCCTCTTTGGTGCCTTCATGTTGTTTATTTGGGTGATATTTTTGTCCTTTTATAGTTTTAATGAAGATTTTCGATCCTTTTAAAGCTCTGAGCACTCCATAACTTAAAAATTGAAACCGTAAAGTCAAAGACCTTTAATAGTTCATCAAAGCTAGTTGAGGATTCATCAATTCTTCCATTAGGATTGCTCCCTCCACAAGTTCACAAACTAGTATAAAAAGGTATTAATCTGTAATTTCTCTGAGTGAAATCTTACCAAAAAATGGTAGAATATTATTTCCAATGAGAAAACCGATGTGTTTCTCTTGAGACTTTACCGATGTGTTTCTCTTGAGACTTTATGACACTCTGTTTAACAAAAAAATCAAATTTCATGTTGTCATCAGGGGACAAGGCCTCAACAACGAGCAAAACCTCGCTGCTCAAAGATTGGACGCCATATTTAGAGATCAGAACCGGAGTAAACTTCTGCTCCAGCCCACCACAGTCGCCTCAGGAACCCCCACCTCCCTCCCTTCCCACCCTAGACCATTGGCATATTCCAACACCCCTCCCTTCTCTCCTCAGTGCCCCACAGTCTGAGCCAGCACCCATCGGTTGCCAACCCCGTCCGCACCCCCCCACCCTCCCCATGGACTATTGGTGTCAACCCCAACTCCTCTGTCCTCTCCCTGCCATGCACACGTCGAAATGAATCTCCCCCATGAGAGTCCCATTGGGGTCTGCCCATTGGCACAGGTTGACACGGCCCATGTTGGGAAGAATGGTCGAGAGCTTCAAGTATCTAGATGTGCAAATCACCAACTATCAGTCCTGGTCCCTTCATGCTGATTCTGTATTGAAGAAAATGCACCAATGCCTCTACTTCCTCGGGAGGCTAAGGAAATTTGACATGTGCGCTCCAGCTCTTACCAGTTTTTTACAGATGCACCATAGAAAGCATTCTTTCTGGATGTATCACAGCTTGGTCTGGGCTCCTGGTCTGCCCAAGATGGCAAGAAACTACAAAGGATTGTGAACAAAGCCCAGTTCATCACTCAAACTAGCCTCCCGTCCATTGACACTTTCCACTGCCTTGGAAAAGCAGCCAGCATATATAAGGGTGCCATATACCCCGGACATTCTCTCTTCCACCATCTTCCATTAGGAAAAAGATGCAAAAGTCTGAGGTCACATACCAACAGACTCAAGAACAGCTTCTTCCCTGCTGCTGTCAGACTTTTGAATAGACCTACCTCGCACTAAGTTGATCTTTCTCTACACCCTAGCTATGACTGTAACACTTCATTCTGCACTCTCCTGTTTCCTTCTCTATGGTAAAAAGTCTGGACAACACCAGGTTTTAGTCCAACCGATTTATTTGATAATATTCTCACAAGCTTTCGAGGGGGCTGCCTCTTCGTCAGGTGAATGGAGGAGTTCTGGGCCTCAGACAGACAGAGCATATAAAGCACAGACAGTTGCTGATTAGAATGCGAATCCTTACACCTAACCTGCTGTTCAAGTCTTAAAGTGGCTGATAATGTGAGTGGAAGGAGCACTGATCACAGGTTAAAGAGATGTGTATTGTCTCCAGACAGTACAGTAAGTGAAGTTTTGCAAAACCCAGGCAAGTCACAGGGGTTACAGATAGTGCGACATGAACCCCAAGATCCCTGTTGAGACCGTCCTCATGTGTGCGGAACTTGGCTATCAGTCTCTGTTCAGCGACTCTGCGCTGTCGTGTGTCATGAAGGCCGTCTTGGAGAATGCTTACCCGAAGGTCAGAGGCTGAATGCCCGTGACCGCTGAAGTGTTTTCGCCAACAGGAAGGGAACAGTCTTGCCTGGTGACTGTCGAGCGATGTTCATTCATCCGTTGTCGTAGCGTCTGCATGGTCTCCCCAATGTACCATGCTTCGGGACATCCCTTTCCTTGCAACGTATCAGGTAGACAATGTTGGCCGAGTTGCAAGAGTATTTACCATGTACCTGGTGGATGGTATTCTCACGTGTGATGATGGTATCCATGTCGATGATCCGACATGTCTTGCAGAGGTTTGCTGTGGCAGGGTTGTGTGGTATTGTGGTCACTGTTCTCCTGAAGGCTGGGTAGTTTTGCTGCAAACAATGGTCTGTTTGAGGTTGTGTGGTTGTCTGAAAGCAACTCTCTCATCCTTCTCTATGAACATAGAACATAGAAAAGCTACAGCACGACAGACCCTTCAGCCCACAAGTTGCGTCGATCATATCCCTACCTACTAGACCTTACCTATAACCCTCAATCCTATTAAGTTCCATGTACTCATCCAGAATTCTCTTAAAAGGACCCCTATCGAATTTGCCTCCATCATCACCGACGGCGGCCGATTCCACTCACTCACCACCCTCTAGGTGAAAAACTTACCCCTGACATCTCCTCTGTACCTGCTCCCCAGCACCTTAAACCTGTGTTTATAGTATACTTTGTCTGTATAGCAGGCAAGGAACAATGCTTTTCACTGTATATTAATACATATAGTGGCATGATGGCACAGTGGGTTAGCATTGCTGCCTCACAATGCCCAGGGGACCCCGGGTTCAATTCTGGCCATGGGTCACTCTCTGTGTGCAGTGTGTACATTCTCCCCGTGTCCTGCGTGGGTTTCCTCTGGGTGCTCCGGTTTTCCTCCCTCAATCCAGGTTTATTGGCCATGCTAAATTGACCCTAGTGTCAGGGGGGATTAGCAGGGTAAATATGACCTCCTTCTGCACTGTAGGGATTTTATGATATGACAGTAATGAATCAAATCAATCTAAAACCTTTCAGTGTGGCAATATGATTGTACAGAGTAACTGCCTATGAAGAAGATATCTGTTAGCTGTGACTACTGTTAACTTTACCTCTTTCACTCATTTAATCAGTGCTACTGAGCTGACAACTGGGAATGTGATTGGCCTATTATGGTACAGATGTGTGGTGGATATGTTATTAGTCTAGCAATCCAGATGAATCATACCTGTGGACAATACTGTGCCTGTAAGAAATGTATAAATGACTCTCAGAGGCTATTTCCCCGGGTTGAGACTCTCAGAGGCTATTTCCCCGGGTTGAAATGGTCGCTACGAGAGGACACAGATTTAAGGTGCTGGGAGGGGAAGTACAGAGGTGATGTTAGGGGTAAGTTTTTCACTCAGAGGGTGGTGAGTGAATGGAATCGGCTGCCGTCATCGGTGGTGGAGGCGAACTCGCTGGGGTCTTTTAAAAGACTTCTGGATGAGTATATGGGGTTTAATGGGATTGGGGGTTATCGATAGGTCTATAGATTGGTGGGGTTGATGTGATCGGCGCAACTCGAGGGCCGAAGGGCCTGTTTGTGCTGTAATGTTCTATGTTCTATGTTCTATTTGTGTCATGTTTCTTGTGCAGGATTTATTCAATGCACACTGAACCATGTTGTCTTGTCCAGCAGTACTGTATTGTCCCTGCAGTAACATAATTGATTTTAATTGAAGCAGTGTTTTGTATTAATCTGAAACTAATGCAGAGTTTCTGTTGTTTAGTGTTCCCCCGGAATTACAGAGTAGGGCTTGATTGGGTTGATTGATAGGTAAGGGGATATGACTGGATACAACTAGGCTTTCCACAGAGAACTCAAAGCTTTTTGGGATTTTTTAGAGAGGGGGTTGCTTTCTCCAAATCCCTTTCTCTGTCTGAAATGGAGACTGCAGTCTGTTAGGAAATGAGACATTTTTCTCTGAGGTTCTATTGTTTGAGGGTGGAGTTTTCTCTGGAAGTTGCTGCGCGAGAGTCAGAAGACAAGTGTCTGTCTGGATCATTCTCCGGAAGAGTCAATAGGCTGGAAAATCTAGGACTCATCTTTGGTTTCTTTTGCTAACTGGATCTAAAGAAGGGATTTATGCCAATGGGGGATACTGTTAAATTGGAACAACAGAGGAGAGCTAGCTGTTAAGAATTACACTTTGTTTAAGTATTTCAATTGGGAAAAATTGTGCTCATTGTTTTTGTTACATTTTAAAATAAAGTTTGTTTTGGTAAAAGCTTCCGAGTGGGTCACTTGAACCATACCTGGAGTAAAACACCTTATGCTCATCAATGCTAAAGGCCAAATGTTAAATGTTAGGATCTAGGTTTAACTTCATAAAATACCTTGGAGTCTTCTTAAAATATCCTCATGACAGCCGTTTATGAGTTTGAATTCATTTTAAAACATATCTAGTAATAAATCAGTGATGAAGCTCTAAAAGAAATGATCAAGTTGACTAATGACCTTTCTAGAGAGAGAGAGAGAGAGAGGTTTGCTGTATTTACTTGGTTCGGCCTATATGTGACTCCATTCCCACGCCAACCTGACTCAGAACTGCCCTTCAATGTGTTCCAGCAAACTATTTGTTTCACCTCACACCATCCTGGAGTTAGGTTGAGTGGGGCAGTCAATGCCAGCCCTTGCCAGTGATGTCTTTATTCTGAGAAAGAATATTGAAACTAAGAGCAGTATGCTGTGTTCCAGTCTGTCTGGAGAGGAGAGACACTGGGAAGGTGCTGCTATCAGCAACAGCGACAGGAGAAATGGGGGTTCACCCATCATTTATACCCAGTCTGCTGCAAACTAGTACCAACTGATGTGCTGGAAAGCAGTAAAGTGGGTCAGAAATGTAAATGAGGAGCTCATTGCTGCCTTGCAGTTTATTTTTAGCCTTGGCAACATAACTTCAGAGGGAGCATCCATTATTCATCCGCAGTATTGTTGTAAATCATTACTGCCCCAGGAATAGCAACACCTAGCTCCGTTATCAACGAGATACAGCCCTCAAAATCTGTCAGGCTGCACAATGTTTAGGGTTCACACACTCACACTCACACTCACACACTCACACTCACACTCACACACTCACACACTCACACTCACACACTCACACTCACACTCACACACTCACACACACACCTCACACACAGTCACACACTCACACTCACACACTCACACTCACACACTCACACTCACACACTCACACTCCACCACTCACCACACCTCACACACTCACACACACACTCACACACACAGTCACACACACACAGTCCCACACACTCACACTCACACACTCACACTCACACACACTCCACACACTCACACTCACACACTCCACACTCCACACACACCACTCACACACTCACACTCACACTCACACACACACCACTCACACACTCACACTCACACACACTCCACACAGTCACACTCACCACACACACTCACACACTCACACTCACACTCACACACTCACACTCACACTCACACACACACACTCACACACTCACACTCACACACACTCACACAGTCCACACTCACTCACACACACTCACACACTCACACTCACACTCACACACTCACTCACACACACACTCACACACCTCACACTCACACTCACACCACTCACACTCACACACACACACTCACACACTCACACTCACACACACTCACACACCACACTCACACTCACACTCACACTCACACACTCACACACACACACACAGTCCACACACACACACTCACACACTCACAATCACACTCACACACACACACTCACACACTCACACTCACACACACACACACACTCACACACACACTCACAAACTCCACACCACACACTCACACTCCACACACACACTCACACACTCACACTCACACTCACACACTCACACTCACACACACACACACTCACACACTCACACCACACTCACACACACACACAGTCACACACACACACTCACCACACCTCACACTCACACTCACACACACACACTCACACTCACACACTCACACTCACACACCACACACACACACTCACACTCACACACACACACTCACACACACACACTCCACACTCACACACACTCACACACACACACTCACACACACAGTCACACACTCACACTCACACACCTCACACACTCACACTCACACACACACACACACTCACACACACACACACACTCACACACACACACTCACACACACACACACACATACTCACACACTCACACACACACACAGTCCACACACACACACTCACACACACACACACCTCACACACACTCACACACACACACTCACACTCACACCACACACACTCACACACCACACACACACTCACACACACACACACTCACACACTCACACTCACACACACACTCGCACACTCACACACATACACTCACACACACACACACACACACTCACACACACACTCACACACACACACACTCACACACACACACTCACACACACACACACATACTCACACACTCACACTCACACACTCACACTCACACACACACACACACAGTCACACACACACACTCACACACACACTCACACACACACACTCACACACACACAGTCACACACTCACACTCACACACACACTCACACTCACCACACACACACACTCACACACACACACCACACTCCACACTCACACACCACACTCACACTCACACACACACACACACTCACACACACACACACACTCACACACACACACACTCACACTCACACACACACACACACACACATACACTCACACTCACACACACACATACACTCACACTCACACACACACACAGTCACACACTCACACTCACACACACACAGTCACACACACATACTCACACACACTCACACACTCACACTCACACACTCACACTCACACTCTCATCACTCACACACACACACTCACACTCTCACTCTCATCACTCACACTCACACACTCACACACACACACAGTCACACACTCACACTCACAGACTCACACTCACACACACACACTCACACACTCACACATACACTCACACACACACACAGTCACACTCACACTCACACACACACAGTCACACACCACACACTCACACACTCACAGACTCACACTCACACTCTCATCACTCACACACACACACTCACACACACACTCACACACACACTCACACACACACTCACACACTCACACACACACAGTCACACACTCACACTCACACACACACTCACACACTCACACTCACACACACACACAGTCACACACTCACACTCACACACTCACACACTCACACACTCACACTCTCATCACTCACACACACACTCACACACTCACACTCTCACTCACTCACACACACACACTTAATTACACACATACTCACATTCTCACACATTCTCACACTCACACTCTCACTCACTCACACACACACACACATACTTACTCACACACATACTCACATTCTCACACTCACTCACTGACACACACACACACATACTCACATTCTCTCACATTCTCACACTCACTCACTCACACACACTCACTCACACTCACACACATACTCACACACACACTTACACTCACACTTGCACACGCACACACACTCACACATTCTCACACGCATAGACACACTCGCACATGCACACTCACTCACACACATTCTCACGCTCACATTCACCCTCATACTCACACATACTCATTCTCTCTCACACACACAAACACACACACACTCACTCACTCATGTTCACACACTTACATTCACACATACTCACATGTACACTCACACTCTCTCTCACACTCACACACACACTCACGCTCTCACACTCTTTCTCTCACACTCACACACACACTCTCTCACACACACTGTCACACTCACACACACTCACGCTCTCACACTCTCTCTCACACTCACACACACACTCTCTCACACACACTGCCACACTCACACACACACTCACGCTCTCACACTCTCTCTCTCACTCACACACACACTCTCTCTCACACTCACACACACACTCTCTCACACACACTGTCACACTCACACACACACTCACGCTCTCACACACACACTCTCTCACACACACTGTCACACTCACACACACACTCACGCTCTCACACTCTCTCTCACACTCACACACACACTCTCTCTCACACTCACACACACACTCTCTCACACACACTGTCACACTCACACACACAGTGTGTAATTGCCTTCGCTGTGCCACTTGCCCCCGAGGATGTGGGTATCGGGGTTTGTAGGCAAGGAGTAACAGCACTTGGCAGCCCAGTCAGACTGACAGGGAAGAGACTGGTTTCTTGCGCAGTAAGATTCCGCAGTGAGACCCTCTTCCCAGGAGTGGATTACTGTCATTGTAATTAATATGATAAGAAGGATTGTATTCTGCCTTTCAGTGCACATTAACCCTTTCCGTGCTGAGACAGTGAAGCGTATACTGTCACACAGTGACGAACCTTCATTACCTTGAACAAACGGCTAATCGCCCGGTTACACAGGGGGAAATCTTACCGGAATATGGCAGAGTTCCAGTGAGAAAAGTGGTGTGAATCACACTGACAGCGCGGGCTCGTTGGGCCGAAGGGCCTGTTTCCCGTGCTGGGTTGTTCTTTGTTCTTTGACAGTGCCGGTGTAATCTCTAACCGAGTTTTAAACCTCATTGATAGAAGTTTTTCTGTCCACGAGAATAACATCGTGTCCATGATGGCCTCCCTCTAATTCACACGCCACGGGTCCAAGTAATGGCGCCAGTCCCTGGGGGGCTGTGTATAAACGGCCAATCACGGGGTGGTGCTGTGTATAAACGGCCAATCACTGGGGGGGTGCTGTGTATAAACGGCCAATCACTGGGGGGGGTGCTGTGTATAAACGGCCAATCACTGGGGGGGCTGCGTGTAAACGGCCAATCACGGGGGGGGCTGTGTATAAACGGCCAATCACTGGGGGGGCTGCGTATAAACGGCCAATCACTGGGGGGGCTGCGTATAAAAAGCCAGTCACTGGGGGGGCTGTGTATAAACGGCCAATCACTGGGGGGGCTGCGTATAAACGGCCAATCACTGAGGGGGCTGTGTATAAACGGCCAATCACTGGGGGGGTGCTGTGTATAAACGGCCAATCACTGGGGGGGTGCTGCGTATAAACGGCCAATCACTGGGGGGGTGCTGCGTATAAAAAGCCAGTCACTGGGGGGGCTGTGTATAAACGGCCAATCACTGGGGGGGGCTGCGTATAAACGGCCAATCACTGAGGGGGCTGTGTATAAACGGCCAATCACTGGGGGGGTGCTGTGTATAAACGGCCAATCACTGGGGGGGTGCTGCGTATAAACGGCCAATCACTGGGGGGGCTGTGTATAAACGGCCAATCACTGGGGGGGCTGCGTATAAACGGCCAATCACTGGAGGAGCTGCGTATAAACGGCCAGACCCTGGGGGGCCGCGTATAAACGGCCAATCACTGGAGGAGCTGCGTATAAACGGCCAATCACTGGAGGAGCTGCGTATAAACGGCCAATTACTGGAGGAGCTGTGTATAAACGGCCAGACCATGGGGGGGGGGCTGCGTATAAACGGCCAGACCCTGGGGGGCCGCGTATAAACGTCTCCAGCACTGGCTCCACAGCGACTGGAGGGGGGGCAGCAGTGAGGAAGGCTAGATCGGCATTCCCAGAGGGAGCCTGGACCAGACCGCTGGATGGAGCCGAGCAGAGCGAGGTGCATTCTACTGACCCCCCCCCCCCCACTCCGGGGAAAGGCCTCCCACCCAGGACACCACCCCCCCTGGTGAGTGCCAGCTCCCTGCAGGGGCAGCAGTGACACGAAAAGATGAACCATCTTCCTCGCTCAGGCTGGGTATGTCAGCCTCGTGCTGTCTTTATCTGGACCCCACCTTGCGCACCCCTCCCACCCCCACCTTCATCCCTCCCTGGCCTTTGCCAACCTGGCACAGTTTCATCACCATCTCTCTGATGCACTTCAGCGCTGTGCAAGCTCAGGGCTTATGTTCACTGGGGGGATAGTGATGGGGAGGGGGGTGGTGGGTGTGGAATGTGTGGGTCAGATGCCATTACACAATACAGGCGCAGCGCTGTTCATCCAGCTGAGATACAGAGGAATTGTGTGGGGCTGTGGTTGCAGTGCCAGAGAGGCTGGTGTAATATTAACGCCGGCGTTGGACTGGAGTAAACACAGTAAAAAGTCTCAGAACACCAGGTTAGAGTCCAACAGGTTTATTTGGTAGTAAAAGCCACTAGCTTTCGGAACACTGCTCCTTCATCAGATAAGCAGGAGTTCTGTTCACAAACAGGACATATAAAGACACAAACTCAATTTACAAAATAATGATTGGAATGCGAGTCTTTGTAGGTGAGAACATAAGAACATAAGAAATAGGAGCAGGAGTAGGCCATCTGGCCCTTCGAGCCTGCCCCACCATTCAATAAGATCATGGCTGATCTGTCGTGGCTCAGTTCCACCTTCCCGCCCTCTCCCCATAACCCTTAATCCCTTCTCTTATCAAGAACCCATCAACCCGCTTCTTAAAAATATTTAGCGAGGCAGCCTCCACCACTTCAACGGGCAGAGAATTCCAGAGATTCACCACCCTTTGAGTGAAGAAGTTCCTCCTCAACTCTGTTCTAAACCGCCTCTCCTTTATCTTGAGGCTGTGCCCCCTAGTCCTACTGTCCTTCCTGAGCGGGAAGAGTCTCTCCACCTCTATCCTATCCATCCCATTCATCATCTTATACGTCTCAATGAGATCTCCCTTCATTCTTCTAAACTCTAACGAGTACAAGCCTAGTTTATTCAGCCTCTCCTCATAGCTCAACCCCCTCAACTCCGGTATCAGCCTAGTAAACCTCCTCTGCACTCCCTCCAGGGCCAAAATATCCTTGCGCAGGTGCGGCGCCCAAAACTGCACACAGTACTCCAGCTGTGGCCTCACCAATGCCCTATACAGCTGTAGCAAGACCTCCCTACTTTTATATTCAATCCCCCTCGCTATGAAGGCCAGCATCCCATTTGCCTTCCTGACCACCTGCTGCACCTGCAAGCTGGGTTTTTGCGACTCATGCACAAGGACCCCGAGGTCCCTCTGCACCGTCGCCTGCTGCAGTTTTTCGCCACGTAAGTAATAGTCCTTCCTACCATTCTTCCTACCAAAGTGGACCACCTCACACTTGCCAACATTAAATTCCATTTGCCATTTCCTGGCCCATTCGCCCAGCCTATCTAGATCCTTCTGCAGACTCTCCACACCCTCCGCACAATTTGCCTTTCCCCCAATCTTCGTCTCATCAGCAAATTTTGACACCCTGCACTCGGTTCCCTCCTCCAGATCATCTATATAAATGGTAATAGCTGAGGCCCCAGCACCGACCCCTGGGGCACCCCACTAGTCACCATCCGCCAATCTGAATAGCACCCATTGACCCCCACTCTCTGCCTCCTATTTGACAACCAATCCTCTATCCACGCTAACACCCTACCCCCAACTCCATGTCCCCTGACCTTCTGCAATAACCTCTTGTGAGGTACCTTGTCAAACGCCTTCTGAAAATCCAGAAAGACCACATCCACCGGCTCTCCTCTATCCACTGCCCTAGACACATCCTCATAGAACTCCAGTAAATTTGTCAGACACGACTTCCCTTTAATGAAACCGTGTTGCATCCGCTCTATCAAGCAATTCCCTTCAAGATGCCTCGCAATTTCCTCCTTAATGACGGATTCTAACATTTTACCTAGTCTTAAATGTACAGACACTGTGAGTGGAGAGAGGGTTAAGCACAGGTTACAGAGATGTGTATTGTCTCCAGGCAGGACAGTTAGAGAGATTTTACAAGCCCAGGCGAGTTGTGGGGGTTACAGATAGTGAGACATGAACTTAATATAAAAAAGGATAGCAAGAGTTTTTATAAATATATAAAAAGGAAGAGGCTGGCTAGGGTAAACGTTGGTCCTTTAGAGGATGAGAAAGGGGAGCTAGTGGTAAGAGGTAGGGATATGGCTAAGGTCTTGAATAACTTCTTTGTTTCTGTCTTCACAGAGGAGGACGTGAATAATTTGCCGGGTGTTAGCGATGGAAAGGTGGTAGGAATGGAGGGTCTTAATGACATTACTGTTACTAGAGAGGTGGTGCTCGACAGACTGGAGGGGCTGATTGTGGACAAGTCCCCAGGACCGGATGGAATGCATCCGAGGGTTCTGAAAGAAATGGCGGAGGTGATAGTGGATGCCTTGGTGGTTATTTTCCAGACGTCGCTGGATTCCGGGGAAGTGCCGGAAGATTGGAAAACGGCTAATGTTACGCCGTTGTTTAAGAAGGGTGCCAGGCAAAAGGTGGGGAATTATAGGCCGGTTAGTTTAACGTCTGTGGTAGGTAAAATGTTAGAAACCGTCATTAAGGAGGAAATAGCGAGGCATCTTGAGGGGAATTGCTTGATAGGGCGGACTCAACACGGTTTCATTAAAGGGAAGTCGTGTCTGACAAATTTACTGGAGTTCTATGAGGATGTGTCTAGGGCAGTGGATAGAGGAGAGCCGGTGGATGTGGTCTTTCTGGATTTTCAGAAGGCGTTTGACAAGGTACCTCACAGGAGGTTATTGCAGAAGGTCAGGGGACATGGAGTTGGGGGTAGGGTGTTAGCGTGGATAGAGGATTGGTTGTCAAATAGGAGGCAGAGAGTGGGGGTCAATGGATGCTATTCGGATTGGCGGTTGGTGACTAGTGGGGTGCCCCAGGGGTCGGTGCTGGGGCCTCAGCTATTTACCATTTATATAGATGATCTGGAGGAGGGAACCGAGTGCAGGGTGTCGAAATTTGCTGATGACACCAAGTTTGGGGGAAAGGCAAATTGTGCGGAGGGTGTGGAGAGTCTGCAGAAGGATCTAGATAGGCTGGGCGAATGGGCCAGGAAATGGCAAATGGAATTTAATGTTGGCAAGTGTGAGGTGGTCCACTTTGGTAGGAGGAATGGTAGGAAGGACTATTACTTACAGGGCGAAAAACTGCAGCAGGCGACGGTGCAGAGGGACCTCGGGGTCCTTGTGCATGAGTCGCAAAAACCCAGCTTGCAGATGCAACAAGTGGTCAGGAAGGCGAATGGGCTGCTGGCCTTCATAGCGAGGGGGATTGAATATAAAAGTAGGGAGGTCTTGCTGCAGCTGTATAGGGCATTGGTGAGGCCGCAGCTGGAGTACTGTGTGCAGTTTTGGGCGCCGCACCTGCGCAAGGATATTTTGGCCCTGGAGGGAGTGCAGAGGAGGTTTACTCGGCTGATACCGGAGTTGAGGGGATTGAGCTATGAGGAGAGGCTGAATAAACTAGGCTTGTACTCGTTAGAGTTTAGAAGAATGAGGGGAGATCTCATTGAGACGTATAAGATGATGAATGGGATGGATAGGATAGAGGTGGAGAGACTCTTCCCGCTCAAAAAAGACAGTAGGACTAGGGGGCACAGCCTCAAGATAAAGGGGAAGCGGTTTAGAACAGAGTTGAGGAGGAACTTCTTCACTCAAAGGGTGGTGAATCTCTGGAATTCTCTGCCCGTTGAAGTGGTGGAGGCTGCCTCGCTAAATATTTTTAAGAAACGGGTTGATGGGTTTTTGATAAGAGAAGGGATTAAGGGTTATGGGGAGAGGGCGGGAAGGTGGAGCTGAGTCACGACAGATCAGCCATGATCTTATTGAATGGCGGGGCAGGCTCGAAGGGCCAGATGGCCTCCTCCTGCTCCTATTTCTTATGTTCTTAACCCCAGATCCCGATTGAGGCCGTCCTCATGTGTGCGGAACTTGGCTATCAGTCTCTGCTCAGCGACTCTGCGCTGTCGTGTGTCGTGAAGGCTGCCTTGGAGAATGCTTACCCGAAGATCAGAGACCGAATGCCCGTGACCACTGAAGTGTTCGCCAACAGGAAGGGAACAGTCTTGCCTGGTGACTGTCGAGCGATGTTCATTCATCCGTTGTCGTAGCGTCTGCATGGTCTCCCCAATGTACCATGCTTCGGGACATCCTTTCTTGCAACGTATCAGGTAGACAATGTTGGCCGAGTTGCAAGAGTATTTACCATGTACCTGGTGGAAGGTATTCTCACATGTGATGATGGTATCCATGTCGATGATCCGACATGTCTTGCAGAGGTTGCTGTGGCAGGGTTGTGTGATATTGTGGTCACAGTTCTCCTGAAGGCTGGGTAGTTTGCTGTGGACAATGGTCTGTTTGAGGTTGTGTGGTTGTTTGAAGGCAAGAAGTGGGGGTGTGGGGATAGCCCTAGCGAGATGTTCGTCTTCATCAATGATATGTTGAAGACTCCGGAGAAGATGTTGTAGCTTCTCCGCTCCGGGGAAGTACTGGACAACGAAGGGTACTCTGTCCGCTGTGTCCCATGTTTGTCTTCTAAGGAAGTTGGTGCGGTTTTCCGCTGTGGCGCATTGGAAATGTCGATCGATGAGTCGAGCGCCATATCCTGTACTTTTGAGAGCATCTTTTGGAGTCTGGAGGTGTCTGTCACGATCCTCCTCATCTGAGCAGATCCTGTGTATACGGAGGGCTTGTCCATAGGGAATAGCTTCTTTAATGTATTTAGGGTGGAAACTGGAGAAGTGGAGCATTGTGAGATTGTCTGTGGGTTTGCGGTACAGTGAGGTGCTGAGGTGACTGTCCTTAATGGAGATAAGTGTGTCCAAGAATGCAACCAATTCTGGAGAATAGTCCATGATGAGTCTGATGGTGGGGTGGAACTTGTTGATATCATCATATAGTTGTTTCAGTGATTGTTCACCATGAGTCCAAAGGAAGAAAATGTCATCCATGTATCTAGTGTATAGCATCGGTTGAAGATTCTGTGCGGTGAAGAAGTCTTGTTTGAATCTGTGCATGAAGATGTTGGCATATTGAGGTGCAAATTTGGTCCCCATGGCTGTTCTGTGTGTCTGGATGAAGAACTGGTTGTTGAAAGTGAAGATATTGTGGTCCAGAATGAAGTGGATGAGTTGTAAAACTGTATCTGGAAACTGGCAGTTGCCGGCACTGAGTACTGAGGCAGTTGCAGTAATGCCATCATCGTGGGGGATGCTGGCCTAGAGCACCGAGACATCCATCGTGACGAGGAGTGCTCCTGATTCAACTGCTCCATGTGTGTTGTAGGAAGTTCATAATGTCATGACAAAATCTGGGGTTCTTTGTACAATGGCTTTCAGGATGCTCTCGACGTAACCAGAGAGGTTCTTGCACAGGGTCCCATTGCCCGATACAATGGGAATGCCGGGTGTGTTGGCCTTGTGTATCTTTGGGAGGCAGTAGAGATCTCCAATGCGGGGAGTACATGGGATGAGAGCACAGAGGGTGCTCTGAAGGTCCGGATCAAAGGTCTTGATCAGATTGTTGAGTTGACAGGTGTGTTCTTTGGTCAGTTCTGCGGGTAACTGTCTGTAGTGTTCCCTGTTGTTCAGTTCTCGATACACTTCTTTGCAGTAATCCGTTCTGTTCAGTATGACAATGACCCCTCTGTTGTCTGCTGGTTTGATGACAATGTTACGGTTGGATTTGAGAGCGCATTGCGTTGTTCTTGGATGATGTTCGGGGCTGCCTTGTGAGTGCGGTTGACGCACCTCCTGATGGTTTGGGCGTACAAGTCCAGTCGAGGGCAGCAGCCTTCCAGAGGGGTCCAATTGGACTCTTTCCTGTTTGGTTGCCGCACTGCGGGTCTCTCTGTTGGCTGTTCCGGTATATTGGCTGTTCCGGTATATTGGCTGTTCCGGTATATTGGCTGTTCCGGTATATTGGCTGTTCCGGTATATTGGCTGTTCCGGTATATTGGCTGTGTCATTGTGTTGGCTGTTGGCCTCTTGGGGTTTGTGGAAAAACTCCTGCAGCCTCATTCACCCGATGAATTCCTCTGTGTCCGCTGCGAGACTGATGGGGTCCATTTTGGTGGTGGGACAGAAATTGAGCCCTCGGCTGAGAACTTTGACTTCATCTAGTCGAAGAGCGTAGTCCGACAAGTTACGGTACAGGGGAAGGCAGTAAACGTTCTGAAAGCTAGTGGCTTTTGCTACCAGATAAACCTTTTGGACTTTAACCTGGTGTTGTGAGCCTTCTTCCTGTGACCATAATGACCATTGGCTGCTCTCCCCCTGAAAAGCTGGTGGTGGTTTCACCAGAACGTCACCACATCTCAGGTGAGGGGCAAGGTTGAGAAGGTGGGTCTTCATATATAACCCCAGCCGGCTCGGGAATTGAACCCTCACTGGCAGTGTCTCTCTGCATCACTAACCAGCCATCCAGCCAACTGAGCTAAACTGATTCCCAGTTTGCAACGTACAATTTGGTTTGTAGACTTTATGCTCACAGATCTGAGCTCAGAGTTTGCAGCCACAACATTTGGACTGGAAGAAAAACAGTGCAACAGTGCCTCAGATTATACAAATAAAGAACAAACAAAGAACAACATAGCACAGGAAAAAGGCCCTTCGGCCCAATGAGCCCGTGTCGCCATTTTAACATTGTGAGTCCCATCTTCCACCCGTGACCCTTGTCTATGCTTATGGCACTCCACATTGGAAACCAGATTGAGGGGAGACTAATTTAGGGACAATTTGTTAACACTAATCAGCCTAAGAGCACATCTTTGGGGTGTGGGAGGAAACCGGAGCACCCGGAGAAAACCCACGCAAGCACGGGGAGAATGTGCAAACTCCCACAGACACCGGCCTAAATCCATGTATCTGCACAGCAATCAGTGATAGTTACTGAGTGTCGTGTTGCTCGTCAGTTGGTCCAGTTTAAGCGTACACTAACGACATGAAGCACTGGGCAACTCTCGAAAGATCCAAGAGCAGCCCTCGTACGACCCACCGCGTGTGTGCCCCTCGTTGGACAACAAGGTGGACCCAATCACCTGTGGATTAAAGGAGAAAAACATCACTAACGTGCACATCCTTATGCAAACATTCAAGGGAATCCCCAGAAGCTCAAAAGTAAAACAAGTGAGCCAGAAAATATGTCCCAAGGTCCATAGGAATCAAATGATTCCCAGGGACGTCCCAAGGCTCTTGATCCTTATTTAAAACAGTCTCCTATATCCCTCCATCTCCATCCCGCTTATGTGCCTGTCTAAGTAACTCTTAAACAACTCCAGCGTGCCTGCCTCCACCATCTTACTTGGCAGAGCATTCCATACCCCCTCTACCCTCTGTGCGAAAAACCTCCCTCTAACATCCGTGGTGGTGAATCTCTGGAATTCTCTGCCCGTTGAAGTGGTGGAGGCTGCCTCGCTGAATATATTTAAGTCACGGGTAGATAGGTTTCTGATAGACAAGGGGATTAAGGGTTATGGGGAGAGGGCCGGAAAGTGGAACTGATCCACTTCAGATCAGCCATGATCTTATTGAATGGTGGGGCAGGCTCGAAGGGCCAGATGGCCTACTCCTGCTCCTATTTCTTATGTTCTTAAGAATTATACCTCACCCCACCCCCCCCTGACCCTAAGCCTGCTTAAATCTAAATTGAAACAAGTTAAGGTTACAATTAACTCATCACCTTTCAATACAAAAATACTTTTCACACTTTTTAATGAGCACAGGAGGCAAACTCTGACTGTGTGAGACAGTACCAGGCCTGCCAATGTCATCTGCCTTCTGAATCCTTGGCACATTACCGAAAACGTGGATTCCTTGTTGGAAGCGTTGACCCTGGAAGCTCGTGGCAAAGGCAGTTGCGGGACTGGGGGAGGTCAGGACAGGGAGGGGAAAGTCGCGAGGGTTTCAAACAGGGGGCGTAGATAAGTCGACTCAGTGAGGACGGCAACAGGTCTGGATTTAACCTGCAGGGTTTCGCCCGAGGTTGACGATGGGAGAGTGGAGAATGGCTGGGCGGCATGGGGAATGCATTGAAATGATCCAAACGGCAACTGACAAGCTGGAGGGCGAGGCTTTTAAAAGCTGGAGGTGGAATCAAGCCGTCTTTGCAATGGACCACGTGGCATTGGAAACTCAAGGTGGCCAGTTTTGTTCACCCCGAGACAATGAGTGGGGTGGGGACTCGGATCAAAGAACAGAGTTGAGGAGGAACTTCTTCACTCAAAGGGTGGTGAATCTCTGGAATTCTCTGCCCGTTGAAGTGGTGGAGGCTGCCTCGCTAAATATTTTTAAGAAACGGGTTGATGGGTTTTTGATAAGAGAGGGGATTAAGGGTTATGGGGAGAGGGCGGGAAGGTGGAGCTGAGTCACGACAGATCAGCCATGATCTTATTGAATGGCGGGGCAGGCTCGAAGGGCCAGATGGCCTACTCCTGCTCCTATTTCTTATGTTCTTATGTTCTTATGTAAAACCAGGGGACTGAGCTTGTCTCATTGACATTTCTGAATTCCTCCAGCTAAGACCCCCCCCCGGCTACATTGGCTCTTATCAAAGTCACAAATGACATCCTATGTGTTTTTAACAAAGATCAACGATCCTTTTCCAACCCGTCTGCAGTGTTCGGACACGGGTGATCAAACAATTCTCCCCTTAACATCTCTCCACTGACTGAGTGAGATTACATTGTTCCTGAAAACCTCATCCATGCCTTTATAACCTCAGCGCTAGCTATTCCAACTGTTTATTCTCTTCAAACTTGAGTTCATTCAAAACTCTGAATGATAGAAACCCTACAGTATAGAAGGAGGCCCTTCGGCCCATCGAGTCTGCACCGACCACAATCCCACCCAGGCCCCATATCACACCCACTAATCCCCTCTTACCTACACATCCCTGGACAATTTCTTAGGGGCAATTTCTTAGCACGGCCAATCAACCTAACCCGCACATCTTTGGACTGTGGGAGGAAACCGGAGTACCCGGAGGAAACCCACGCAGACATGAGGAGAATGTGCAAACTCCACACAGGCAGTGACCCGAGCCGGGAATCGAACCCAGGACCCTGGAGCGGTGAAGCAGTGCCAACCACTATGCCACTGTGCCGCCTGCTCTGCTTCCCATGTTGCACCCCATCCCACCCGCTCATGTCCCATGTGCTCATCTCTCCCTTCCCTGCTCCTTTGTGACCTTCCTGGACCCTACAGGGAATGTCTAAACTCTGACAATTCTATCCTGAGTGTTACCAATTCAATTCATTCTGATGTGGTGGCCATTCCTTTAGCTGTTGATGTCTTGAAATCCAGAATTCCACCTCCACACCTCTGCCTTTTCACTCCCTTCCCCTTGTTTAAGACAATTTCTAGCACACAAGGCTATGAGTAAGTGCTGGAAAATGGGATTTTATAAGAGGTAGGTACTTAATGGCTGGTACAGACCAACCATGTTCTTGTGTTGTGAAACTCAATGACTCATTGAATGGAATTTTACTCATCCCAAAACCATAAAATCCTGCCTGAAGCCAACAGACCTTCCCAAGGTCCACCCCTCACCTGCTCCAATACCTGGGGTGGGAAGGGCGGTAAAATTCTGGTCAATGACTCTGAACCTTTAGTCAAGTTTTTTTGATTTTGTTGCCTTAATATCTCCTTGTGTGATGCTTTGTTAGACTTTATTTGAGTTACACTTGCAACGTACCCTGGGGTAGCCTATTATGATAAAAGTACTTTACACATGTAAGTTTGGTTGCGTTTTTAAAAAATTAGTCTTCAATTAATTCCTGTTAAGTGTAATAAATAGAGGCAAGAAGGGCACTCAAGTCCTGTGTAATGCACATCCTGTTATACGTGGGAACTCCAGGATAGGTTTTATATCCTGGACAATTGGATGTACAGGAAGCGCTGTCAGCTGAAGGAGCTGGAATTCAGGCTTACGGAGCGATATTATGACAGCCGGAATCGCTAGTGATGCATTCATGAGACTGAGAGCTCCCTGGCTAACTTGTATCTCGGGCTGGTCACCATGCAGCAGGCAGAGACAACCTCGCATCATTGGCCAACCCCTCCGTCTCCTGCACAGATTTTGCGAACCTTCACTGGAAGGCCAGTGCAAGTATATCCTTTCGTAAACATGGAGACCAAAACTGCCCACACTGCTCCAGATCTGGTCTCACCAAAACGTGTACAACTGTACCAAGATTTCTTTATTCTTGCATTCTAATCTCCTTGCAATAAAGACCAATGTGCCGTTTGCCTTCCCAATACGTGCTGCACCGTGCAGACTTTCTGTGTTCCTTATACAAGTGTTCCCAAGTTTCCTCGAACACCTACAAGTTTGTACCATTT
Source organism: Prionace glauca (assembly GCA_037974335.1). NCBI lineage: Eukaryota > Metazoa > Chordata > Chondrichthyes > Carcharhiniformes > Carcharhinidae > Prionace > Prionace glauca. Next base: position 55,652,803 of record CM075746.1, on the reverse strand, counting down.
TATAAAAATATTCTGCTTTTTCATTCTTACAACCAAAGTGGATAATTTCACATTTCCCTGCACTATACTCAATTTGCCATTTGTTGCCCAATCACTTAACCTGGTAATATCTCATTGCAACCACTCTGTGTTCTCCCCACTGTTTACTTTCCAAGCTAGTTTTGCACTGTCACCAAACATAGATGCATTACTCTCTGCACTCTTTATCTAAGTTGTTAATTTAGACCTGGGCGGCACGGTAGCACAGTGGGTTAGCACTGTTGCTTCACAGCTCCAGGGTCCTGCGTTCGATTCCTGGCTCGGGTCACTGTCTGTGTGGAGTTTGCACATTCTCCTCGTGTCTGCGTGGGTTTCTTCCCACAGTCTAAAAATGTGTGGGTTAGGTTGATTGGCCATGCTAAGAAATTACTCCTTGGTGTCCAGGGATGTGTGGATTAATGGGTATAATATGTAGGGATATTGGGGTAGGGCCTGGATGGGATTGTGTTCGGTGCAGACTCGATGGGCCGAAGGGCCTCTTTCTGTACTGTAGGGTTCTATGGTAGATTGTAAATAGTTGGTACTCCAGCTGTGATCCTTGCTTCATTCCGCTACCTGCCCACTCACTCCTTTCCATCCATTAACCAATCTTCCATTGACATTATTTCCAAATCCATGAGCCCTTATTTTGTCTATGAGCTGCTTATCTATTAAGCAAACTCTAGCCTGTGGAAGATGGCTGATAAGCAGTCGGATTAAATGAATGTTAATATCAAGTTTCCCCAGTGGCACAATGTCAATTTGATATAATTCTCAATGAAGTATATTGGCAGATGGGATGCCAATCTCACAATAAACACTGGCTCAGAGCCAAGTCTTGTATTTGACATTCCTCGTTAGTCCTTTGTGTCTCATGGTGCCAAGTTGACGGCTTTCCAATTATGCCTGTCAAACGCTCACTCACTCCCTCCACTGCCGACACTCAGTAGCAGCAGTGTGTACTATCTACAGCAATTCACCGAAGACCCTTAGACAGCACCTTCCAAACCTATGACCGCTTCCATCCAGAAGGACAAGGGCATCAGATAAGTGGGAACACCACCACTGCAAGTTCCCCTCCAAGCCACTCACCATCCTGACTTGGAAATATATCAGCCGTTCCTTCAAAGTGACTGGGTCGAAATCCTGGAATTCCCTCGCGAACGGAATTACGGGTCAACTCACAGAACGTGGACTACCGTGATTCAAGAACAACAAAGAACAAAGAGGAACACAGCACAGGAAACAGGCCCTTTGGCTCTACAAACCCGCGATGCCCATTTTTACACTCAGTGAGTGCCTCATTCCAATCATCCTATGTCTACATCTCGTGGACCCAACAATAAAGGGGTGCAAATTTAGGGAATTAGATGTGCGCCAGATTAAGGGAGATCCAATTCAGGGACACTATTTATTAACACTAATCAGCCTAAAAGCACGTTTTTGGGGTGTGGGAGGAAACCGGAGCACCCGGAGAAAACCCACGCAAGCACGGGGAGAATGTGCAAACTCCCACGGACATTGACCCAAGCTGGAGATCCGACCCAGGTCCCTGTAACTGCACGGCAAACAGTGAAGAAGGCAGCTCAGCACCACTTTCTCAAGGGGCAATTAGGGATGGACAATAAATGGGTGCCAGCTAGCAACTCCCGTGTCCCATAAATAAATTTAAAAAAAAATCACAGCTTTATAAGACCCTTGTCAGGCCTCATTTGGAGTACTGTGCGCAATTCTGGTCGCCTCACTATAGGAAAGATGTAGAAGCTATTGAAAGGGTGCAGAGGAGATTTACAAGGATGTTGCCTGGACTGGGAGGCATGCCTTATGAAGATAGGTTGAGGGAGCTGGGACTCTTTTCCCTAGAGAGGCGAAGGTTGAGAGGCGACCTGATAGAAGTTTATAAAATGTTGAGAGGAATAGATAGGGTGGACTCTCAAAGGCTATTTCCCCGGGTTGAAATGGTCGCTACGAGAGGACACAGATTTAAGGTGCGGGGAGGGAAGTACAGAGGTGATGTTAGGGGTAAGTTTTTCACTCAGAGGGTGGTGAGTGAATGGAATCGGCTGCCGTCAGTGGTGGTGGAGGCGAACTCGCTGGGGTCTCTTAAAAGACTTCTGGATGAGTATATGGGGTTTAATGGGATTGGGGGTTATAGATAGGTCTATAGATTGGTGGTGTTGATGTGATCGGCGCAACTCGAGGGCCGAAGGGCCTGTTTGTGCTGTAATGTTCTATGTTCTATATGTGATGCAGCTATTTCTTCATAGGCTGAGTTTTACAGGAGTGGAGTTGGAACACTGCTCGCTTCCCTGTGCCCCACTGGAAGAAATGTCCGTGAGGTGCAAACTGACCCTAAACAAGGCTGCCACATAGTCACGTGTGCTGCAGGCAGGCCCAGGGACGTGGAAGTCAGGCCCTGGAATGAAGACAGTGTGGATGCCAGAGTGCGGTAAGTCAGAGGCATTGAATAGGAAGGAATCGAGGAGACTGGAACAGAGTGCGGGTGGGCGGAGGCTACATTCAATGGCTACATTCAAGCGGGAATTGACAAAAGAGAGGTCACATCCCGGGATTTTTTAATGAATCCATCACTGGCTAGGCCAGCATTGATTGCCCACACTCACTGTGCTTGAGAAGCTGGTGATGAGATGCCTTCTTGAAACATATAAGATGATTAGAGGTTTAGATAGGGTGGACAGTGATAGCCTTTTTCCTCGGATGGAGAAAGCTAGCACGAGGGGGCATGGCTTTAAATTAAGGGGGGGTAGTTATAGGACTGATGTCAGGGGTAGGTTCTTTACCCAGAGGGTGGTGAGGGACTGGAATGCCCTGCCTGCTGCGGTTGTAACTGCGCCTAGTTTGGGGGCGTTTAATAGATCTGTGGATAGGTTTATGGACGAAAAGGGATTGGTTTAGGTTAGTGGGTCATTGGTTTTTAACTGGTCGGCGCAACATCGTGGGCCGAAGGGCCTGTTCTGCGCTGTAATGTTCTATGTTCTATCTACAAGGCATTAGTCAGGAGTGTGATGGAATATTTATCTGAATAAATGCAGTTCCATTCCAACAACACTCAAGAAGCTCAACACCATTCAGGACAAAGTAATCCCACTTGATTGACACCACGTTCACCAACGTAAACATTCACTCCCTCCACCACCAACACACATTGGCAACAGTGTGAACCATCTCTACAAGATACACTTCAAAACTTACCAAGGCCTCTCCAACAACCCCTTCCAAAGCCATGACACTTGTCGTCTAGAAGGACAGGAGCAGCAGATACATGGGAAGACCATCACCTGTACATTCCCCTCGCAGTCACAACCCTGGTTCAGAACAATATCACTGTTCCTGGGTTAAAATCCAGGAACTCCCTCCCCAACTTTGTTGGTGTACATGGACAGCAATGGTTCAAAAAGGCAGCCCACCACCAATTTTTCAAGGACGGTTAGGGGTGGGGAACAAATTGTGGCCTAGCCAGGCCTGCCCATAGCACACAGAACCCTACAGTGCAGAAAGAGGCCCTTCGGCCCATCGAGTCTGCACCGAACACAATCCCACCCAGGCCCTACCCCCATATCCCTACATACTATACCCACTAATCCCCTCTAACCTACACATCCTTGGACACTAAGGGGCAATTTCTTAGCATGGCCAATCAACCTAACCCGCACATCTTTGGACGGTGGGAGGAAACCCACGCAGACACGAGGAGAATGTGCAAACTCCACACAGACAGTGACCCGAGCTAGGAATCGAACCCAGGACCCTGGAGCTGTGAAGCAGCAGTGCTAACCCACTGTGCTACCATGCCACCCACTCGTCAGCGCGAGCTTGACTGTTGCCCAGGTCTTGCTGAACTGCCTTTGGGCTTGAACTGCTGAAGACCTGAGGAGTCAGGAATTGTGAAATCATCAACCCATATCTGAACAACTCATATCCAACCTTGTAATGGAGGGAAGGCAATTGATGAAGCAACTGAAGGTGGTTGGGCCTAGGACACTCCCTGAGAAAGCAGCTGAGATGATTGACCTCCAACCATCTTCCTTTGTGCCAGGTATAACTCCAACCAATGGAGAATTTTTCCCTTGCTTCCCAGTTTTTTCAGGACTCCACACTCGGACAAATACGATATCACGTGTAATCCCATCAACCCACTGAGTTCAGAGTGAGGTATTAACAATGACTGTACTTTTATTGGCTGTAAATCTCTATGAAATACCCACCTGTCATGGAAAATGCTACATAAGTGCAATTTTTTTTGAACTATCTTCCCAGAAAACTAGTGAGTACACTTCAAAAGTGTTAACTTAGCTCCAAAGCGCTTTACAACATGAAAGGGACATTATTATGGCGATTTTTTCCCCCCCCCTTTCTGTTCTCTGTTAGCGATTCTCTTGCTTTGGCTCTCTTGATACTTTCCCTTTGTCCAAGTGTCTGGCAGCGGACAATCTAACTTTGCGACAAGCCTTCTCTTGGAGGTATCTCAAGGCCTGCTCACTAGTAGAAAGCTGCTGTTAGTCCTTCACCACCAGCCTAAATCATACCCACAAGTCGAACCTGGGTCAGTCTGGAGGTCCCTCATTGCCATTTAAGCAAAACAAGTGGGGCGGCACGGTAGCACAGTGGGTTAGCACTGCTGCTTCACAGCTCCAGGGTCCTGGGTTCGATTCCCGGCTCGGGGTCACTGCCTGTGTGGAGCTTGCACATTCTCCTCGTGTCTGCGTGGGTTTTCTCCGGGTGCTCCGGTTTCCTCCCACAGTCCAAAGATGTGCTGGTTAGGTTGATTGGCCATGCTAAAAAATTGCCCCTTAGTGTCCTGGGATGTGTAGGTTAGAGGGATTAGCAGGTAAAATGTGTAGGGATATGGGGATAGGGTCTGGGTGGGATTGTGTTCGGTGCAGACTCGATGGGCCGAAGGGCCTGTTTCTGCACTGTAGGGTTCTAAAAACAAAAGCGTTTGCGACCGAGACTGTTTCTGAGCAAATATTGACACCGGGAACACGGGCAAAGGCTAATCCTTGCTCAGTTAAGGTTAAGCCACTGTGCGGTCGCAAAATGCGGTCTCGCTGACACAGTTAGTGGAGGTGCAGAAAGGCCGGATGTCCAATACTGGAACTGTTAAACACAAATGGAAGGATTCGTTTCTATACTCAGGCCTGTGCACTTGGTGGAGACTGAGATCAGGGGGAGGGGGAGGGGATATGGCTGAAGCTCTGGCTCATTCAACCCGTACGCACCAGCTGAATTCGGATACAGGAAGCCAGCCTGCCCCGGGGGGGGAACGTCAGACTTAACTGGCAAAGAAAAGGAAGGCTTGTATTTCTATGGAATGCTTTTCACGACCACAAACATGCCTCAAGACAATTTTCAGCCAATGAAGTATTTCCCCGAGCGTGGTTTCTGTTGTAATGAGAGTCAATTGGCAGCGTTGCGTCTTGATGTCACTGGGCCACGGAGGCCATTTTAACAATGGGCCCATTTGAGGCCCTCGCTATCTCCACGGCAACACAAGGAGCCAGAGGCCCAACTAACTTGTTTTGTTTTAATTACTGAACTTTCCTTGCGTTTCCCCCCAAATCCCAGGAAGGGTATCTTGGTGTTCCACAGGAGCATCACATTGGACTCAAAAACGTTAACTCTGTTTCTCTCTCCACGGGTGCTGCCAGACCTGCCGAGATCTGCTTTTATTTCAGATTTCCAGCGTCCACAGTATTGACGTTTAGAGGATATCTTGGGCATTCCCGGCCCTGAGTTCATTCCCACTGGCCCACCTTCTAACTCCATCCTACCACTACTATTTCCATTGGTTCCCCACAACCACCCGATTGTCCCTGTCCCACCACCAATGTCCACTCCGGGACGCTGATGATTTTTACTTAATCGTTCGTGGGATGTGGGTATTACTGACAGCCTGCCCAACTGTTGCCCATCTCTAATTGCCCTTGAACTACACGGGTCTTTCAGCAGCTGGTTAAGAGTCAACCGCGTTGCTAGGGGCCTGGAGTTACATGTAGGCCTGACCGGGTAAGGACAGCAGATTTCCTTCCCTGAATGAGATTGGTGAACCAGATGGGGGTCTTAGAACAATTGATGATAGTTTCATTGTCACGATTATTTAGGCCTGGAGTTCTCCAATCTCGTTCACGCCTGAAAACGGAGAATTTGATGCTCAGATACAACTCCATTCTTTTTTTTGTTTTTATTCCGATTCGATCAGATCGAGTCCAATTCAGAGTCTCAACAAGTTGAGACATTCCCGATCCAAGCTGACAAGACAGGGCTCCCACCTCCTGTCTTGGGCTTGGTCTACATGATCCAAGCCGATTAGAGTTAGCCGTAGCTCCTCCTCCAAGGGTTGATCTCATTTGCATCTTGACCAAAAGGCCGAGATGCCGCTTTTAAAAATCGCGTCAAGGGAAGCTAAAATGACTCAATGGGCTGAATGGCCTCTTTCTACACTGTAGAGTTTCTACGCCTCCTCTATGTCAGCACAGAAATCTGCACATGCACAATTGCGCCATCTGCCACCATCAGCCGGCTTTCCGGCAACTTAGGCCCCTCCCAATCTTCCTGCTGGTGGATTCCAAGCTTGGCGAGGTTTTCTGGACTAAGTCAGGTAAAATACGATGTCAAATACCCAAAAGAAAAGCACAAGTTTCCCCCGTTTTCACTCTAGTTTGTAATTTAATATCTTTTTGGTAAGATGTGTTTGATTCAAGCGACAGTGAGGAGAAGGGCTCGATGCAAGGCCTTGCTGCCTGGTACAGTCCGAGCCCAGGAAGCGACTGTTGGCCCAAGACTACAAGGAGATTCCACTCACGAGGAACTTCGCTACGAACGATCATCCTTTTCTCGGCTAATTAATCTGGAGGGAAATCGAACTGTTAGCAGTGCCTCGGCACGGTAGCACAGTGGTTAGCACTGCTGCTTCACAGCTCCAGGGTCCTGGGTTCGATTCCCGGCTCGGGTCACTGCCTGTGTGGAGTTTGCACATTCTCCTCGTGTCTGCGTGGGTTTTCTCCGGGTGCTCCGGTTTCCTCCCACAGTCCAAAGATGTGCGGGTTAGGTTCATTGGCTATGCTAAAATTGTCCCTTAGTGTCCTGGGATGTGTAGGTTAGAGGGATTAGCAGGTAAATGTGTAGGGATATGGGGATAGGGTCTGGGTGGGATTGTGTTCGGTGCAGACTCGATGGGCCGAAGGGCCTGTTTCTACACTGTAGGGTTCTATTCTATTCTATTCCATGGATGTGATCCTAATGAGAGACATCTTTCCGCTAACAGGAAGTGGAAATTGCCTCATTAGCTTTCTGCGTTTCCAGGCGAGCAGATGCTTTGCAATGAATCCTGCTGGTAGTTTCCCCCCCCTGTGATTAATGCAGCTCACGTCCTCCTCAAAAGAAACACGAATGCTATTAATCCATCTTCATTAGAAGGGCCGCTGATTTTAATTAGACAAGACTGCACTTGTATTCTAATAGAGCTCCTTGTATCCAGACCTGTCACCGGTGCTGCATGTTTACAAAAACATTGCAATTCACTCATTACCCAAGTCTGTTCCTAATAAGCCACATTGCCAGGCTCAGCTGCAATACCTGAACATGTTAAAAATAAAATCAGGGTGCTGTAATTCCTTCACCCCCGTGCAGCGATTGCTCTTTTCCCTTGAAAGACGGCGACTGAGGGGGGGATCTAATAGAGGTATATAAGATTATGAAGGGTGTAGATAGAGTAAACAGATAGATAGAACATAGAACCCTACAGTGCAGAAACAGGCCCTTCGGCCCGTCGAGTCTGCACCGAACACAATCCCACCCAGACCCTATCCCCATATCCCTACACATTTACCTGCTAATCCCTCTAACCTACACATCCCAGGATACTAAGGGGCAATTTTAGCATAGCCAATGAACCTAACCCGCACATCTTTGGACTGTGGGAGGAAACCGGAGCACCCGGAGAAAAACCCACGCAGACACGAGGAGAATGTGCAGACTCCACACAGGCAGTGACCCGAGCCGGGAAGCGAACCCAGAACCCTGGAGCAGTGAAGCAGCAGTGCTAACCACTGTGCTACCGTGCCGCCCCAAATAGAGTAAGCTATTTCCTATGTTAGAGACACACAGTACGAGGGGCCACGGGCTTAGGGTGAGGGGGGGAGAGGTATAACACAGATATTAGAGGGAGGTTTTTCACACAGAGGGTAGTGGGGGTGTGGAATGCTCTGCCAAGTAAGGTGGTGGAGGCAGGCACGCTGGAGTTGTTTAAGAGTTACTTAGACAGGCATATGACTGAGTTAGAGGTGGGGGGATATAGGAGATTGTTTTAAATAAGGTTCATTAGCTTTGGGGCGTCCCTGCTACTGTAAAAGGATGCGGTATGATAATAGTGTTTTTCTCTTTTAATTCACAGGTTTTAAATCGGTCCGTCTTGTTGTCCAACAAGGGGCATTCACACGATGGGTCGTACTGGTCATTCTTTGTTCTTTGATTGGAACACAAATATTATTAACTGAAGATTTACTCTGCGTCCCGAATGACAAACACCAGAACAAAACAGGAGCTCCTGGTTTTCCTGCTAGAATTTGACACAAGAACATCGAACCCTACAGTGCAGAAAGAGACCCTTCGGCCCATCGAGTCTGCACCAAACACAATCCCAGCCTAACCCCATATATTATACCCACTAATCCCTCTACCCTGGGGCAATTTCTTAGCACGGCCAATCAACCTAACCCACACATCTTTGGACTGTGGGAGGAAACCCACGCAGACACAAGGAGAATGTGCAAACTCCAGACAGACAGTGACCCGAGCCGGGAATCGAACCCAGGACCCCGGAGCTGTGAAGCAGCGGTGCTAACCCACTGTGCTACCAGCTGTGTCTTGACTAAAGACACGGTAGCACAGTGGGTTAGCACTGCTGCTTCACAGCTCCAGGGTCCTGGGTTCGATTCCCGGCTCGGGTCACTGCCTGTGTGGAGTTTGCACATTCTCCTCGTGTCTGCGTGGGTTTCCTCCAGGTGCTCCGGTTTCCTCCCACAGTCCAAAGATGTGCGGGTTAGGTTCATTGGCTATGCTAAAATTGCCCCTTAGTGTCCTGGGCTGTGTAGGTTAGAGGGATTAGCAGGTAAATGTGTAGGGGTATGGGGATAGGGTCTGGGTGGGATTGTGTTCGGTGCAGACTCGATGGGCCGAAGGGCCTGTTTCTGCACTGTAGGGTTCTAGGGTTCGAAATATCAAAATAGAAGGAAGCGGGCGGTGCAGTGATTAGTGCCTCACAGCCCAAGGGTCCTGGGTTTGGTTCCCGACTTGAGTCACAATCAGTGTGGAGTTTGTATGTTCTCCCCGTGTCCACGTGGGTTTCCTCTGGGTGCTCCGGTTCCCTCCCACCGTCCACAGATGTGCAGCTTAGGTTGATTGGCTGTGCTAAATCGACCCTAATCTCAGGGGGAGCGGCTGAATAAATATGTGGGGTCATGGGGATAGATTGGGATTGTTGTGAGTGCAGTCTCGATGGGCCGAATAGCCTCCTTCTGTACTGTAGGGGTTCTCTGAAGGTAGGAAATGGTCAAACTGAGAGTGGTTTGGAAAATCAGTTGAGCTAACATTCTGCTGTCGCCTGGGGCACAATGTTGATTTCTGCAGATTGGTGGATGAGGGTCCCAATTTGCTATTGCTGTGAAACCTCACACCTCCCTGACATCCACTCCTTCTCCAGGACTCACCCAACCTCAACATCCCACTGCCCAGAACTCTGATTTTGGCCAGAGCCCTCCAGACTCATACACCTCTCCCCCGCTGCCAGGCTATTCTCCATTCACAGCAGCGGGACTGGAGAATCCTATCCACGGGGAAGGTTGTAGAATTCTGCCCTCATTTCTCTTTCTCTTCTTCATTCTGTGCTCTCTTGAAGTTTTCTTCCAGCATCTTCACTCTGCACTCATTCCCTCGGGCACCGTTATTTTTTAGTCCCACTTCCTCCTATACTATTTTTAATCGTATTATTTCCTGGGTTGTGGGTATGACCAGCAAGGCCAACATTTATTGCCCATCCCTAATGTCCCTTGAACAGAGTGCCTTACGCCATTTCTCAGCATATCCGACAGCTAAAGAGAGGTCATGACTGCCGTGTGGGAGAGCTCAGTGCTTGTCATCCTTAAGAAGTAGGAATGGTGTCCCCAACTCCTGAGTTGCCCTGTTAATTTACCCAGTGATTGGGCCCCTCTCCCTGTCTGCCCAGCCCTCCTGATGCTGTTACAGGTCCAATACATGACTCTGAGGAGGCTTGAGAGATTGGTTCCACCGGTTGGGGAACTTAAAAGGCGGGAGCCCAGGGTAAGTGGCCAATCATTTGGCCATCGAACCCTACAGTGCAGAAGGAGGCCCTTCAAGTCTGCACCAAACACAATCCCACCCAGGCCCTACCCCCCATATCATCCCCACTAACCAACACATCCCTGGACACTAAGGGGACAATTTCTTAGCATGGCCAATCAACCTAACCCCACACACCTTTGGACTGTGAGAGGAAACCAGAGGAGAACATGCAAACTCCACAAAGGCAGTGACCCGAGCCGGGAATCGAAGCCAGGTCTCTGGAGGTGTGAGGCAGCAGTGCTAACCCACTGTGCTACCGTGCCAACTCTTTGGGACTGAGATCAGGGGAAACTACTGCAAAGGGATTTGAAGCTTTTGCCATTCTCTACCTCAGGGGGTAGTGGGTGTTCCACTGTTGATCTCTCAAGGAGTTAAGTGATCTGGGGAGCGGGTGGGGAAATGGAAGTGAAGAGGAGTTTCACGGGGCCTTTTCTGCTCTTGTTTAAAGTGTGTTTTTGAGTAGAACCAGCATAGAACCAGCATAGACCCCTACAGTGCAGAAACAGGCCCTTCGGCCCATCGGGTCTGCACCGAACACAATCCCACCCAGATCCTATCCCCGTATCCCTACACATTTACCTGCTAATCCCTCTAACCTACACATCCCAGGACACTAAGGGGCAATTTTAACATAGCCAATGAACCTAACCCGCACATCTTTGGACTGTGGGAGGAAACCGGAGCACCCGGAGAAAACCCACGCAGACACGAGGAGAATGTGCAAACTCCACACAGAGTATTTGACAATCTTCCTGGATCTGAAAGTCTGCCTCCCAAACGTCCACAGTAACACTCGCCCCAACACTTCCACCCAGCCTGATTTGAGCTGAGTTGATTTATTATTGTCACGTGTATTGGGATCCAGTGAAAAGTACTGTTTCTTGCGCCATACAAAGCGAACTGTAGGTGGGGGAGAAGGAAAGGAGAGGGTATGAATATAGGGGGGAGTTTTGCTGCTCTGAATTCCACAGGGATCGTGGCGGGAGAGGACAGACCATGCAAAGATCTGGGTGGGAGTTTCCGGTTTTGCGGCGGGGCTGGAAAATCCCACCCACATTGTTGCAGATTTAAAGTGCTACTCCCGTCATTAGGTTCCACTTAAATCTCACCTCAACCTTCCACCTGACGAAAGATTGCTCTCCTCCCCCCACTTCCTGCTATGTTCTCCATCGGTGGGGGTGGCTGGTGTGAGGCCACCGCCGGAGTCTTCCAGCCCCGCCGACGTCATTATTGTGGGGCTCCCCTGCCGTGGAACCCGCCACCTTCGGCGGGTCTGGAATACCCGCGGAAAGCCGTTCTTTTCTTTGCTTTTGTATCGGGAATGAGAGGATCCCCGCTCCCTATTTCCTGAGCCCTGCGGACCCATGAATCAGGGCAGAGTGGGATTTGAATAAAAGCACAAATCGATAAACAGCGAGCAAGAACAGAACAGAATCAATGTTGGCGGAAGTGGTTTTATACTCCACTTTAGTTCCCACTATTCCTTGGACAATGTCTTAATGCACCTCCATGGCAACACGGGCTATAAAACTGCTGAATTTCACAATCCAAGAAATTTACTTCTAACGGTTAGCAGAATCGAAGAGAAAAGCTATACACAGATGATTCTTTTATTGCTGCCCAGTGAACGGTTACATTCCAGTGTAATGTGCTCAATTATATGGATTAGAAAGTGCTAAAACTTAACTACACAAGGCACGATGTTCAACATAATATTTTCTTAGGCTTCAAGCTCAATTAGCGACAAAAGGGATCATTTTAGCCGGTCCAGCCTCTAAGTAAGTAAGTATGACGCTGGCTTTACACTCTGCCATTCTCATTGCAGAGTAACACTGAGCCACGCGGAAATCAGTTCCATCCAGATCCCAGGCGATTCTCCACTCAGTCCATTACTGCCGGCACAGAGGGAAGCCTGTCAGTCCTCTGGGGGAGCTATCCACTGAATCACAGCATCTTTACAGCACAGAAAAAGAGGCCATTCTGCCCACTGAGGTGGCACTGGCTCTCTGAAAGGGCACTCTACCTGGTCTCCATATCCTGCTTTATCCCTGTAATCTTACACGTTCCAGCCAGAATTCTCCGATTTATCCCGTCACTCTAGCGGAAGGGTTCTGGACAATGAGAAACCCCACTGACAGTCGGGCAGTTTTTTGACCAGCACAGCTGGAGAATTTTACCCTCTCTCTCTTCAGAGAGAGCGGCACGGTAGCACAGTGGGTTAGCACTGCTGCTTCACAGCTCCAGGGTCCTGGGTTCGATTCCCGGCTCGGGGTCACTGCCTGTGTGGAGTTTGCACATTCTCCTCGTGTCTGCGTGGGTTTTCTCCGGGTGCTCCGGTTTCCTCCCACAGTCCAAAGATGTGCGGGTTAGGTTCATTGGCTATGCTTAAAATTGCCCCTTAGTGTCCTGGGATGTGTAGGTTAGAGGGATTAGCAGGTAAAATGTGTGGGGATATGGGGATAGGGTCTGGGTGGGATTGTGTTCGGTGCAGACTCGATGGGCCGAAGGGCCTGTTTCTGTACTGTAGGGGTTCTATTCTATTACAGATAGCAATCCAATTCCCTTTGGGATACCTCATGTGAATGTATCTCCTTCGCCCCAGGAGACTTTGGAGGGAGCACAGTAAAGGTTTACCAGGATGTTGCCTGCTGTGGATAGTATTAGCGACGAGGAGAGGTTAAATAAACTGGGATTGTTCTGGGCCACCTGATAGAAGTTTACAAAATTATGAGGGGTACGGACAGGGTGAAGAGGTCGGAAGCTTTCTCCCGAGGCAGAAATGATAATTACAAGGGGGCACATGTTCAAGATACGGCAGGAATAGGTTCAGTGGAGATGTGCGGGGGAAGTTTATTACACAGAGGGTGATGAGGGCCTGGAATGCACTGCCAAGTGATGTGGTTGAGGCAGATAGGTTAATGACATTTAAGACTTATCTGGATAGACGCATGAACAGGCAGGGAATAGAGAGATACAGATGGTTGGTCTAGACAGAACAACATGATTAGAACATAGAACCCTACAGTGCAGAAACAGGCCCTTCGGCCCATCGAGTCTGCACCAAACACAATCCCACCCAGACCCTATCCCCATATCCCTACACATTTTACCTGCTAATCCCTCTAACCTACACATCCCAGGACACTAAGGGGCAATTTTAGCATAGCCAATCAACCTAACCCGCACATCTTTGGACTGTGGGAGGAAACCGGAGCACCCGGAGAAAACCCACGCAGACACGAGGAGAATGTGCAAACTCCACACAGGCAGTGACCCGAGCCGGGATTCGAACCCAGGACCCTGGAGCTGTGAAGCAGCAGTGCTAACCCACTGTGCTACCGTGCCGCCCAGGTTTGATGGGCCGAAGGACCTGTTCCTGTGCTCTGTTCTGTTTTTTGTTCTTAGGAAGTTTGTTCCAGATTCTGATCACCCTTTGGGTGAAAATATTTTCCTCACATCACTTTAATTCCTTTTATCAATTATTTTGAATCTGTGTTCCTAATACCAGATTTGGAAGTTTCTCACTACTTACGCTGCCCATAGAAGAATGAGGGGAGATCTCATCTCCCATCAAACCTGGGCGGCACGGTAGCACAGTGGTTAGCACTGCTGCTTCACAGCTCCAGGGTCCTGGGTTCGATTCCCGGCTCGGGTCACTGCCTGTGTGGAGTTTGCACATTCTCCTCATGTCTGCGTGGGTTTTCTCCGGGTGCTCCGGTTTCCTCCCACAGTCCAAAGATGTGCGGGTTAGGTTCATTGGCTATGCTAAAATTGCCCCTTAGTATCCTGGGATGTGTAGGTTAGAGGGATTAGCAGGTAAAATGTGTAGGGATATGGGGATAGGGTCTGGGTGGGATTGTGTTTGGTGCAGACTCGATGGGCCGAAGGGCCTGTTTCTGCACTGTAGGGTTCTATCTCATTGAGTCGTATAAGATGATGAATGGGATGGATAGGATAGAGGTGGAGAGACTCTTCCCGCTCAGAAAGGACAGTGGGACTAGAGGGCACAGCCTCAAGATAAAGGGGAGGCGGTTTAGAACAGAGTTGAGGAGGAACTTCTTCACTCAAAGGGTGGTGAATCTCTGGAATTCTCTGCCCGTTGAAGTGGTGGAGGCTGCCTCGCTGAATATATTTAAGATGCGGGTTGATGGGTTTTTGATAAGAGAAGGGATTAAGGGTTATGGGGAGAGGGCGGGAAGGTGGAACTGAGCCACGACAGATCAGCCATGATCTTATTGAATGGCAGGGCAGGCTCGAAGGGCTGGATGGCCTCCTCCTGCTCCTATTTCTTAAAAATATCCGTCACAATCCTGAATCCCTCTATCAGGTCTCCTCTCAGCCTTCTTTTCTCCAAGGGAAACAGACTCAACCTCTCCAATCTATCCTCATACCTACAGTTGTTTATGCCTGGAATCATTCTGGTGAGTCTCCTCTGTATTTTCTCCAATGCCTTCATATCCTTCCTCAAGAATGGCACCCCCGAACTTTGGCACAGCACTCCTCTCCAATTTGTCTTATCGCTTTGTCCGCCGCCAACATTTGGCATCTTTCTGGCGAGTCTTTAGGTTGGGTCGATGAGTAGAACTTAACACCACCCAGCAGCCCGCACTCCCCCACCCAACCACCCCTTGGACAAGCTCAGGGTGGCAGGAGGGAGGGGGCACTTCCCAGCCGGACATCAACTGAAGTCCTTAAATAGCCACTTAGTACTCTGAACAGCAGCAGGTGGGGGTTGACATGCAGAGAGACGACACAGCAGTCCTGACAGGCCTAGTCTGGGGGGAAGGAGGTGTCCGTCATTCATGAAATTGGATGAATCAGTAATTGTTTGGAAACAGTAAATATTTAGCAGGCCAGGCAGCGCACGCAGAGACACAAACAGAATTAAGAGGCTAAATCTTATGATGACATCTTGCTGTTGTGTCCAACATCTGGAGATAACCCTGCCCTGGCAGCTGGTGATGCAGGTGGTAAAATGCCTGCTGCCAGGACTGCCATCTGGGTTGACGATGGCATCAAGCCTTCAAGAGTTACTGATCCAATCATCACTGGCCACGAAAATAAAAATCAGAATCCTGCGGGTGCTGGAAATCTGGGAGTAAATGGGTGTTTTTCTGGTTGGTGATCAGTGACGAGTGGTGTGCCTCAGGGATCAGTGTTGGGACTGCAATTGTTTACGGTTTACGTTGATGATTTGGAGCTGGGGACCAAGTGCAGTGTGTCAAAATTCACAGATGACACTAAGATGGGTGGCAGAGCAAAGTGTGCAGAGGACACTGAAAGTCTGCAAAGGGATATAGACAGTCTAAGTGAGTGGGCAAGGGTCTGGCAGATGGAGTACAATGTTGGTAAATGTGAGGCCATTCACTTTGGCCGGAATAACAGCAAAATGGACTATTATTGAAATGGTAAAAGATTGCAGCATGCTGCTGTGCAGAGGGATCTGGGTGTCCTTGTGCAGGAATCTCAGGGAGTTGGTTTGCAGGTGCAGCAGGTTATTAAGAAGGTAAATGGAATTTTGTCCATCATTGCCAGAGGGATGGAGTTTAAAAACAGGGAGGTTATGTTGCAGCTGTATAAGGTGCTGGTGAGGCCACACCTGGAGCACTGTGTACAGTTTTGGTCTCCTTATTTGAGAAAGGATATACTGACACTGGAGTGGGTGCAGAGGAGATTCACTAGGTTGATTCTGGAATTGAGAGTGTTGGCTTATGAGGAGAGACTGAGTAGACTGGGGCTATACTCATTGGAAATCAGAAGAATGAGGGGAGATCTTTGAGAAACATATAAGATTATGAAGGGAATAGAAAAGATAGAAGCAGGGAAGTTCTTTCCACTGGCGGGTGAAACTAGAACTAGGGGGAATGGCCTCAAAATCAGGGGAAACAGATTTAGGACTGAGTTGAGGAGAAACTTCTTCACATAAAGGGTTGTGAATCTGTGGAATTCCCTGCTCAGTTGAGGCTCCCTCATTGAATGTTTTTAAAGCAAGGATAGATAAATTTCTGAACTGTAAAGGAATTAAGGGTTATGGTGAGCGGGCGGGTAAGTGGAGCTGAGTCCATGAAAAGATCAGCCATGATCTTATTGAATGGCGGAGCAGGCTCGAGGGGCCAGATGGCCAACTCCTACTCCTTGTTCTTACGTTCTAATCTGAAATAAAAACAGAAAATGCCGGAAATGCTCAGCAGGTCTGGCAGTGTCCGTGGAGAGAGAAACTCTTCTGCAGAGGAGTCTCCCGTGGAGAGGCAGTGGCAAAGTGCTAATGTCACCCTAATATAGAGGCACCAGCCTGTTACTCTGGGGGCGCAGGTTCAAATCCCACCATATCAGCAACTAAACACTAATCGGATGGTGGCCATGGAGCCATTGTCGATAGTCACAAAATGCTAGGTTCACTAATCCAGGCCGAAACCCCGCTGCAGTACTGAGGAGTGCAGCACTGTTGGAAATGCTGTGCTTCAGAACTGTTACGATATACTGTCCCAAAGTGCTAGGAACATAGAACATAGAACATTACAGCGCAGAACAGGCCCTTCGGCCCACGATGTTGCGCCGACCAGTTACAAAAACAATGACCCACTAGCCTAAACCAATCCCTTTCCGTCCATAAACCTATCCACAGATCTCTTAAACGTCCCCAAACTAGGCGCATTTACAACTGCAGCTGGCAGGGCATTCCAATCCCTCACCACCCTCTGGGTAAAGAACCTACCCCTGACATCAGTCCTATAGCTACCCCCCCTTAATTTAAAGCCATGCCCCCTCGTGCTAGCTTTCTCCATCCGAGGAAAAAGGCTATCACTGTCCACCCTATCTAAACCTCTAATCATCTTATATGTTTCAATAAGGTCCCCTCTTAGCCGCCTTCTTTCCAACGAAAACAACCCCAAATCCCTCAGTCTCTCCTCATAGGAAGTCCTTGAGATCGGGTCATTGCTGTAGCTGAGGAAATACAACAGTTAATTTTCACACGGAAAAATCCCATGAATAACGTGAGTTGCATGAAAAGATGTTCCATTAGATAATGCTGGTTGAGGGGAAAATATTATCCTGCAAGATTTGTGGGAATTGTGTTAGAAAACAATCCTATGTTGGATTTTAACCTTGCAGTAACCACAATGGAGTGTAAAGAATTAGCACAGATAATAATCAAATAATTCAGCTCCAAAGCCAACTAGCCAGTCCCATCATATATGTGCCTACAGTCCAGTTAACCAACCACAGAGTCCCTATGCAGAAAGAGACCATTTGGTCCATTCAACCTGTACAGATTTTTCAACACAGCATCTCACCTTCCCGTCCCTGCTGATACCCCATCCTGAGACACTAAGGGGCAATTTAGCATGGCCAATCCACGTAACCTGTATATCTTTGGACAGTCAGGGGAAACCAGAGCACCCGGAGGAAACCCACGCAGACACGGGGAGAATTTGCAAACTCCGCACAGACAGTGACCCGAGGCTAGAATTGAATCTGGGTCCCTGATGCTGTGGGGCAGCAGTGCTAACCACTGCGTCACCACACCAGCCAAATCTTATCATAGAGCAATAGAAGGTGCAGAATGAGGCCATTCGGCCCATCGAGTGTGTACCAACCACAATCTCACCCATAACCCCACATATTCACCCTGCTAATGCTTCTCACCTATGTATCCAAGACACTAAGGGGCAATTTAGCATGGCCAATGCACCATGCTCAGGGATCAGTGTTGGAACCGCAATTATTTACAATTTACATAGATGATTTGGAGTTGGGGACAAAGTGTAGTGTGTCAAAATTGTAGATGATACTAAGGTGGGTGGCAGAGCAAAGTGTGCAGAGGACACTGAAAGTCTGCAAAGGGATATAGATAGCCTAAATGAATAGGCGAGGGTCTGGCAGATGGAGTACAATGTTGGTAAGTGTGAGGTCATCCATTTTGGTAGGAATAACAGCAAAATGGACAATAATTTAAATGGTAAAAAATTGCAGCATGCTGCTGTGCAGAGGGATCTGGGCGTCCTTGTGCAGGAATCCCAAGGAGTTGGTTTGCAGATGCAGCAGGTTATTAAGAAGGCATAGCTTTGGACTGTGGGAGGAAGCCAGAGGACCCAAAGGAAACCCATGCGGATACAGGGAGAACATGCAAACTCCACATAGAGAGTGACTCAAGCTAGGAATTGAACCCAGGTCTCTGGAGCTGTGAGAGCAGCAGTGCTAAGCACTGTGCCACCATGCCACCCACAGTGGCACAGTGGTTAGCCTTTTGCATCTTTTATATCTGGGATCAATGTCGAGATGGCCATATTTTCTGTGTGAGGAACACACTTCATTAACAGTGCCTTAAAATGTCTACTTCTTACTTCCAGCTGTTTCTATTCTTTGCTCACTTTTCTTTGAGTCCACACCCAGGCTTAACCAATCAAGAACAGTGAGCATTGACATTAATCAGACTCATAGAATCAATCAGGAGATTGGAGTCCTTTTCACTCAGAGGGTGGAGGGTAAGTGGAATCGGTGGTGGTGGAGGCAAATTCGATAGGGTCTTTTGAGAGACTTCTGGATGAGACTTAATAGGATTGAGGGTTATAGGTGAGCCTAGTAGGTAGGGATATCATCGGCGCAACTTGTGGGCCGAAGGGCCTGTTTGTGCTGTAGTTTTTCTATGTTTTATATCCCGGAACCTTGCAAATGTTTCCATTTGAGGTATCTATCCCATTTCCTTTTGCAAATTACAGTCGAATCTCTTCCCATCACCATTCTGTCTCGGCTGGGGCGAAGAGCAGAGCTGTGAGGAGTTAATTTGGGAAGAAAAGAGAGTAAAGACAAGCAGCGCAATAAAATGAAAATCGCAAGAGAGCAAACATATTGCTGTAACTCAAACTATAAACGTGGATAAAAATGTAGAACACTCCCCTCTCTGGAAACTGGAAAATTCCATGAGAAACAAAGGAAAATGACCTGACTATGCGCGCTGCGTGATATTTAGTGAGGCTGAAACATTTTAGATTAATAGCAGCAAAACTAATCAAAAAACACATTTCAGTTAATGAGTGGCTGCAGTGCTTTCTGTTCTCATTAATAAAAAAAGAAGGAAAATGATGGGGAAATCATTGAAGGAAGCGTGAGGAAGTCATCTCCATGGCAACCCCTGGCCCTACGACGCTTTTTGAGTGACGTATCAAGGGCCTCACTCATTCAAAGCCAGCCCTCAACATGGCAAGCAATCATGTCCAGTCTTGCATGGGGCAGCACGGCGGCATAGCGGTTAGCACGGCTGCCTCACAGCGTCAGGGATCCGGGTTCAATGCCAGCCTCGGGTCTCTGCCTCTGTGGAGTTTGCACATTCTCCTCGTGTCTGCGTGGGTTTCTTCCGGGTGCTCCGGTTTCCTCCCACAGTCCAGAAGATGCGCAGGTTAGGTGGATTGGCCGTGCTAAATTGAACAAAGAACAACACGGCATGGGAAACAGGCCCTTCGGCCCAACATTATGAGTCTCCCCCTCCACCCTTGTCTATGCTTATGGCATTCCACATTGAGGGGAGACTAATTTAGGGACAATTTAAGAACATATAGAACATAGAACACTACAGCACAAACAGGCCCTTCGGCCCACGAGTTGCGCCAATCACATCAACACCTACCAATCTATAGACCTATCTACAACCCTCAATCCCATTAAACCCCATATACTCATCCAGAAGTCTTTTAAAAGACCCCAGCGAGTTCACCTCCACCACCACTGGTGGCAGCCGATTCCATTCACTCACCACCCTCTGAGTGAAAAACTTACCCCTAACATCACCTCTGTACTTTCCTCCCTGCACCTTAAGTCTGTGTCCTCTCGTAGCGACCATTTCAACCCAGGGAAATAGCCTCTGAGAATCCACCCTATCTATTCCTCTCAACATTTTATAAACCTCTATCAGGTCGCCTCTCAACCTTCGTCTCTCCAAGGAGAAGAGTCCTAGCTCCCTCAACCTATCCTCATAAGGCATGCCTCCCAGTCCAGGCAACATCCTTGTAAATCTCCTCTGCACCCTTTCAATACCTTCTACGTCTTTCCTAGAGTGAGGCGACCAGAACTGCGCACAGTACTCCAAATGAGGCCTGACAAGGGTCTTATAAAGTTGCAGCATTACCTCCCCACTCCTAAACTCAATCCCTCGATTAATGAAGGCCAGTACACCATACGCCTTCTTGACCACATCCTCCACCTGCGAGGCCGATTTAAGAGTCCTGTGGACCTGGACCCCAAGATCCTCCTGCTCTTCAACACTACTAAGACTCCTGCCCTTGATAGTGTACTTGTTCATCCCGTTGGTTCTGCCAAAATGGATGACTACGCATTTATCCGCGTTGAAGTCCATCTGCCACTTCTCCGCCCAGTCCTGCATCCTATTTATGTCCTGCTGCAACTTTTGACATCCTTCCAGACCATCCACAACACCACCGACCTTCGTGTCATCAGCGAACTTACTAACCCATCCCTCCACTTCCTCATCTAGATCATTTATGAAAATGACAAACAGCAAGGGTCCCAGAACAGATCCCTGGGGCACCCCACTGGTGACTGACCTCCATTCAGAAAAAGACCCATCCACAACCACTCTCTGCCTTCTGCAGGCAAGCCAGTTCTGGATCCACAAGGCCAAAGGCCCTTAGATCCCTTGGATTTGTTAACACCAATCAGCCTAAGAGCTCATCTTTGGGGTGCAGGAGGAAACTGGAGCACCCGGAGAAAACCCACGCAAGCACGGGGAGAATTGCCCCTTAGTGTCACAAGGACTAGCAAGGGTAAATAAATCGGGTTAAGGGAATAGGGCCTGGGTGGGGTTGTGGTCAGTGCAGACTCGATGGGCCAAATGGCCTCCTTCTGCACTGTAGGGATTCTACGATTCTCTTTTTTTAACTGCAAGGGATATCTGATAACGTTGCAACTCACTTCCTTCTGTAGCCTGGGAAATACAACAGTTAATTTTCTCACTGAAAAATCTCACCAATAATGTGAGATACATGAAAAGATGTTCCATTTAATAATAAACGGGCAGTTCCCAGAGGATTGGAGAACAGCCAATGTGGTTCCTTTGTTCAAGAAGGGTAGCAAGAATAATCGAGGTAATTACAGGCCGGTGAACCTTCGTCAGTGGTAAGGAAATTATTGGAGAGGATTCTTCGAGACAGGATTTATTCCCACTTGGAAATAAGTGGATGTATTAGTGAGGGGCAACACGGTTTTGTGAAGGGGAGGTCATGTTTCATTAACTTGATTGAGTTTTTTGAGGAAGTGACGAAGATGATTGATGAGGGTAGGGCAGTGGATGTAGTTGACATGGACTTCAATAAGGCCTTCGACAAGGTCCCTCATGACAGACTGGTGCAGAAGGTGAGCTGGCAAGATGGATACAAACTGGCTCGGTTAAAGAAGACAGAGGGTAACAGTGGAAGGGTGTGTTTCTGAATGGAGGGCTGTGACAAGTGGTGTTCCTCAGGGATCAGTGCTGGGACCTCTGCTGTTTGTAATATATATAAATGACTTGGAGGAAAATGTAACCGGTTTGATTAGTAAGTTTGTAGACGACACAAAGGTTGGTGGATTTGCTGGCAGTGATGAGAACCATCAGAGGGTACAGCAGGATATAGATCAGTTGGAGACTTGGGCGGAGAGATGGCAGATGCAGTTTAATCTGGACAAATATGAGGTAATGTATTTTGGAAGGTCTAATACAGATAGAAAAATACAGTAAATGGCAAAACTCTTAAAAATATTGATAGGCAGAGGGATCTGGGTGTACAGGTACACAGGTCACTGAAAGTGGCAATGCAGATGGAGAAGGTAGTCAAGAAGGTATACGGCATGCTTGCCTTCATCGGCCGGGGTATTGAGTTTAAAAATTGGCAAGTCATCTTGATGCTTTATAGAACCTTAGTTAGGCTGCACTTGGTGTATAGTCGCCACACTACCAGCAGGATATGGAGGCTTTGGAGAGGGTACAGAAAAGATTTACAGGATGTTGGCTGGTATGGAGGACATTAGCTATGAAGAGGGATTGGAGAAACTTGGTTTGTTCTCACTGCAGTGACGGAGGTTGAGGGGAGACCTGATAGAAGTCTACAAGATTATGAGAGGCATGGACAGAGTGGATAGTCAGAAGCTTTTTCCCAGGGTGGAAGAGTCAATTACTCGGGGCACAGGTTTAAAGTGTGAGAGGCAATGTTTAAAGGAGATGTACGAGGCAGATTTTTCACACAGAGAGTAGTGGGTGTCTGGAACTCGTTGCCAAGGGAGGTAGTGGAATTGGATGCGGTAGTGGGTTTTAAGGGGAGTCTTGACAAATACATGAATAGGATGGGAATAGAGGAATATGGTCTCTGGAAGGGTGGGGGGTTTCAGTTAGGTTGGGCAGTATAGTCAGTGCAGGCTTGGAGGGCCGAAGGGCCTGTTCCTGTGCTGTAATTTTCTTTGTTCTTTGTTCTAGAGTAAACCAGTGGAATTGAAGTCTGGGATCTTTCTGATCATCTGGTCAAATTCATTATGGGATCAAGAGATAAGTCGCCGGGACCAGATGGGATGTACCCCAGGATACTGTGGGAGGCGAGGGAAGTGATTGCAGAGCCCCTGGCGATGATCTTTGCATCGTCAATGGAGACGGGAGAGGTTATGGAAGATTGGAGGATTGCGGATGTAGTCCCTATTTTCAAGAAAGGGAACAGAGATAGCCCGGGAAATTACCGCCCGGTGAGTCTGACCTCAGTGGTTGGTAAGCTGATGGAGAGGCTTCTGAGGGACAAGATTTACGAGCATTTGGAGAGGTTTGACATGATCAGGAATAGTCAGCATGGATTTGTCAAGGGCAGGTCGTGCCTTACGAGCCTAGTTGAGTTCTTCGATAATGTGACTGAACACACATTGACGAAGGAAGTGCCGTGGACGTAGTGTACATGGACTTCAGCAAGGCGTTTGATAAGGTTCCCCATGCAAGACTTCTTGAGAAGGTGAGAGGGCATGGGATCCAAGGGCCTTTGGCCTTGTGGATCCAGAACTGGCTTGCCTGCAGAAGGCAGAGAGTGGTTGTGGATGGGTCTTTTTCGGAATGGAGGTCAGTCACCAGTGGGGTGCCCCAGGGATCTGTTCTGTGACCCTTGCTGTTTGTCATTTTCATAAATGACCTGGATGAGGAAGTGGAGGGATGGGTTAGCAAGTTCGCTGATGACACGAAGGTCGGTGGTGTTGTGGATGGTCTGGAAGGATGTCAAAAGTTGCAGCAGGATATAGATAGGATGCAGGAATGGGCGGAGAAGTGGCAGATGGACTTCAACGTGGATAAATGTGTAGTCGTCCATTTCGGCAGAACCAACGGGATGAACGAGTACACTATCAAGGGCAGGAGTCTTAGTAGTGTTGAAGAGCAGAAGGATCTCGGGGTCCGGGTCCACAGGACTCTTAAATCGGCCTCGCAGGTGGAGGAGGTGGTCAAGAAGGCGTATGGTGTACTGGCCTTCATTAATCGAGGGATTGAGTTTAGGAGTTGGGAGGTAATGCTGCAACTTTACAGGACCCTTGTCAGGCCTCATTTGGAGTACTGTGCACAGTTCTGGTCGCCTCACTATAGGAAAGACGTAGAAGCTATTGAAAGGGTGCAGAGGAGATTTACAAGGATGTTGCCTAGACTGGGAGGCATGCCTTATGAAGATAGGTTGAGGGAGCTGGGACTCTTTTCCCTAGAGAGGCGAAGGTTGAGAGGCGACCTGATAGAAGTTTATAAAATGTTGAGAGGAATAGATAGGGTGGACTCTCAGAGGCTATTTCCCCGGGTTGAAATGGTTGCTACGAGAGGACACAGATTTAAGGTGCGGGGAGGGAAGTACAGAGGTGATGTTAGGAGTAAGTTTTTCACTCAGAGGGTGGTGAGTTAATGGAATCGGCTGCCGTCGTCGGTGGTGGAGGCGAACTCGCTGGGGTCTTTTAAAAGACTTCTGGATGAGTATATGGGGTTTAATGGGATTGGGGGTTATAGATAGGTCTATAGATTGGTGGGGTTGATGTGATCGGCGCAACTCGAGGGCCGAAGGGCCTGTTTGTGCTGTAATATTCTATGTTCTATGTTCTAAGTCACTGAGCTACTGGGATTGGGAGTGGGGCCAGTGGACGATAGGGGAGTTAGTGGGTGATTGGGGGGTGGGGTTGGTGTGTGATGGGGGGGTTTGGACAGTGATCGGGTTTGGGTGATGGGGGTGGGGTTGGTGTGTGATGGGGGGGTTTGGACAGTGATCGGGTTTGGGTGATGGGGGTGGGGTTGGTGTGTGATGGGGGGGTTTGGATGGTGATCGGGTTTGGGTGATGGGGGTGGGGTTGGTGTGTGATGGGGGGGTTTGGATGGTGATCGGGTTTGGGTGATGGGGGTGGGGTTGGTGTGTGATGGGGGGGTTTGGACAGTGATCGGGTTTGGGTGATGGGGGTGGGGTTGGTGTGTGATGGGGGGGTTTGGATGGTGATCGGGTTTGGGTGATGGGGGTGGGGTTGGTGTGTGATGGGGGGGTTTGGATGGTGATCGGGTTTGGGTGATGGGGGTGGGGTTGGTGTGTGATGGGGGGGTTTGGATGGTGATCGGGTTTGGGTGATGGGGGTGGGGTTGGTGTGTGATGGGGGGGTTTGGATGGTGATCGGGTTTGGGTGATGGGGGTGGGGTTGGTGTGTGATGGGGGGGTTTGGATGGTGATCGGGTTTGGGTGATGGGGGTGGGGTTGGTGTGTGATGGGGGGGTTTGGATGGTGATCGGGTTTGGGTGATGGGGGGGTGGGGTTGGTGTGTGATGGGGGGGTTTGGATGGTGATCGGGTTTGGGTGAAGGGGGTGGGGTTGGTGTGTGATGGGGGGGTTTGGATGGTGATCGGGTTTGGGTGATGGGGGTGGGGTTGGTGTGTGATGGGGGTTTGGAGGGTGATCGGGTTTGGGTGATGGGGGTGGGGTTGGTGTGTGATGGGGGGGTTTGGATGGTGATCGGGTTTGGGTGATGGGGGTGGGGTTGGTGTGTGATGGGGGGGTTTGGATGGTGATCGGGTTTGGGTGACGGGGGTGGGGTTGGTGTGTGATGGGGGGGTTTGGATGGTGATCGGGTTTGGGTGATGGGGGTGGGGTTGGTGTGTGATGGGGGGGTTTGGATGGTGATCGTGTTTGGGTGATGGGGGAGGGGTTGGTGTGTGATGGGGGGGTTTGGATGGTGATCGGGTTTGGGTGATGGGGGTGGGGTTGGTGTGTGATGGGGGGGTTTGGATGGTGATCGGGTTTGGGTGATGGGGGTGGGGTTGGTGTGTGATGGGGGGGTTTGGACGGTGATTGGGTTTGGGTGATGAGGGTGGGGTTGGTGTGTGATGGGGGGGGTTTGGCCAGTGATCGGTGGTGGGTGATGGGGGTGGGGTTGGTGTGTGATGGGGGTTTGGATGGTGATCGGGTTTGGGTGATGGGGGTGGGGTTGGTGTGTGATGGGGGGGTTTGGACGGTGATCGGGTTTGGGTGATGGGGGTGGGGTTGGTGTGTGATGGGGGGGTTTGGATGGTGATCGGGTTTGGGTGATGGGGGTGGGGTTGGTGTGTGATGGGGGGGTTTGGATGGTGATCGGGTTTGGGTGATGGGGGTGGGGTTGGTGTGTGATGGGGGGGTTTGGATGGTGATCGGGTTTGGGTGATGGGGGGTGGGGTTGGTGTGTGATGGGGGGGTTTGGATGGTGATCGGGTTTGGGTGATGGGGGTGGGGTTGGTGTGTGATGGGGGGGTTTGGATGGTGATCGGGTTTGGGTGATGGGGGGTGGGGTTGGTGTGTGATGGGGGGGGTTTGGATGGTGATCGGGTTTGGGTGATGGGGGTGGGGTTGGTGTGTGATGGGGGGGTTTGGATGGTGATCGGGTTTGGGTGATGGGGGTGGGGTTGGTGTGTGATGGGGGGGTTTGGATGGTGACCGGGTTTGGGTGATGGGGGTGGGGTTGGTGTGTGATGGGGGGGTTTGGATGGTGATCGGGTTTGGGTGATGGGGGTGGGGTTGGTGTGTGATGGGGGGGTTTGGATGGTGATCGGGTTTGGGTGATGGGGGTGGGGTTGGTGTGTGATGGGGGGGTTTGGATGGTGATCGGGTTTGGGTGATGGGGGTGGGGTTGGTGTGTGATGGGGGGGTTTGGATGGTGACCGGGTTTGGGTGATGGGGGTGGGGTTGGTGTGTGATGGGGGGGTTTGGATGGTGATCGGGTTTGGGTGATGGGGGTGGGGTTGGTGTGTGATGGGGGGGTTTGGATGGTGATCGGGTTTGGGTGAAGGGGGTGGGGTTGGTGTGTGATGGGGGGGTTTGGATGGTGATCGGGTTTGGGTGATGGGGGTGGGGTTGGTGTGTGATGGTGGGGTTTGGATGGTGATCGGGTTTGGGTGATGGGGGTGGGGTTGGTGTGTGATGGGGGGGTTTGGACGGTGATCGGGTTTGGGTGATGGGGGTGGGGTTGGTGTGTGATGGGGGGTTTGGATGGTGATCGGGTTTGGGTGATGGGGGTGGGGTTGGTGTGTGATGGGGGGTTTGGATGGTGATCGGGTTTGGGTGATGGGGGTGGGGTTGGTGTGTGATGGGGGGGTTTGGACGGTGATCGGGTTTGGGTGATGGGGGTGGGGTTGGTGTGTGATGGGGGGGTTTGGATGGTGATCGGTTTTGGGTGATGAGGGTGGGGTTGGTGTGTGATGGGGGGGGTTTGGATGGTGATCGGGTTTGGGTGATGAGGGTGGGGTTGGTGTGTGATGGGGGGGTTTGGATGGTGATCGGGTTTGGGTGATGGGGGTGGGGTTGGTGTGTGATGGGGGGGTTTGGATGGTGATCGGGTTTGGGTGATGGGGGTGGGGTTGGTGTGTGATGGGGGGGTTTGGATGGTGATCGGGTTTGGGTGATGGGGGTAGGGTTGGTGTGTGATGGGGGGGTTTGGACAGTGATCGGGTTTGGGTGATGGGGGTGGGGTTGGTGTGTGATGGGGGGGTTTGGATGGTGATCGGGTTTGGGTGATGGGGGTGGGGTTGGTGTGTGATGGGGGGGTTTGGATGGTGATCGGGTTTGGGTGATGGGGGTGGGGTTGGTGTGTTATGGGGGGGTTTGGACAGTGATCGGGTTTGGGTGATGGGGGTGGGGTTGGTGTGTGATGGGGGGGTTTGGATGGTGATTGGGTTTGGGTGATGGGGGTGGGGTTGGTGTGTGATGGGGGGGTTTGGATGGTGATTGGGTTTGGGTGATGGGGGTGGGGTTGGTGTGTGATGGGGGGGTTTGGATGGTGATCGGGTTTGGGTGATGGGGGTGGGGTTGGTGTGTGATGGGGGGGTTTGGATGGTGATTGGGTTTGGGTGATGGGGGTGGGGTTGGTGTGTGATGGGGGGGTTTGGATGGTGATCGGGTTTGGGTGATGGGGGGTGGGGTTGGTGTGTGATGGGGGGGTTTGGATGGTGATCGGGTTTGGGTGATGGGGGTGGGGTTGGTGTGTGATGGGGGGGTTTGGATGGTGATCGGGTTTGGGTGATGGTGGTGGGGTTGGTGTGTGATGGGGGGGTTTGGATGGTGATCGGGTTTGGGTGATGGGGGTGGGGTTGGAGTGTGATGGGGGGGTTTGGATGGTGATCGGGTTTGGGTGATGGGGGTGGGGTTGGTGTGTGATGGGGGGGTTTGGATGGTGATCGGGTTTGGGTGATGGGGGTGGGGTTGGTGTGTGATGGGGGGGTTTGGATGGTGATCGGGTTTGGGCGATGGGGGTGGGGTTGGTGTGTGATGGGGGGGTTTGGATGGTGATCGGGTTTGGGTGATGGGGGTGGGGTTGGTGTGCGATGGGGGGGTTTGGACGGTGATCGGGTTTGGGTGATGGGCGTGGGGTTGGTGTGTGATGGGGGGGTTTGGATGGTGATCGGGTTTGGGTGATGGGGGTGGGGTTGGTGTGTGATGGGGGGGGTTTGGATGGTGATCGGGTTTGGGTGATGGGGGGGTGGGGTTGGTGTGTGATGGGGGGGTTTGGTTGGTGATCGGGTTTGGGTGATGGGGGTGGGGTTGGTGTGTGATGGGGGGGTTTGGATGGTGATCGGGTTTGGGTGATGGGGGTGGGGTTGGTGTGTGATGGGGGGGTTTGGATGGTGATCGGGTTTGGGTGATGGGGGTGGGGTTGGTGTGTGATGGGGGGGTTTGGATGGTGATCGGGTTTGGGTGATGGGGGGTGGGGTTGGTGTGTGATGGGGGGTTGATGGGTGAGAGGGAGTTGGTGATGGGGGTGGGGTTGGTGTGTGATGGGGGGGGTTTGGATGGTGATCGGGTTTGGGTGATGGGGGTGGGGTTGGTGTGTGATGGGGGGGTTTGGATGGTGATCGGGTTTGGGTGATGGGGGGTGGGGTTGGTGTGTGATGGGGGGGTTTGGTCGGTGATTGGGTTTGGGTGATGGGGGTGGGGTTGGTGTGTGATGGGGGGGTTTGGATGGTGATCGGGTTTGGGTGATGGGGGTGGGGTTGGTGTGTGATGGGGGGGTTTGGATGGTGATCGGGTTTGGGTGATGAGGGTGGGGTTGGTGTGTGATGGGGGGGGTTTGGATGGTGATTGGGTTTGGGTGATGGGGGTGGGGTTGGTGTGTGATGGGGGGGTTTGGCCAGTGATCGGTGGTGGGTGATGGGGGTGGGGTTGGTGTGTGATGGGGGGGTCTGGATGGTGATCGGGTTTGGGTGATGGGGGTGGGGTTGGTGTGTGATGGGGGGGTTTGGATGGTGATCGGGTTTGGGTGATGGGGGTGAGGTTGGTGTGTGATGGGGGGGTTTGGATGGTGATCGGGTTTGGGTGATGGGGGTGGGGTTGGTGTGTGATTGGGGGGGTTTGGATGGTGATCGGGTTTGGGTGATGGGGGTGGGGTTGGTGTGTGATGGGGGGGTTTGGATGGTGATCGGGTTTGGGTGATGGGGGTGGGGTTGGTGTGTGATGGGGGGGTTTGGATGGTGATCGGGTTTGGGTGATGGGGGTGGGGTTGGTGTGTGATGGGGGGGTTTGGATGGTGATCGGGTTTGGGTGATGGGGGTGGGGTTGGTGTGTGATGGGGGGGTTTGGATGGTGATCGGGTTTGGGTGATGGGGGTGGGGTTGGTGTGTGATGGGGGGGTTTGGATGGTGATCGGGTTTGGGTGATGGGGGTGGGGTTGGTGTGTGATGGGGGGGTTTGGATGGTGATCGGGTTTGGGTGATGGGGGTGGGGTTGGTGTGTGATGGGGGGGTTTGGATGGTGATCGGGTTTGGGTGATGGGGGTGGGGTTGGTGTGTGATGGGGGGGTTTGGATGGTGATCGGGTTTGGGTGATGGGGGTGGGGTTGGTGTGTGATGGGGGGGTTTGGATGGTGATCGGGTTTGGGTGATGGGGGTGGGGTTGGTGTGTGATGGGGGGGTTTGGATGGTGATCGGGTTTGGGTGATGGGGGTGGGGTTGGTGTGTGATGGGGGGGTTTGGATGGTGATCGGGTTTGGGTGATTGGGGTGGGGTTGGTGTGTGATGGGGGGGTTTGGATGGTGATTGGGTTTGGGTTTTGGGGGGTGGGGTTGGTGTGTGATGGGGGGGTTTGGATGGTGATCGGGTTTGGGTGATGGGGGTGGGGTTGGTGTGTGATGGGGGGGTTTGGATGGTGATCGGGTTTGGGTGATGGGGGTGGGGTTGGTGTGTGATGGGGGGGGTTTGGATGGTGATCGGGTTTGGGTGATGGGGGTGGGGTTGGTGTGTGATGGGGGGGTTTGGATGGTGATCGGGTTTGGGTGATGGGGGTGGGGTTGGTGTGTGATGGGGGGGTTTGGACTGTGATCGGGTTTGGGTGATGGGGGTGGGGTTGGTGTGTGATGGGGGGGTTTGGATGGTGATCGGGTTTGGGTGATGGGGGTGGGGTTGGTGTGTGATTGGGGGGTTTGGACTGTGATCGGGTTTGGGTGATGGGGGTGGGGTTGGTGTGTGATGGGGGGGTTTGGATGGTGATCGGGTTTGGATGATGGGGGTGGGGTTGGTGTGTGATTGGGGGGGTTTGGATGGTGATTGGGTTTGGGTGATGGGGGTGGGGTTGGTGTGTGATAGGGGGGTTTGGATGGTGATCGGGTTTGGGTGATGGGGGTGGGGTTGGTGTGTGATGGGGTGGTTTGGACGGTGATCGGGTTTGGGTGATGGGGGGGTGGGGTTGGTGTGTGATGGGGGGGTTTGGATGGTGATCGGGTTTGGGTGATGAGGGTGGGGTTGGTGTGTGATGGGGGGGTTTGGATGGTGATCGGGTTTGGGTGATGAGGGTGGGGTTGGTGTGTGATGGGGGGGTTTGGATGGTGATCGGGGTTGGGTGATGGGGGTGGGGTTGGTGTGTGATGGGGGGGTTTGGATGGTGATCGGGGGTGGGTGATGGGGGTGGGGTTGGTGTGTGATGGGGGGGTTTGGATGGTGATCGGGTTTGGGTGATGGGGGTGGGGTTGGTGTGTGATGGGGGGGTTTGGATGGTGATCGGGTTTGGGTGATGGGGGTGGGGTTGGTGTGTGATGGGGGGGTTTGGATGGTGATCGGGTTTGGGTGATGAGGGTGGGGTTGGTGTGTGATGGGGGGGTTTGGATGGTGATCGGGTTTGGGTGATGGGGGTGGGGTTGGTGTGTGATGGGGGGTTTGGATGGTGACCGGGTTTGGGTGATGGGGCTGGGGTTGGTGTGTGATGGGGGGGTTTGGATGGTGATCGGGTTTGGGTGATGGGGGTGGGGTTGGTGTGTGATGGGGGGGTTTGGATGGTGATCGGGTTTGGGTGATGGGGGTGGGGTTGGTGTGTGATGGGGGGGGTTTGGATGGTGATCGGGTTTGGGTGATGGGGGGTGGGGTTGGTGTGTGATGGGGGGGTTTGGATGGTGATCGGGTTTGGGTGATGGGGGTGGGGTTGGTGTGTGATGGGGGGGTTTGGATGGTGATCGGGTTTGGGTGATGGGGGTGGGGTTGGTGTGTGATGGGGGGGTTTGGATGGTGATCGGGTTTGGGTGATGGGGGGTGGGGTTGGTGTGTGATGGGGGGGTTTGGATGGTGATCGGGTTTGGGTGATTGGGGGTGGGGTTGGTGTGTGATGGGGGGGGTTTGGATGGTGATCGGGTTTGGGTTATTGGGGGGTGGGGTTGGTGTGTGATGGGGGGGTTTGGATGGTGATCGGGTTTGGGTGATGGGGGTGGGGTTGGTGTGTGATGGGGGGGTTTGGATGGTGATCGGGTTTGGGTGATGGTGGGTGGGGTTGGTGTGTGATGGGGGGGTTTGGATGGTGATCGGGTTTGGGTGATGGGGGTGGGGTTGGTGTGTGATGGGGGGGTTTGAATGGTGATCGGGTTTGGGTGATGGGGGTGGGGTTGGTGTGTGATGGGGGGGTTTGGATGGTGATCGGGTTTGGGTGATGGGGGGTGGGGTTGGTGTGTGATGGGGGGGTTTGAATGGTGATCGGGTTTGGGTGATGGGGGTGGGGTTGGTGTGTGATGGTGGGTTTGGATGGTGATTGGGTTTGGGTGATGGGGGTGGGGTTGGTGTGTGATGGGGGGGTTTGGATGGTGATCGGGTTTGGGTGATGGGGGTGGGGTTGGTGTGTGATGGGGGGGTTTGGATGGTGATCGGGTTTGGGTGATGGGGGTGGGGTTGGTGTGTGATGGGGGGGTTTGGACAGTGATCGGGGGTGGGTTATTGGGGGGTGGGGTTGGTGTGTGATTGGGGGGGTTTGGATGGTGATCGGGTTTGGCTGATTGGGGGGTGGGGTTGGTGTGTGATGGGGGGGGTTTGGCCAGTGATCAGGGGTGGGTGATAGGGAGATGGGGTTGGCGTGTGATGGGGGGGGTACGATCATGGCGACCTGCATTCACCGCTAGAACAGCCAATATTCCAGTTGCTGCTTTGTAACATTGCTTGTGCTTGATCTCTCCTCTCCGCCAGCGTTTCTCCAGCTCAAACCTGCTGAGGAAGTAACTTTTGGTGGCATTCATTATTCCTTATTCAGCTGAGCATCTTTGCCCATATTTCAAAATAGAGTATTTGCATTTATATTCATCTGTCTGCCGCAACATCACAACTCCCGCTAAAGTGGCTTTGAAATATCGGCACTGTCGTTATGGATAAAGTTCACATCAATAAACACAGGCGCAACAAAACAACGGAATAATGAACAGATCATCTGTCTCGCTGACAGTGCTTTTATATTTGGGTGATGATTCTGGGGACAGATTCTCAGCTCCACTTCGAGTGCGATGGGATATCTTACATCCCTCCGTCCATCGTGAGGGTGGAGAACTTTAGAACTGAGATGAGGGGGAGTTTCTTCAGCCAGAGGGTGGTGAACCTGTGGAACTCTTCGTCACAGAAGGCTACGGAGTGTGTGTAACACAGAGACAGATCGGTTCTCGATTGGAAAAGAGATCGAGGGGTCACAGGGAAAAGGTGGGAGAATGGGGTTGAGAAACTCATCAGCCCTGATTGAACGGTGGAGCAGGCTCAGTGGGCCGAATGGCCTAATTCTGCTCCTATATCTTACGGCAAAGAGATGGCAGATGAAGGGGAACAGTGAAATTATCCAATTTGTCAAAGAGAATGGAAATATCAGGTTTTTTTTTTAAAAAGGCGAGTAACGAGAAACTATCAGAACACAAAGAGGCTTGCGTATTTTTGAAAATGAATCACCAAAATAATCAAAGTGCAGTTACAGCAAGCAACAAGGAAGGTATATATATGTAAATATTTATTACACAGGGTTAGGGGAGGAGGGTGGAGCTGGAGTGTAAGAGTGAAGAGGCTCCAATACATTTCCAAGAATCCCTACAGTGAAGGAGGCGGCTGTTCAGTGTGTTGGGTCTGCACACTGACTCTCTGAAAGGGGCACCTTTACTGAGCTCCTGTCCCCGTAACCCCGCATATTTACTCCGCTAATCCTCCTAGCCTCCAAATCCCACAACACTAAGAGGCAATTTGGCATGGCCAATCCACCTAACCTGCATTGTCTTTGGAGTGTGGGGGGAGGAAACCAGAGACAGCCTACGGGGAGAATGTATAAACTCCACACAGTGGAGGCTGGCATCGAACTTGGGTCCCTGGTGCCGTGAGGCAGCAGTTCCGACCACGGTGCCACCCGTGCCACCCAGTTGTGGGGTGTTTTTGTGGGGCCGCACCCGGAGCACTGTACACAGCTTTGATCTGCGTATCAAGGGTAGACGTTCTTGGCTCTAGAGAGGATGCAGTGAAAATGAGAGTGAGACTCTCTATTCAGTTCCATCTATCTGCTGCTATTCCTTTGTCTGAAACTCAAGCATGTGACAAATATATATCATGCACATGCTCCAAGCTAATGAACAGTGAGCTATGAAGGAATGAGGGAACCCATGAATGGTGAGAGGTAATGACAAATGTGAAGCTATACCTTGGGCTGGCTTGGCCCTTTGGGACCAGGAACTGGCAATATTGACCATTCCATGGTTGCTGTGTGAGCTTACGAGAAGCAAGAGCCTTGAGAAATGAGGATTGGTTAATCAGGTCACCAGAGATGGAAGGGGAGATGAAAGGATAGATTCCATAGCTCATCCATTCAGAGAGAAGCTAAGCAATGTTGAGACACCAAAGTTCAAACATTTAAGAGTTAGCCCACAAGCAGAAAACAAGAAAATAGAAGCAACTTGTGTAATATTTGTTTTTAGCCCATCAGTTGCAGTCTGAGACTGCAGATCGCATTAATCTACAGTTGCATTTTCTTCCCACACCTACTGGTACACTAAGGCAGATTTCCATCTGTTTCCATAGCTATTAATTCCTGCAATAGGTCGCTAGGGGCTTATAGGGGATTGAGTTTAGGAGTCGGGAGGTAATGCTGCAACTTTACAGGACCCTTGTCAGGCCTCATTTGGAGTACTGTGCGCAGTTCTGGTCACCTCACTATAGGAAAGACGTAGAAGCTATTGAAAGGGTGCAGAGGAGATTTACAAGGATGTTGCCTGGACTGGGAGGCATGCCTTATGTAGTTAGGTTGAGGGAGCTGGGACTCTTTTCCCTAGAGAGGCGAAGGTTGAGAGGCGACCTGATAGAAGTTTATAAAATGTTGAGAGGAATAGATAGGGTGGACTCTCAGAGGCTATTTCCCCGGGTTGAAATGGTCGCTACGAGAGGACACAGATTTAAGGTGCGGGGAGGGAAGTACAGAGATGATGTTAGGGGTACGTTTTTCACTCAGAGGGTGGTGAGTGAATGGAATCGGCTGCCGTCATCGGTGGTGGAGGCGAACTCGCTGGGGTCTTTTAAAAGACTTCTGGATGAGTATATGGGGTTTAATGGGATTGGGGGTTATAGATAGGTCTATAGATTGGTGGGGTTGATGTGATCGGCGCAACTCGAGGGCCGAAGGGCCTGTTTGTGCTGTAATGTTCTATGTTCTATGTTCTATAACTTGAAAGGGAACCACTCCACACCAAGCATGGCTGATCAGGAGGGTCTCACTCACTTTTACCGCCAGCCATTGATGTGTTTGGAAGTTGATTTTGCAGGTTGACACTCAACTCGGCCGTGTTATGAACGCACCTTCCTTAGCCATCAAGTCCTGGAGTGGGGACTTGAAGGACCCAGAGATTCTGGGTCAGGGACACCCACCCACTGCACCAGAAGACTAGACTTTCCCTGCAGTACAAAGATAGAAAGATGTTAATCGTCAGCTCATGATGGGGAAGGTAACTGCTCAGTTAGTCTGGGTATGAGAGATAGTTACGACAGGGAAGGCACCATGAGAGGGCAGAAGAGGAAAGAGAGCTGAACCCAGGAGGAATATGGGACGGCGCGGTAGCACAGTGGTTAGCACTGCTGCTTCACAGCTCCAGGGTCCTGGGTTCGATTCCCGGCTCGGGTCACTGCCTGTGTGGAGTTTGCACATTCTCCTCGTGTCTGCGTGGGTTTTCTCCGGGTGCTCCGGTTTCCTCCCACAGTCCAAAGATGTACGGGTTAGGTTCATTGGCTATGCTAAAATTGCCTCTTAGTGTCCTGGGATGTGTAGGTTAGAGGGATTAGCAGGTAAAATGTGTAGGGATATGGGGATAGGGTCTGGGTGGGATTGTGTTCGGTGCAGACTCGATGGGCCGAAGGGCCTGTTTCTGCACTGTAGGGTTCTATGCTGGTTCTCTGCTGGGATTTAATACAAAAGGAAAATATCGCAGATGCTGGAAGTGGATGGGTTTCCTCCGGGTGCTCCGGTTTCCTCCCACAGTCGGAAAGACATGCTAGTTAGGTACATTGGTCATGCTAAATTCTCCCTCAGTGTACCCGAACAGGCACAGGAGTGTGGCAACTAGGGGATTTTCACAGTAACTTCATTGCAGGGTTAATGTAAGCCCACTTGTGACACTAATAAATAAACTTTAAAAGCCTGAGATAAAATCAGAAAGTTCTCAAAATACTCAGTAGGTGAGGTGGAATCTGCCTGACCCTCAATCTGGAAAGCTCACCCTGTTTCTGCTTCCACAGACTAACACATAAAATGCTGGAAAACCTCAGTGGGTCTGACAGCATTTGTGGAGAGAGAAGAGAGCCAACGTTTCGAGTCAAAGGACAAAGAACAAAAACAGCACGGGAAACAGGCCCTTCAGCCCAACGAGCCCGTGCTGCCATCTCAACACCACCAGTCCCCCTCTCCGCCCATGACCCCCTGTCTAATGTTTTATGTAATAATATTCTCACAAGCTTTCGAGGGGACTGCCTCTTGGAGAATTCTCCAAGGCGGCCTTCATGACACACGACAGCGCAGAGTCGCTGAACAGAGACTGATAGCCAAGTTCCGCACACATGAGGACGGTCTCAACAGGGATCTTGGGTTCATGTCGCACTATCTGTAACCCCCGTGACTTGCCTGGGTTTGCAAAACCTCACTTACTGTACTGTCTGGAGACAATACACATCTCTTTAACCTGTGATCAGTGCTCCTTCCACTCACATTATCAGCCACTTTAAGACTTGAACAGCAGGTTAGGTGTAAGGATTCGCATTCTAATCAGCAATCTCTAAACTGTCTGTGCTTTATATGCTCTGTCTGAGGCCAGAACTCTCCATTCACCTGACGAAGAGGGTAACCTCGAAAGCTTGTGAGAATATTATCAAATAAATCGGTTGGACTAAAACCTGGTGTTGTCAGACTTTTTACTGTGTTTACGCCAGTCCAACGCCGGCAAACCCACATAATGTTTTATGGCCATCCAGATTGAGGGAAAACTGATTTAGGGACAATTTATTCCTGCCAATCAGCCTATTAGCACATCTTTGGGGTGTGGGAGGAAACCGGAGCACCCGGAGAAAACCCCCGCAAGCACGGGGAGAATGTGCAAACTCCCACAGACACCGGCCCAAATCCATGTGTCTGCACAGCAATCAGTGATAGTCACTGAGCTGTCGTCTTGCCCAGTATCTGGTCCAGTTTAGGCACACACCAACGACATGAAGCACTAGGCCAGTCTCGAACAACCAAGAGCAGCCCCAGTACGACCCATCGTGTGTATGCCCCTTGTTGGACACGAGGTGGACCGACTTAAAACCCGTGAAGAGTCTGGGTGACCCTTTGCCAGGGCGCCCGACCTGCTGAGGATTATCTGTTTATGAGAGAGGGGCACTGAGGGCTTTGTGGAATGTGTAAATAGGACACGATTCTTACTGCAGGACAATATCTGACCCTGCGCCTGGTGTAATACCTGAGGGATAACTGAGTCCGAGTGTGCGATTACGCTCGATTGTATTCTGCTTGGAGAACCATCTCTCCATGCCAGGCTCAGCAAAGGTCCAAGAAGTTGTTCAGGGCTCATATTTAATTAAACACAGCTTACGATTCAGGTACATTTCTCTCTTCTTGCTCTGTTACGCAGACAGTTGAGTTATTCATCACAGACACGGCGCTTTGTTATGTAATTACCCTCCCACACGTTCATCCAGCACCTTTCACCATGTTCTTTGCCCCAGTCTGCCTATATCGCTGCTCTCCTTTATCCAATTTACACCCGTCTGCATTGAGTCCTGTTCTGATTGTTTCCCCGGGCTCCGGCAATGGATCACGTTTTAATTAAAACAGGGTTGCCTTCAATAGCTAATGGGATGGAGAGGAAGACTGACCTTTCAGCACCTCATTCAGTGCCGCATTTTGATAACCAGTTTGCAAAGTGAATGCAAATGAATATTATTCGATGTCTTTGCGGGCTACAGTTTGCAATTCTCCTGCTCCCTTGGCTGCCAGTAACATTTTATCTCCAATTTATTGTTAAGATAAAAATCATTTCGAAGAATTCACATGTTTCAGCTGCAGAGGGTCATGGACACGCTTTGCAATCTAAGCAGACGTTTAATCTCGCCGCCCTGCGCTGACAGATTGAATTCTGATTCTGGGAAGCATTCTGAACTGGCTGGTCAATGTCACAAGATTCAGATCTCAGCCTGGGAGGATGTGCAGTTGCCCCGTGCCAGGGACCTCGCTGCTTCGCGAAGGGAATCCCTTCGCGACTAAATCCTGCCGACGATGTGACGCAGGTTTAGAAACTTTAAGCCACATCTCTGGACTAGGCCCATTTGTGAAGAACTCCCGGATCAAGCGCCATAACAAGATCTTGGAACAGCTGCGCAATTATGTGGGAAAATACGGATGGACATCTTACCTTGAACCGCGACTGTTTGCCAAAGATGGTACCCTCAGGAAACCAGATGTCGTTTTCAAGAGGGAGAAAGACCAAAAGGTGGCGGTGGTGGATGTGACTGTCCGGTTCGAAGATAATTGCGGCAGCATGGAGAAGGCGTGGCAAGAGAAGTGCCGGTTCCCAGTTGAAGAGATGAACGGGAAGGAGGAACGAGCATCTTCAGTCAGCCTGTCACCCAATACCATTACAATGAACCTTGCTCTCCCCCCACCCTTGATGCAGGAACCATGGCAAGAGGAGGAGAACTGAAAATGCCAGGCTTGACTTACTATCAGTCAAAAACCATGACCAGGTAGACAGGCGCCGAGGATCTGGGTCCCAGCATTTCCTTGAACGTTTCACCTAACTCAATCCCCTGAGTTGGAAGGTTGACCAGTACGTGAGCTGGGGTCGAGGCTGGCATTCCAGTGAAGCACTGAGGGAGGACGTAAGCTGAATATTAGAGCTAGGCCAAACAGGAGAAAAGTTGGGAAATGTATCTGCAAGCAGAGATATGGTCAAAACGCAGAGATATCTTGTTAATTTTCCTCCGCGTGCTCCTGTTTCCTCCCACAGTCCGAAAGATGCGTTGGTTAGAACTAGAACAAAGAACAAAGAACAATCCAGCACGGGAAACAGGCCCTTCGGCCCAACGAGCCCGCGCCGCCACACCACCCTACACCTATTCTACCCTGCGTGTCTACGAATGGAACCCTACTCAGTCAGATTCAGGGAAGAAATAGTGTCAATTTGATAAAAACCGATTAGCCTGAGAGCACATCTTTGGGGTGTGGGAGGAAACCAGAGCGCCCGGAGGAAACCCACGCATCCACAGGGAGAATGCGCAAACTCCCACAGACACAGGCCCAAATCCATGTGTCTGCACAGCCAGCAGTGCTAGTCACTGAGCTGTTGCGGCGCCCATCTACCGGTCCAGGGAGTCCTACTGTAGAGTGGTGACAGTAGGACTCCCAAGCCCACCAATCATCCCTCGGCCCCATCCACAACAGGCCCCGCCCCCTTGGCACTGCCCAATGCCCCATGGATAGTGCCAAGGTGCCCCTTGGGCATGGGCACTTTGCCCCTTGAGCAATGCCAGGGGCAACAGGCTGGCACTGCCAGGGTACCCCATTCCTGGGATAGGCCCCGATTGCCCCTCCTCCCCCCCACTCCAGCAAGGTCTCCCATTATTGCATTGGCACGCTAAATTCTCCCTCAGTGTGCCCGAGCAGGCGCCAGAGTGTGGCGGCTAGGGGATTTTCACAGTAACTTCATTGCAGTGTTAATGCAAGCCTACTTGTGAGACGAATAAATAAATAAACTTTATAAGCATTGTTGGGTAGCTTTTCCTGGAAAAACACCGTTAAGCTCCCAGTACAAGTACTCAGTACTATAGCCAGAATATTGCTGGTCCTCAGAACCATTATAGTATTCAATGCATTCCGTCGTTTTTTCATACAGTGTCAAGTGGAATGAATCAAACTGGTTGAAGACTGAATTCTGTGACACAGGAGACTGCAGGAGGCCCAGATGAATCGGCACTTCTGGCTGAAGACGGTTGTGAATGCCTCAGTTCTGTCTTCTGCGTTTAGATATTGAGCCTCTCGATCACTAGGGAAGGAGATATTCATAGATTCAGTTTGAACTATACCCTTTAGAGTTTAGATGAATGAGAGGTGATCTTATTGAAACATGTGAGATCCTGAGTGGATTTGAAAGGTTGGATATTTCCATTTGTGAGAGAAACTGGACCCAAGAGACACGGTTTAGGAATAAGAAGACTACCATTTAAGATGGAGATGAGGGTCATCTTTTTGTCTCAAAGGGAACATAGAAACATGGGTAGGCCTTTCAGCCCATCGAGTTTGCTCCATCATTCAATACAATCATAGCTGATTGGACACTTACATAAGAACATAAGATCATAAGAAATAGGAGCAGGAGTAGGCCATCTGGCCCCTCGAGCCTGCCCCGCCATTCAATAAGATCATGGCTGATCTGTCATGACTCAGTTCCACTTTCCCGCCCTCTCCCCATAACCCTTAATCCCCTCTCTTATCAAAAACCCATCAACCCGCTTCTTGAAAATATTTAGCGAGGCAGCCTCCACCACTTCAACGGGCAGAGAATTCCAGAGATTCACCACCCTTTGAGTGAAGAAGTTCCTCCTCAACTCCATTCTAAAACGCCCCCTTTATCTTGAGGCTGTGCCCCCTAGTCCTACTGTCTTTTTTGAGCGGGAAGAGTCTCTCCATCTCTATCCTATCCATCCCATTCATCATCTCATACGTCTCAATGAGATCTCCCCTCATTCTTCTAAACTCTAACGAGTACAAGCCTAGTTCATTCAGCCTCTCCTCATAGCTCAACCCCCTCAACTCCGGTATCAGCCGAGTAAACCTCCTCTGCACTCCCTCCAAGGCCAAAATATCTTTGCGCAGGTGCGGCGCCCAAAACTGCACACAGTACTCCAGCTGCGGCCTCACCAATGCCCTATACAGCTGCAGCAAGACCTCCCTACTTTTATGTTCAATCCCCCTCGCTATGAAGGCCAGCATCCCATTCGCCTTCCTGACCACCTGCTGCACCTGCAAGCTGGGTTTTTGCGACTCATGCACAAGGACCCCGAGGTCCCTCTGCACCGTCGCCTGCTGCAGTTTTTTCAATAAACTATCCCTTAACTCTTCATGTATTGTCAATCTATCAGTCTCTGTCCACTCTATGACTGATCTTCCACTATCTTCATAACATAGTCTCGCTGTTCCTGGAACAAGTTTGCTGAACCTTCGCTGCACACCCTCAGTGACAATAATATATTTTCTGAGGTAACAGGACTAAAACAGCACACACCATTCCTGGTGCGGTCTATTCAAGCTTCTGTACAGTTGAAGGCCTTATTACTTTAGTACTCAAATCCTCTTGCAATAAAAGCTAGCCTTCCATTTAACATAGAACCCTACAGTGCAGAAACAGGCCCTTCGGCCCATCGAGTCTGCACCGAACACAATCCCACCCAGACCCTATCCCCAGATCCCTACACATTTACCTGCTAATCCCTCTAACCTACACATCCCAGGATACTAAGGGGCAATTTTAGCATAGCCAATGAACCTAACCCGCACATCTTTGGACTGTGGGAGGAAACCCGAGCACCCGGAGAAAACCCACGCAGACACGAGGAGAATGTGCAAACTCCACACAGGCAGTGACCCGAGCCGGGAATCGAACCCAGGACCCTGGAGCTGTGAAGCAGCAGTGCTAACCACTGTGCTACCGTGCCGCCCATTTAGTCTGCAGCGCCTGTATGCTACCCTTCAGTGACTTATAGGCAAGGACACTCATGTCCCTTTGTACATCTACACTTCCTCATTTCTTCCCATTTTAGGGAAATACACAGCACGTCTGTTCCTTCAACCAAAATGGATTATCTCACATTTTTCAGCATTATATTCTATCCGCCATCTTCTCGTCCACTCATTAAATCCATCCAAATTCTCCTCTAGCCGCTTTACACCTTCCTCACAACATACAATCTCACCTCGCTTTGTAACATCCGCCAGCTTGGAAATATTACACTTGGGTTTGCCACATCCAAACCACATAGTGAACAGTTGGCATCCAACTACTGATCCTTGTGATACCCCATTCGCCATAGCCTGCCAACGTGAGAATGACCCATTTATTCCTACTCTCTTTTTTCTGCCTGTTAGCCAATCCTCAA
Source organism: Prionace glauca (assembly GCA_037974335.1). Taxonomy (NCBI): domain Eukaryota; kingdom Metazoa; phylum Chordata; class Chondrichthyes; order Carcharhiniformes; family Carcharhinidae; genus Prionace; species Prionace glauca. The sequence goes on along the minus strand of CM075746.1, from coordinate 55,611,021 downwards.
TCCATGTTAGTATGCTGCCTCTTAGCCCTTATGTTGCTAATTGACCTCCTATGGGAGAGGTTATCAAGTGCAGCTGTATAGGGCATTGGTGAGGCCGCAGCTGGAGTACTGTGTGCAGTTTTGGGCGCCGCACCTGCGCAAGGATATTTTGGCCCTGGAGGGAGTGCAGAGGAGGTTTACAAGGCTGATACCGGAGTTGAGGGGATTGAGCTATGAGGAGAGGCTGAATAAACTAGGCTTGTACTCGTTAGAGTTTAGAAGAATGAGGGGAGATCTCATTGAGACGTATAAGATGATGAATGGGATGGATAGGATAGAGGTGGAGAGACTCTTCCCGCTCAAAAAAGAAGTAGGACTAGGGGGCACAGCCTCAAGATAAAGGGGGGGGCGGTTTAGAACAGAGTTGAGGAGGAACTTCTTCACTCAAAGGGTGGTGAATCTCTGGAATTCTCTGCCCGTTGAAGTGGTGGAGGCTGCCTCGCTAAATATTTTTAAGAAACGGGTTGATGGGTTTTTGATAAGAGAAGGGATTAAAGGTTATGGGGAGAGGGCGGGAAGGTGGAGCTGAGCCACGACAGATCAGCCATGATCTTATTGAATGGTGGGGCAGGCTCGAAGGGCTAGATGGCCTGCTCCTGCTCCTATTTCTTATGTTCTTATGTTCTTATGTTCTTATGTTCTTATGTCTTCTGAAAATCCAAGTAGCCTAAGTCCATGAACTTTCCCTTATCAATTTTATTACTAACATCTTCTGAAAACCTCAACAAGTTAGTCACACATCATTCCCCATAATTCCATGCAGGCATTGCCCAATTACACCACAATTAGCCAAGGGTCCATTTATCACATCTTTCATAACAGATTCCATCATTTTCCCTACTGCTGACGTAAGACTAACAGGTCTATAGTTCCATTTGCTCTCCCTCTCCTCTTAACACAGAGCACAGAACACAAAAGATAAGAGCAGGAGAAGGCCATTGGGCCCTTCGAGCCTCCTCCACCATTCATCATGATCAAGAGTGATCATCCAACTCCACACCTAATCCTGCTTTCTCCCCATAACCTTTGCTCCCATTCGCCCCAAGTGCTATATCCAGCTTCCTCTTGAGTACATTCAATATTTTGGCATCAACTATTTGGCAGCACAGTAGCACAGTGGTTAGCACTGCTGCTTCACAGCCCCAGGGACCTGGGTTCGATTCCCGGCTCGGGTCACTGTCTGGGTGGAGTTTGCACATTCTCCTCGTGTCTGCGTGGGTTTTCTCCAGTTTCCTCCCACAGTCCAAAGATGTGTGGGTTAGGTTGATTGGCCATGCTAAGAAATTTCTCCTTAGTGTCCAGGGATGTGTAGGTTAGAGGGATTAGTGGGTAACAATATGTACGGAAATGGAGGTAGGGCGTAGGTGGGATTGTGTTCGGTGCAGACTCGATGGGCCGAAGGGCCTCTTTCTGCACTGTAGGGTTCCTATGATTTCCTGTGGTAATGAATTCCACAGGCTTACCACTCTCTGGATGAAGAAATGTCTTCTCATCTCCACCCTAAATGGTCTACCCTGAATCCTCAGACTGTGACCCCTGGTTCTGGACCTCACTCACCATCGGGAACATCCTCCCTGCATCTACACTGTCTATGATGTGGAGATGCCAGTGATGGACTGGGGTGGGCACAGTAAGAAATCTCACAACACCAGGTTAAAGTCCAACAGGTCTAGTTGGTAGCACGAGCTTTCGGTGCACATCTCCTTCATCAGGTGAGTCACCCAATCCACCTAACCCGTATATCTTTGGAGTGTGGGAGGAAACCGGAGCATCCGGAAGAAACCCACCTAAACACGCGGGGAATGAGCAAACTCCACACGCAGTCACACAAGGCCGGATTTGAACCTGGGTCCCTGGCTCACACAAGGCCGGATTTGAACCTGGGTCCCTGGCGCTGTGAGGCAGCAGTGCTAACCACTTTGCCACCCATAATAGCATTGTGTTGCAACGTAATGGAGCATTAGTGTAAAAACGAACATTGTCTCCATAGGGACTGTGCACTGATAGATTACATAAGAACATAAGAAATAGGAGCAGGAGTAGGCCATCTAGCCCTTCGAGCCTGCCCCGCCATTCAATAAGATCATGGCTGATCTGAAGTGGATCAGTTCCACTTTCCCGCTTTCTCCCCATAACCCTTAATCCCCTTGCCTACCAAAAACCAATCTACCCGTGTCTTAAATATATTTAGCGAGGCAGCCTCCACCACTTCAACGGGCAGAGAATTCCAGAGATTCACCACCCTTTGAGTGAAGAAGTTCCTCCTCAACTCTGATCTAAACTGCACCCCCCTTATCTTGAGGCTGTGCCCTCTAGTCTGTTGTCCTTTCTGAGCGGGAAGAATCTCTCTACCTCTACCCTATCCATCCCTTTCATTATCTTATACGTCTCTATAAGATCCCCCCTCATCCTTCTAAAGTCCAGTGAGTACAGACCCAGTCTATTTAGTCTCTCTTCATAGTCCAACCCCCTCATCTCTGGTATCAGCCTAGTGAACCTCCTCTGCACTCCCTCCAGGGCCAAAGTATCCTTGTGCGAGTGCGGTGACCAAAACTGCACACAGTACTCCAGCTGCGGCCTCACCAGTGCCCTGTACAGTTGCAGCAAGACCTCCCTACTTTTATATTCTATCCCCCTCGCTATTACAAGAGGATATGTGCAGGGGGAAATGGGTAGACAAGCGACAGATGGAAGTTAATGCAGAGAAGTGTGAGGTGCTACATTTTTATTGGAGAAATGAGGAGATTCAATATGAAACAAAGGCTACAATTCTAAAGGAAGTGCATGAGAAGAGTGACCTGGGGTTATATATGCACTGTTGTGAATGCAATGTTTTATAAGATAAAGTAAACTTACTGGTGTTAACATGCTGCTGCCTCCAAAGATGTGCAGATTAGATGGATTGGCCAGGCTAAATTGCCCCTTAGTGAGGAATATTCCTGTCCCACCTGCCCGGGAATTGTAGCGGGTGGGACATGCAAAATCTCGGGTGGGATTTTCCAGTTTTGGGCTGAGCACGGACAGAAAGTCCGGCTGATACTCAGTCCCAAGCTGAGTAAGTTAGATGGATCAGCCATTGTAACTGTGCGGGGTTACAGGGAAGGGTTGGGGAGAGGGCCTGGGTAAGATACTCTGCCAGAGGGTCAGTGCAGGCACGATGGGTTGAATGGCATCTCCTTGGCATCTTTTCGTTAGAGAGAAGGTTACGAGGTGACCTGATTGAGGCATACAAGATGATCAGAGGGTTCGATAGGGTGGACAGTGAGAGCCTTTTTCCTCGGATGGTGACGGCTAACACGAGGGGACATAGCTTTAAATTAAGAGGTGGTAATTATAGGACGGATGTCAGGGGTAGGTTCTTTACTCAGAGGGTAGTAAGGGCGTGGAACATAGAACATAGAACATTACAGCGCAGAACAGGCCCTTCGGCCCACGATGTTGCGCCGACCAGTTACAAAAACAATGACCCACTAGCCTAAACCAATCCCTCTTCGTCCATAAACCTATCCACAGATCTCTTAAACGCCCCCAAACTAGGTGCATTTACAACTGCAGCTGGCAGGGCATTCCAGTCCCTCACCACCCTCTGGGTAAAGAACCTACCCCTGACATCAGTCCTATAACTACCCCCCCTTAATTTAAATTGCCCTGCCTGCAGCAGTTGTGGACTCGCCAACTTTAAGGGCGTTCAAATGGTCAGTGGATAGGCATATGGATAACATTGGAATAGTTTAGGTTAGAGGGTCATTAGATTGGTTCCACTGGTCGGCGCAACATCGAGGGCTGAAGGGCCTGTACTGCGCTGGAATGTTCTATGTTCTATGTTCCGCACTGTAGGGATTCTATGGGCGGAATTTTACCCAGTCTGTTTAATCTCTCCTCATAAGCTAACCCCCTCATCTCCGGTATCAGCCTGGAGAACCTTCTCTGTACTCCCTTCAAGGCCAATATATCCTTTCGCCTCCATTTGGTCTCTGATCTTTGGGTAAGCTTTCTCCAAGGTGGCCTTCACGACACACGACAACACAGAGTCACTGAGCAGAGACTGATAGCCAAGTTCTGCACACATGAGGATGGCCTCAACCGGGATCTTGGGTTCATGTCGCACTACCTGTAACCCCCACGACTTGCCTGGACTTGCAAAATCCCACTAACTGTCCTGTCTGGAGACAATACACATCTCTTAACCTGTGCTTAACCCTCTCTCCACTCACACTGTCTGTACCTTTAAGACTTGATTACCTGTAAAGACTCGCATTCCAACCATTATTTTGTAAATTGAATTTGTGTCTTTATATGCCTTGTTTGTGAATTAGTTTGCAGAGATAAAAATACATGTTGATCACTCCTCTCCATGCAGAAATCTTCAGCCTTCCACAATTTATTTCATCTTGCTGGCTTTACACTCACCTGATGAAGGGGCAGTGCTCTGAAAGCTAGTGCCTTTGCTATTAAATAAACCTGTTGGACTTTAACCTGGTGTTGTTACTGTGCCTGGAGAAGGACAGGGAAAGTTTAAATCATGGGAACAAGCTTAAAGCGAAAAACAGTCCTGAATTTAAACAAGAGGAGGACAATTTAGCAGGATGGCTGAGTAAGACTTTGTTCAAAGACTTGGACCTTTACAAACCTGCAGCGACGAAAAAGAATGGAGATATGTCTGAACTTTACTGCTGCCTTGGAAGCTCTCAGAACGATATTCTCCGCTGGTGTCGGGTGGGATTCTATGAACCTCAGGTGAGACGGTAAAATTGTGGCATAGGGGTTAAAAGCTGAAAAGGATAGTTCAAAAATTGTTTTAAAAGGTCGATACCCGTGGTGACAGTGTATGATCTTAAAGAAGAATAAAGAGAATTGCTGAATCTTGAGGGATTGTCAGATATTGATGGATTATTCTTGACAACATTAACCAGTCTCAACAATCAATTGTACAATGCTCTCGTGCAAGACACGGGAAAGCTGTAACACCTACTCAAAACAAGAAAGCAAATTTGCCATGGTAAACGGTAGAATGTAAAGCCAGCAAGATGAAATAAATTGTGGAAGGCTGAAGATTTCTGCATGGAGAGGAGTGATCAACATGTATTTTTATCTCTACAAACTAATTATCATAATTAGATGCAGAATAAAAAGTTGCTGGCATTGGACTAAAATCATTAGAATGTAAATGGGGACTGAGAAACCTTGGTTTATTGAGTGAAGTTGTGAAGGACTATGACCTGTAGCGGAAGTCGACCAGAATAAACAAGATGAAGCGACGCGGCTATCTTAACAGGCAGGTTAAGATTGAAGGTCTTCAGGAGGAAGGGGTTTGGATAGGAAGAAATCAAGAAAGCAGCGGCAGAGTGAGCTGTAGCCAGTACAGATGGAAGAGTCCCTGAAGAAGCACAGAGGCGGAAGTTGAGAGCAGGGGGCTGATGAGGCAGAGTTACGGTGTGGATGATGAGAAGCCTGCTTTTTGAGGGTCGCGGTCACTGAAACAAGTCAGGAACAGCGAGGCTGGTTTGTAGGGATAGGGTCTGGGTGGGATTGTGTTCGGTGCAGACTCGATGGGCCGAAGGGCCTGTTTCTGCACTGTAGGGTTCTCTTCTCTCTAAAAAAAAAGTATGTTGAGAGGCCAGTAACTTGATGCTAAACTTGTGAATTTTGAGCCATTGGTTAACTGGCTGTGGTTGTAATTTTGAGGGTTTACTGGGTGGGCAGTGCTGTCTAGTGTTTATTTTTCAGGAATCTGTGTAAGCAGTTCCCATAACATGAGCAATTCTGCAGCACGCTCTAGAAATACGGCTATACCGTATTTCTAGAGCGTGCTGAACACTGGAAAATCTGTTGCTTTGCTCTTCGTATTTTCTGTCTCACTCAAATAGGTTGAGGTTCAACATCCTTACCTGCTGTATTCAGGAGGCCGAGACACCCAGCTCACTTCACAACAGCTAAGTGCTTGAATTTCACAAGATTTAAACAACAAATCATCTGGGTCTTGGGGTTGAATCTACATTAATTATTAATAAAAAAAACAGAAAAATGCTAGAAGAAAAACTCAGCAGCTCTGGCAGCATCTGTGTAGAGGGAAACTGAGTTCACGTTCCGAGTCCCCTGTGGCTCCTCTTCAGAGTGAGGAGAGGTAGACACGTGCGTGGGTTTTATACTGGGGCAGAGAAGCCTGTGGAGCAAAATAGTTTTATGGGAGTTCAGCAGAGATTAGACAAAGAGGCCTTGGACTCAGGGGAATGTTAATGATAGTGTTAAAGACTAAGAAAGACGCTAATAGTGGCCTGAACATCAGATGGCAGAACTTGTTCAGAGTGAAAAAAAGGCTAAAGCTTTCTGAAAATAAAGCAAAAGACAGTGCATTTTCATAGCTTCAGGTATAAGAACATAAGAACATAAGAAATAGGAGCAGGAGTAGGCCATCTGGCCCTTCGAGCCTGCCCCGCCATTCAATAAGATCATGGCTGATCTGTCATGACTCAGCTCCACCTTCCCGCCCTCTCCCCATAACCCTTAATCCCTTCTCTTATCAAAAACCCATCAACCCGTTTCTTAAAAATATTTAGCGAGGCAGCCTCCACCACTTCAACGGGCAGAGAATTCCAGAGATTCACCACCCTTTGAGTGAAGAAGTTCCTCCTCAACTCTGTTCTAAATCGCCCCCCCCTTTATCTTGAGGCTGTGCCCCCTAGTCCTACTGTCTTTTTTGAGCGGGAACAGTCTCTCCACCTCTATCCTATCCATCCCATTCATCATCTTGTACGTCTCAATGAGATCTCCCCTCATTCTTCTAAACTCTAACTTCAATTATAAGATAGATTGAAGAAGCTGAGCTTGTTCTCCTTAGGAAAGAGAAGGAAGGGAGAAGATTTGATTGAGATGTTCAAATCATGAAGAGTCTGGACAGTTTGATAGAGAGAGCCAGAGGATTCTGATGTGGGGTGATTGGCAAAAGAATCAACAATGACCTAAGATAAAACCTTCTTTATGCAATGAGTGGTAAGGATGTGGAATGAACTGCCTGTAGGTGGTGGAGGCAGATTCAATCTAAGAGAAAAGAATTGCAGGGACTGTGGAAAGGGGCAGGGCAGTGGGATGAGGAGGGTTGCTTTTCCAGAGAGCCAGCAGGGACACAACAGGCCAAATGGCCTCCATCTTGCGTTGTCACCATTCTTTGAATCCACCACGGTCACTTCTACCACGGACAGACATACTCGCAACAGCCCATCGTGAGGATGAGGTCAAGTAGATTTTCCTTCCTCTGTTGGTTTTCCAACATCTGATGTTAGCCCAATTTGGCAGATAGTTTCTTCAGAACTCTGCCAGCTCATTTCTGGTATTGAGTTGATACACCCGAGGGGCTTATCAGCCATTTTAGGGGGCAATTAAGAGTCAAACCACATTGCCGTGGGTCTGGAACCGTATCTCGGCTGGACTGGGTAAGAAATGGGATGCTGACCTTCATAGCGAGGGGGATTGAATATAAAAGTAGGGAGGTCTTGCTGCAGCTGTATAGGGCATTGGTGAGGCCGCAGCTGGAGTACTGTGTGCAGTTTTGGGCACCGCACCTGCGCAAAGATATTTTGGCCCTGGAGGGAGTGCAGAGGAGGTTTACTAGGCTGATACCGGAGTTGAGGGGATTGAGCTATGAGGAGAGGCTGAATAAACTAGGCTTGTACTCGTTAGAGTTTAGAAGAATGAGGGGAGATCTCATTGAGACGTATAAGATGATGAATGGGATGGATAGGATAGAGGTGGAGAGACTCTTCCCGCTCAAAAAAGACAGTAGGACTAGGGGGCACAGCCTCAAGATAAAGGGGAGGCGGTTTAGAACAGAGTTGAGGAGGAACTTCTTCACTCAAAGGGTGGTGAATCTCTGGAATTCTCTGCCAGTTGAAGTGGTGGAGGCTGCCTCGCTAAATATTTTTAAGAAGCGGGTTGATGGGTTCTTGATAAGAGAGGGGATTCAGGGTTATGGGGAGAGGGCGGGAAGGTGGAACTGAGCCACGACAGATCAGCCATGATCTTATTGAATGGCGGGGCAGGCTCGAAGGGCCAGATGGCCTACTCCTGCTCCTATTTCTTATGTTCTTATGTTCTTATGTAAATGTCTCATAGAGACTTATAAAATTCTAACAGGACGAGACAAGGTAGACGCAGGGAGGATATTCCTGATGGCGGGATGTCTAGAACCAGGGGTCACAGTCTGAGGATTCGGGGTAGACCATTTAGAATGGAGACATTTACCCAGAGAGTGGTGAGCCTGTGGAATTCATTCCCACAGGAAGTAGTTGATGCCAAAATATTGCAATTATACAAGAGGCAGCTGGATGTAGCACTCGGGGTGAATGGGATCAAAGGTTATGGGGAGGAAGCAGGATTAGGCTATTGAGTTGGACAATCGTGATGAATGGCAGAGCAGGCTCAAAGGGCCAAATGGCCTCTTCCTACTCTTATCTTCTATGTAGCTAAAAGGACATCGTTGTACCAGATGTGTGTTCTTGTCACTGGGCTGTATGGGACTTCTTGGTCACTGAAATGAATATTTTATTCCAAATTTCTGTTATTATTATCTGGATTCTCAGCGTCTGCGATTTAATCTCACATTACTGCTCACTGAGGCGTAACAAAAATGCTGCTGTATTCCTACAAAACCTGGTCAGGGAGATGGATTTAGAAATAGAAACATAGAAACAGTACAGCACAGTACAGGTCCTTTGGCCCTCAATGTTGTGCCGAGCTATGTCCAATCCCGAGATCAAGCTATCCCACTCCCTATCATTCTGCTGTGCTCCATGTGCCTATCCAATAATCGCTTGGAAGTTCCTGAAGTGTCCGACTCCCCAATCACAGCAGACAGTCCATTCCTCACCCCAACCACTCTCTGGGTGAAGAATCTACCTCGGACATCCCTCCTATATCTCCCACCATGAACCTTACAGTTATGATTTGTAGGAATATTTTCATGGGGGGGTTGGATTGAAGTGAATTCAGGGAGTGAATTCCAGAGCTGAGGGGCAAAGAATCTGAAATCATGGTGGAATGATTGTGGATTGGGGATGTGCCGATATCTGAGATGCCAGAATTGGAGGAATGTTTCCGTAGTTTCCACAAAACTGTGTGCAGTTTTGGTCACCGCACTTGCGGAAGGATTTAGTGGCCTTGGAGGGAGTGCAGAGGAGGTTCACTAGGCTGATACCGGAGATGAGGGGGTTGGACCATGAAGAGAGACTAAATAGACTGGGTCTGTACTCAAAGAACAAAGAACAACCCAGCGCGGGAAACAGGCCCTTCGGCCCAACAAGCCCGCGCCGCCACATCACCCTACACCTATTCTACCCTGCATATCTATGAATGGAACCCTACTCAGTCAGATTCAGGGAAGAAATAGTGTCAATTTGGTAAAAGCCGATTAGCCTGAGAGCACATCTTTGGGGTGTGGGAGGAAACTGGAGCGCCCGGAGGAAACCCACGCAACCACAGGGAGAATGCGCAAACTCCCACAGACACAGGCCCAAATCCATGTGCCTGCACAGCCAGCAGTGCTAGTCACTGAGCTGTTGCGGCGCCCGTCTACCGGTCCAGGATCAAGCACACACACCGACATGAAGTACTAGGCCACTCCTGGAACTTCCAAGAGCAGCCCACGCATGACCCGCCGTGTGAATGCCCCTCGTTTGACACGAGGTGGACCTCCACCTGTGGAACTCGTTGGAGTTTAGAAGGATGGGGGGGGATCTTATAGAGATGTATAAGATAATGAAGGGGATGGATAGGGTAGAGGTAGAGAGATTCTTCCCGCTTAGAAAGGACAGCAGGACTAGAGGGCACAGCCTCAAAATAAGGGGGGAGCAGTTTAGAATGGAGTTGAGGAGGAACTTCTTCACTCAAAGGGTGGTGAATCTCTGGAATTCTCTGCCCGTTGAAGTGGTGGAGGCTGCCTCGTTAAATATATTTAAGTCACGGGTAGATAGGTTTCTGATAGACAAGGGAATTAAGGGTTATGGGGAGAAAGAGGGAAAGTGGAACTGATCCACTTCAGATCAGCCATGATCTTATTGAATGGCGGGGCAGGCTCGAAGGGCGAGATGGCCGATTCCTGCTCCTATTTCTTATGAGTGCAGAGATCTCGGAGAGTGAAGGGCTGGAGAGGGTTACCGAGATAGGGAGGGAGAAGGCGGTGGAAATAGTTAAACACAAAGTGAGGAAAGAGTTGCCGAACCCGGAGCCAGTGTTGGCGGGATTGTGTGACAGGAATTGAGAGCAATTTCATGGTTTGTTGCTATTGTTTGCACAAGTTATTGGGATTGTCATGGTGACGAGATGAAAATGAACAGTTGACAGCCACCTATCAATACATTATTCATGTAGATGATGTTATTCCCACACCTGGAGACATACGCTGCCTCAATCAGGAAACGTACGCCAGTTGGCTAATTCATTGCTACTCTCCGCTCATTAACAATACCTCAATGTATTGAACGGGAAGCAATACTTAGAAACATGATCAGATCAGATCAGAGAACTGTCTCACACTTCACATGAGCAGAGGGTGAATCTTAGATACTCAAAACGGTGCTTTAGGCCATTCCGTAAAAGGTCAGGTCCCATCTTTGACCTTTCACCTCTCATTGTCCCCTCTCACCTTTATCATGCGTGGGCTGTAGAGAAACACATCCGCCATCTGCTGGAGGCTGAATGTAAATGCTCTGGAATTCGCCTCACTGTCCCAGGAGTGTGGCCCCTTTAATGGGTGACCCTTTGTGGGTCACGTGACCAGGCCAGAACCAATGGAGTGCAAGCCTGGGCCAATCAGGAGTGAGGACGAGCCATTCTGGGGCTGGAGGCTTCAGTTGGAGTCGGAGCAATGGTAATGTTGTGTTGTTAAATCCTGAGTTGTACATTGTTCTTCTAAATCAATAATTCTTTTAGTTTGATACTTGCCACATTGAGTTGGTAGCACAGTGGGTTAGCACTGCTGCTTCACAGCTCCAGGGTCCTGGGTTCAATTCCCGGCTCGGGTCACTGTCTGTGTAGAGTTTGCACATTCTCCTCGTGTCTGCGTGGGTTTCCTCCGGGTGCTCCGGTTTCCTCCCACAGTCCAAAGATGTGTGGGTTAGGATGATTGGCCGTGCTAAGAAATTGCCCCTTAGTGTCCAGGGATGTGTAGGTTAGAGGGATTAGTGGATATTATATGTAGGGATATGGGGGTAGGGCCTGGGTGGGATTGTATTCGGTGCAGACTCGATGGGCCTCTTTCTCCACTGTAGGGTGCTATGATTCTATGAGTCACCTCGAGTTACTCCACTGGCGATGAGGATAAACCAGACCAGTTGTTGGAATCCTGCAGTGCAGAGTTAGAGGGGGAGGAAAGTGATTGCTCGGAGTTTAGAGGAGAAAGAGTACAGATTCCATTTTAAAGATGCTGCAATGCGGGAAATATGGAGGAAATGGCAAATGGAATTTAATGTTGGCAAGTGTGAGGTGGTCCACTTTGGTAGGAGGAATGGTAGGAAGGACTATTACTTATGTGGCGAAAAACTGCAGCAGGCGACGGTGCAGAGGGACCTCGGGGTCCTTGTGCATGAGTCGCAAAAACCCAGCTTGCAGGTGCAGCAGGTGGTCAGGAAGGCGAATGGGATGCTGGCCTTCATAGTGAAGGGGATTGAATATAAAAGTAGGGAGGTCTTGCTGCAGCTGTATAGGGCATTGGTGAGGCCGCAGCTGGAGTACTGTGTGGAGTTTTGGGCGCCGCACCTGCGCAAGGATATTTTGGCCCTGGGGGGAGTGCAGAGGAGGTTTACTAGGCTGATACCGGAGTTGAGGGGATTGAGCTATGAGGAGAGGCTGAATAAGCTAGGCTTGTACTCGTTAGAGTTTAGAAGAATGAGGGGAGATCTCATTGAGACGTATAAGATGATGAATGGGATGGATAGGATAGAGGTGGAGAGACTGTTCCCGCTCAAAAAAGACAGTAGGACTAGGGGGCACAGCCTCAAGGTAAAGGGGGGGGCGGTTTAGAACAGAGTTGAGGAGGAACTTCTTCACTCAAAGGGTGGTGAATCTCTGGAATTCTCTGCCCGTTGAAGTGGTGGAGGCTGCCTCGCTAAATATTTTTAAGAAACGGGTTGATGGGTTTTTGATAAGAGAAGGGATTAAGGGTTATGGGGAGAGGGCGGGAAGGTGGAACTGAGCCACGACAGATCAGCCATGATCTTATTGAATGGCGGGGCAGGCTCGAAGGGCCAGATGGCCGACTCCTGCTCCTATTTCTTATGTTCTTATGTTCTATGGTCTTATGTTCTTATGAGTCGATCCTGAAATTGAGAGTTGGGGGGCAGGACCTTGAGAGGCTGCGTTACTTTCTCATGGCAAATGAGACAACAGCAGAAGACAAACAGAAGGTGAAACCGCTCACAGTTTGCGGCCCATCAATTTACAAGCTGGTGAGGGGCTTGATACCACCTGAAACTCCCGACACAAAAACCACCGACCAGTTAGTCCATTTAGTTAAGGATCATTATAACCCTGACGTTCTGCTAACTTGTAAAGATACAAGTTCCACTCGGCTGTTAGGGAACAGGGAGAGACAACCTCTGGCTTCGTGACCAGACTTCGGGATCTGGCTGAGCACTGTGAGGTCAGGCGTTCACTGCGAGACATGTTGAGGGATCGTTTGGTTTGTGGTATCAACAACCCTAAACCCCGCCCCCCCCCCCAAAAAAGACTGCTTGCTGCAACCAAGATTTCGCTGGAGAAAGAGATCCCCCAAGATGCCCCAAGGAGTTTAGAAGGGATCTTATAGAGATGTATAAGATAATGAAGGGGATGGATAGGGTAGAGGTAGAGAGATTCTTCCCGCTTAGAAAGGACAGCAGGACTAGAGGGCACAGCCTCAAGATAAGGGGGGGTGCAATTTAGATCAGAGTTGAGGAGGAACTTCTTCACTCAAAGAGTGGTGAATCTCTGGAATTCTCTGCCCATTGATGTGGTGGAGGCTGCCTCGCTAAATATATTTAAGTCACGGGTAGATAGGTTTCTGATAGACAAGGGGATTAAGGGTTATGGGGAGAGGGCGGTAAGGTGGAACTGATCCACTTCAGATCAGCCATGATCTTATTGAATGGCGGGGCAGGCTCGAAGGGCTAGATGGCCGACTCCTGCTCCTATTTCTTATGTTCTTAAGTGACTGAGCAAGGCATGTGTGAGCTGCAGAATGTGCGAGCTGCCAGGGGCATGTGTGAGCTTTGAGTTTAAAGTTTATTTATTAGTGTCACCAAGTAGGCTTACGTTAACACTGCAATGAAGTTACTGTGAACATCCCCAATAAGTTGTTCAGAGTGAGGCTGAACTGGGTGTACCAGGAAACAGCTACTACTGGAACAGCCTGAGTGAGCGCACAGCGCAGTCTGAGAGAAGTCATTCAGCACCGGGGGTGAGGCATGTTTCCAGTGTGTGTGTGTGTGTGTGTGTCTGTGTGTGTGTGTCTGTGTGTGTGTGTCTGTGTGTGTGTGTGTGTGAGTGTGTGTGTGTGTGTGTGTCTGTGTGTGTGTGTGTGTGTGTGTGAGGATGTGTGTGTGTGTGTGAGTGTGTGTGTGTGTGTGTGAGGATGTGTGTGTGTGTGTGTGTGAGTGTGTGTGTGTGTGTGTGTCTGTGTGTGTGTGTGTGTGTGTCTGTGTGTGTGTGTCTGTGTGTGTCTGTGTGTGTGTGTGTGTGTGTGTGTGTGTGTGTGTGTGTGTGTGTGTGTGTGTCTGTGTGTGTGTGTGTGTGTGTGTGTGTAACAGCCTGTACTGAACACACCATAATAAAAAGAAGGGAATGATGACTCCAATCCCAGTGAATAAACTGGCAGTGGAACCAAAAGAGGAATCCGACCTAATAGAGGTATATAAGATGATGAAGGGTGTGGATAGAGTAAACAGAGGTAAGCTATTTCCTATGTTAGAGACACACAGTACGAGGGGCCACGGGCTTAGGGTGAGGGGGGAGATGTACAACACAGATATTAGAGGGAGGTTTTTCACACAGAGGGTAGTGGGGTTATGGAATGCTCTGCCAAGTAAGGTGGTGGAGGCAAACACGCTAGAGTTGTTTAAGAGTAACTTAGACAGGCACATGTGTGGGTTGGAGATGGAAGGATATAGGAGATTGTTTTAAATAAGGTTTATTAGCATTGGGACGTCCCTGCTAATGTAGAAGGATGTGGTGTGATAATAGTGTTTTTCTCTTTTCATTCACAGGTTTTAAGTCGGTCCGCCTCGTGTCCAACAAGGGGCATACACACGATGGGTCGTACTGGGGCTGCTCTTGGTTGTTCGAGACTGGCCTAGTGCTTCATGTCGTTGGTGTGTGCCTAAACTGGACCAGATACTGGGCAAGACGACAGCTCAGTGACTATCACTGATTGCTATGCAGACACATGGATTTGGGCCGGTGTCTGTGGGAGTTTGCGCATTCTCCCCGTGCTTGCGTGGGTTTCCTCCGGGTGCTCCGGTTTCCTCCCACACCCCAAAGATGTGCTCTTAGGCTGATTGGAGGTAATAAATTGTCCCTAAAGTAGTTTCCCTCCATGTGGATTACCATCAAAACAATAGATAAGGGTCATGGGCGGAGGGGTGGGTTGGTAATGTTAAAATGGCGGCGCGGGCTCGTTGGGCCGAAGGGCCTGTTTCCCGGGCTGTTTTTGTTCTTTGTTCTTTGCCCAGCTCTGAAATCTTAGCCACGCTGGGGCGACTTTGGAGGTGTACGGTGGAGACGCACTAAAAATAGTGGGTGCAACCTTGGTGCCTGTGTCCTGTATTCGGAACAGGAGCCGCACGGTGGCACAGCTGCATCAGGGACCCAGGTTCGAATCCTGGTCTTGAGTCTGTGTGGAGTCTGCACATTCCCCCCGTGTCTGTGTGGGTTTCCTCCGGGTGGCTCCAGTTTCCCACGTTCCAGAGATGTGTGGGTCAGGTTGGGGGCCATACTAAGTTGTCCCGGGCTGCGTAAATATGAGTGGATACGGGAATACAGCCTGGGTGGGATTGTGGTCATTGATGGGTTACTTTCTGCGCTGTAGGGATTCTAATTTGATGGTTAAATTTAACTTGATGATTTACTGGAGGGAGACACTGGCAGTTTGGTGGCTCATCCTGGGAAAGTTGGCAATGCCAGGATCAAGGGCAAGGGAGAAAGAATTCCAGTCTCTGAAATGTTGTGCTGAGAATGTTATCCGTTCCCCTCGCCGTTCAATTGGAAAACGCCTAATTTGATGCCGTTCCGATCAGGCCTTTTGTAGATTGCTTCAGCAATCCCCAGAGTCTGTGTATCCGTGGGGAATAATTTACAAACTGACGCTGAACACTATCGTATTCCCACCACACCTCCTGTCATATATCACAGTCACACTCGGAATTAAAGCGATTCCGCAACCAATTCCACGCCTGTAGCTCACTTCACAGTCGCAGCGTTGGCCTTTGACCCCTGGGCCTGACACAGGATTCAAATGAGGTGGAAGTGTCTCAGCTCCCGTCCCCCTGACCCCCCCCCCCCCCCACCCCACCCTGCAGGGGCGGTGAGCCGCTGTTCCAGCCGTGTCAGCACTGACCCCCCCCCACCCCACCCTGCAGGGGCGGTGAGCCGCTGTTCCAGCCGTGTCAGCACTGATTCGTCGAATTAAAAAAAAACAGTAACAGGCACCGAGACACCCAACTTCTGACATTTGGCATCACTCCCGACACCGGTCACCTCCCGGTTAACTGTCCGCCCCAACTGACTGTCCACCCCAACTGACTGTCCACTCCCAACTGACTGACCGCTCCCAACTGACTGTCCACCCCGACTGACTGACCGCTCCAACTGACTGTCCACCCCGACTGACTGACCGCTCCAACTGACTGTCCACCCCGACTGACTGACCGCTCCAACTGACTGTCCACTCCCAACTGACTGTCCACTCCCAACTGACTGTCCACTCCCACTGACTGTCCACCCCAACTGACTGACCGCCCCAACTGACTGTCCACTCCCAACTGACTGTCCACTCCCAACTGACTGTCCACTCCCAACTGACTGTCCACCCCAACTGACTGTCCACTCCAACTGACTGTCCACTCCCAACTGACTGTCCACTCCAACTGACTGTCCACTCCCAACTGACTGTCCACTCCCAACTGACTGTCCACTCCCGACTGACTGTCCACTCCAACTGACTGTCCACTCCCAACTGACTGTCCACTCCAACTGACTGTCCACTCCCAACTGACTGTCCATTCCCGACTGACTGTCCACTCCAACTGACTGTCCACTCCCAACTGACTGTCCACTCCCAACTGACTGTCCACTCCAACTGACTGTCCACTCCCAACTGACTGTCCACCCCAACTGACTGTCCACTCCAACTGACTGTCCACTCCAACTGACTGTCCACTCCAACTGACTGTCCACTCCCAACTGACTGTCCACTCCCAACTGACTGTCCACTCCCAACTGACTGTCCACCCCAACTGACTGTCCACTCCAACTGACTGTCCACTCCCAACTGACTGTCCACTCCAACTGACTGTCCACTCCCAACTGACTGTCCACTCCCAACTGACTGTCCACTCCAACTGACTGTCCACTCCCAACTGACTGTCCACTCCAACTGACTGTCCACTCCCAACTGACTGTCCACTCCCAACTGACTGTCCACCCTGACTGACTGTCCACTCCCAACTGACTGTCCACTCCCAACTGACTGTCCACCCTGACTGACTGTCCACTCCCAACTGACTGTCCACTCCCGACTGACTGTCCACTCCAACTGACTGTCCACTCCAACTGACTGTCCACTCCCAACTGACTGTCCACCCCAACTGACTGTCCACTCCCAACTGACTGTCCACTCCCAACTGACTGTCCACTCCCAACTGACTGTCCACTCCAACTGACTGTCCACTCCCAACTGACTGTCCACTCCCAACTGACTGTCCACCCCAACTGACTGTCCACTCCCAACTGACTGACCACTCCCAACTGACTGACTGCCCCAACTGACTGTCCACTCCCAACTGACTGTCCACCCCAACTGACTGTCCACTCCAACTGACTGTCCACTCCCAACTGACTGTCCACTCCAACTGACTGTCCACTCCCAACTGACTGTCCACTCCCAACTGACTGTCCACCCTGACTGACTGTCCACTCCCAACTGACTGTCCACTCCCAACTGACTGTCCACCCTGACTGACTGTCCACTCCCAACTGACTGTCCACTCCCGACTGACTGTCCACTCCAACTGACTGTCCACTCCAACTGACTGTCCACTCCCAACTGACTGTCCACCCCAACTGACTGTCCACTCCCAACTGACTGTCCACTCCCAACTGACTGTCCACTCCCAACTGACTGTCCACTCCAACTGACTGTCCACTCCCAACTGACTGTCCACTCCCAACTGACTGTCCACCCCAACTGACTGTCCACTCCCAACTGACTGACCACTCCCAACTGACTGACTGCCCCAACTGACTGTCCACTCCCAACTGACTGTCCACCCCAACTGACTGTCCACTCCCAACTGACTGACCGCTCCCAACTGACTGTCCACTCCCAACTGACTGTCCACCCCAACTGACTGTCCACTCCCAACTGACTGTCCACTCCCAACTGACTGACCGCCCCAACTGACTGTCCACTCCCAACTGACTGACCGCCCCAACTGACTGACCGCCCCAACTGACTGTCCACTCCCAACTGACTGTCCACTCCCAACTGACTGACCGCTCCAACTGACTGTCCGCTCCAACTGACTGACCGCCCCAACTGACTGTCCACCCTGACTGACTGTCCACCCTGACTGACTGTCCACTCCCAACTGACTGTCCACTCCCAACTGACTGTCCACCCCAACTGACTGACCGCTCCCAACTGACTGTCCACTCCCAACTGACTGTCCACTCCCAACTGACTGTCCACCCCAACTGACTGACCGCTCCCAACTGACTGTCCACTCCCAACTGACTGTCCGCTCCCAACTGACTGTCCGCTCCCAACTGACTGTCCACCCCAACTGACTGACCGCTCCCAACTGACTGACCGCTCCCAACTGACTGTCCGCTCCCAACTGACTGACCGCTCCCAACTGACTGTCCACTCCCAACTGACTGACCGCTCCAACTGTGCGGCACGGTAGCACAGTGGTTAGCACTGCTGCTTCACAGCTCCAGGGTCCTGGGTTCGATTCCCGGCTCGGGTCACTGCCTGTGTGGAGTTTGCACATTCTCCTCATGTCTGCGTGGGTTTCCTCCGGGTGCTCCGGTTTCCTCCCACAGTCCAAAGATGTGCGGGTTAGGTTCATTGGCTATGCTAAAATTGCCCCTTAGTGTCCTGGGATGTGTAGGTTAGAGGGATTAGCAGGTGAATGTGTAGGGATATGGGGATAGGGTCTGGGTGGGATTGTGTTCGGTGCAGACTCGATGGGCCGAAGGGCCTGTTTCTGCACTGTAGGGTTCTATGTTCTTGACTGTCCACTCCCAACTGACTGTCCACTCCCAACTGACTGTCCACTCCAACTGACTGTCCACTCCCAACTGACTGTCCACTCCCAACTGACTGTCCACCCCAACTGACTGACCGCTCCAACTGACTGTCCACCCCAACTGACTGTCCACTCCCAACTGACTGTCCACTCCAACTGACTGTCCACCCCAACTGACTGTCCACCCCAACTGACTGTCCACTCCCAACTGACTGTCCACTCCCAACTGACTGTCCACTCCCAACTGACTGTCCACCCCGACTGACTCTCCACTCCGAACTGACCACTCACTCCTCACTCAGTCCCTACTCCATGATCAAATAGACTCAGTTCTCACACTGATTTGTCACCAGTGCCCAATGAAGCCAGCGGACTGAGGGAGAGGAATTGGGCTTCCAGCGGCTTTTCCGGAGTCAGGAATTCTCCCTGAATACCAGCTGAGAGTGTTAGGAGGGATGTGATAGTGGGGGGAAGGAGACATGGGGGATGCTGAGACTGGAATTTTCTCAGAGGACGGCAGTGTAGCAGACTATCTACAGTCACCCTTAATAACCCACTCCACTGGAATCACTCATCTGGATCCCTGGGATCTACACCTCGAGCGGCACAGGTTAGCATTGCTGCCTCGCAGACCCAGGTTCAATTCCCAGTCTTGGGTCACTGTCTGTGCGGAGTTTGCACATTCTCCCCGTGTCTGCATGGGTTTCCTCCAGTTTCCTCCCACACTCCAAAGGTGTGCGGGTTGGGTTGATTGGCCACGCCAAAATTGGCCCTAGTGTCAGGGAGATTAGCAGGGTAAATATACGGGGTTACAGGAATATGGCCTGGGTGGGATTGTGTAAAGGGACATAGGAAAAGGAGGAGGCCATTCAGCCCCTTGTCCTGTCAATCATTCATGGCCCACCTGAGCCTCAAAGCCATTTACCCACCTTCACTCCCGATCTCTGCAGTCAACCTCAGTATCGAAATGTCAGTTTACCGTTGACGCGACAGTGTGAGGGCTAATCACCCTCCCTCCACCACACTCCTCCACAATACTCTGCCCCTCGAGGCATTGAACTCGAGGGTATTATCTTACTCCCTCTGAACTGACTCCACAGAGTTAAAAAGGAGACTGCTGCCCTACTGGATGTTCCTGATCTACCAATGACGGGAACCCCCACACAGCGAGATGTTCAGAAGTCCATTAACCGGAGGATTTGTCAGTGAGAGAGGTTGGAAAATCCCAGCCCTTTTAGCACATCAGGGTACTAAGAACAAAGTACTAAGAACTACAGCACAAACAGGCCCTTCGGCCCACAAGTTGTGCCAACATCCATACCTACCAAGCCATAGAACTATCTGTAACTTCCAATGCCATTAGATCCCATATACTCATCCAGAAGCCTTTTAAAAGTAATGGGCCACCTTTGGCCCACCAAGATTGTGCGGATAAAAGATACCTTTCTAAACTAAAGGGCTTCTGTCTCTTCTGTATCCCCCTATTCCCTGCCTATTCATGTATCAGCCAAGATCGCTCTTAAACATCACTTTGTGTCTGCCTCTAACACCTCCTACACTCTGAACTGGGCTCCTGGGCATTCTGCCTGTCGAGAAACCAACTAAATCTCATTCCATAGAACCATAGAATTATTTACAGTGCGCAAACATAGGACACTACAGCACAAACAGGTCCTTCGGCCCACAAGTTGTGCCAACATCCATACCTACCAAGCCATAGAACTATCTGTAACTTCCAATGCCATTAGATCCCATATACTCATCCAGAAGCCTTTTAAAAGACCCCAGTGAGTTCGCCTCCACCACCACCGGCGGCAGCCGATTCCACTCACTCACCACCCTCTGAGTGAAAAACTTACCCCTAACATCACCTCTGTACTTGCTCCCCAGCACCTTAAACCCAGCTTGCAGGTGCAGCAGGTGGTCAGGAAGGCGAATGGGATGCTGGCCTTCATAGCGAGGGGGATTGAATATAAAAGTAGGGAGGTCTTGCTGCAGCTGTATAGGGCATTAGTGAGGCCGCAGCTGGAGTACTGTGTGCAGTTTTGGGCGCCGCACCTGCGCAAGGATATTTTGGCCCTGGAGGGAGTGCAGAGGAGGTTTACTAGGCTGATACCGGAGTTGAGGGGATTGAGCTATGAGGAGAGGCTGAATAAACTAGGCTTGTACTCATTAGAGTTTAGAAGAATGAGGGGAGATCTCATTGAGACGTATAAGATGATGAATGGGATGGATAGGATAGAGGTGGAGAGACTCTTCCCACTCAAAAAAGACAGTAGGACAAGGGGGCACAGCCTCAAGATAAAGGGGGGAGCGGTTTAGAACAGAGTTGAGGAGGAACTTCTTCACTCAAAGGGTGGTGAATCTCTGGAATTCTCTGCCCGTTGAAGTGGTGGAGGCTGCCTCGCTAAATATTTTTAAGAAACGGGTTGATGGGTTTTTGATAAGAGAAGGGATTAAGGGTTATGGGAAGAGGGCGGGAAGGTGGAGCTGAGCCACGACAGATCAGCCATGATCTTATTGAATGGCGGGGCAGGCTCGAAGGGCCAGATAGCCTACTCCTGCTCCTATTTCTCATGTTCTTATGTTCTTAAACCTGTGTCCTCTCGTAGCGACCATTTCAGCCCTGGGAAATAGCCTCTGAGAATCCACCCTATCTATTCCTCTCAACATTTTATAAACCTCTATCAGGTCGCCTCTCAACCTTCGTCTCTCCAGGGAGAAGAGTCCCAGCTCCCTCAACCTATCTTCATAAGGCATGTCTCCCAATCCAGGCAACATCCTTGTAAATCTCCTCCGCACTCTCTCAATAGCTTCCACATCCTTCCTGTAGTGAGGCGACCAGAACTGCGCACAGTACTCCAATTGGGGTCTGACAAGGGTCTTATAAAGTTGCAGCGTTACCTCCCGACTCCTAAACTCAATCCCTCGATTAATGAAGGCCAGTACACCATACGCCTTCTTGACCGCATCCTCCACCTGCGAGGCCGATTTAAGAGTCCTATAGACTCGGACCCCAAGATCCTTCTGCTCTTCAACCCAGCTAAGACTCCTACCCTTGATATTGTACTCCTGCAAAGAGGCCATTCAGTCTATCGGGTCTGCACCAACTCTCCAAAAGACCATCCCACCCAGCCCCTACCCTCTGCCCTATTCCCGTAACCCCCCGTGCATTTACCATGGCCAATCCACCTTAACCTGCATATCTTTGGACTACTGATGTCCGGTACTAACCACTGTGCCATCGTGCTGCCCCGCTGTCACAGAAACTCACCGAAGAACGGGGAATGAGGCAATGACCGTTTCAAAAGAAGCAAATTCGAAAGACTGATGAAACATTGGCCAAAGATGCCTAAAATATCAAGAATGGATGTTTCACTGGTAAAGCATCATCAGTCTTCAGGAAATACTGACTTGTTCATCCTTTAAGCCAGAGATGTCCAGTTCCATCATGTACCCCGTTCTGGTGATTGTACAGGTCAATGCTCGGGTCAACGTGCTCCCAATGGTTATGCTACAAACAGGATAGAATATCAGAGACAGTTGAGTTGGGGCAACAGGGTGGAACAGTGATTAGCACGACTGTCTCACAATGCCAGGGACCCAGGTTCAATTCCAGCCTCAGGTGACTGTCTGTGTGTGTGTACATTCTCCCCATGTCTGTGTGGGTTTGCTCCGGTTTTCTCCCACAGTCTGAAAGACGTGCTGGTTAGGTGGATTAGCCGTGCTAAATTCTCCCTCAGTGTACCCAAACAGGCACCGGAATGTGGCGATTAGGGGATTTTTACAGTAACTTCAGCGCAGTGTTAATGTCAGCCTACTTTTAACACTAATACACAAACTTTAGCTTTGGATATGTTGCTCACTCGAGATTTCTTCTCGTAACATTCTCTCTTTCAGGAAGAACATAAATCTTGGAGGGGTAAACCAGAGCGACAGCAAAGTTTAAGCGGTGAAATAATGAAGGCAGCTTAGAGATACTAGACTTACATTACCTTGAGTTCAGTAGATGCAAGGTGATCTAATTGACGTATAGGGTGGATTCTCGGAGGCTATTTCCCAGGGCTGAAATGGTCACTCCGAGAGGACACAGGTTTAAGGTGCGGGGAGGGAAGTACAGAGGTGATGTTAGGGGTAAGTTTTTCACTCAGAGGGTGGTGAGTGAGTGGAATCGGCTGCCATCGGTGGTGGTAGAGGAGAACTCGCTGGGGTCTTTTAAAAGCTTCTGGATGAGTACATGGGATTTAATGGGATTGAGAGTTATAGATAGGCTTGGTAGGTCTGGATATGATCAGCGCAACTTGTGGGCCGAAGGGCCTGTTTGTGCTGTAGTGTTCTATGTTCGATTAAAATGCTTTAAGATTTGATAACCAATTCGCTGCTGGTTCAAATCAGCAGTAAGGTGTTGGAAAAATGTGAACCATTTTCTGTAACTTGAGACTTTCGTCTCGATGTTGGAAGTCATTTACTCCAAAATTCATCATCGCCTCCAATCTACTGGCTCACTGAGGAAGAGGAGATTTGAAGAGCAGAATCTCAAACCCACAAATAAGATCATGGTTTACTGGGCAGCAGGAATCCTATTCTTCTAAAGGCACTTGGAGACCTGGTCAACACACAGCAGATAGCTCAAAGCACTGGAGACATAACAGCAGGGATACCCTCACCAGGTCCCCCAATTCCATTCAGAGGAAAGATAATCCCACAGCAGTGTCCCCTCCCAAGCTGACTTGCCCAGCATCCACACACCAATCTCTCAAACTCAACTCCAGCAGACAGAACATGCCGTCTGCACGCCTGACATCAGAGCGGTCTACTCAGAACTCAATCGTGGGAGGACAGTCCCAGGAAATATTTTTGGAATGTCTTCAAAATATCCTTGAAGAGGTCAAACTTTCACACCGACCTTCGTTCTGTGACTGACCAAAATGGGATATTCAGGGAGGCACTGAAAGACATTGAGAGACTGTGCTGGGAATGTGCAGAGGCAAAGCCATGGGATTGAAGGGAGTGTACAAAACTCCAAGGAACCCATCTATTCGACCTCTCAAACATCAACTGCGCCACATCTGGCACAGTCTGTTAGTCATTATCTCAACACATCGAACGGGACTGGAGTCACTCTTGTTCCTGAGGAGCTGTCAATGGAGAAGAGGGAGGAGGGACCAGCTCCTTTTTTCCCATTTTCTTCATAGTCCATTCGGCCCATCGCACCTGCACTGACAATCCCACCCAGCCCCTAACCCCATAACGCTGCCAGTCCCCCTGACATTCAGGGTTAATTTAGCGTGGCCAATCCAACCTAATCCGCACATTTTTGGAGTATGGGAAGAAACCGGAGTACCCGGAGGAAACCCATGCGGATACAGAGCGAACGTGCAAACACCACGGTAGCACAGTGGTTAGCACTGTTCACAGCTCCAGAGTCCTGGGTTCGATTCCCGGCTCGGGTCACTGTCCGTGTGGAGTTTGCACACTCTCCTCGTGTCTGCGTGGGTTTCCTCCGGGTGCTCCGGTTTCCTCCCACACTCCAAAGATGTGCGGGTTAGGTTGATTGGCCGTGCTAAGAAATTGCCCCTTAGTCTCCAGGGATGTGTAGGTTAGAGGGATTAGTGGGTGTGATATGGGGGTAGGGCCTGGGTGGGATTGTGTTCGGTGCAGACTCGATGGGCCGAAGGGCCTCTTTCTGCGCTGTAGGGTTCTATGATTCTATGGCCACACTGGCAGTGACCCGAGGTCGGAATTGGTAGGGGGATTGAATTTAGGAGTCGCAGCGTCATGATGCAACTGTACACATCTCTGGTGCGGCCACACTTGGAGTTTTGTGTGCAGTTCTGGTCCCCACATTACAGGAAGGATGTAGAGGCTTTGGAGAGGGTGCAGAGGAGGTTTACCAGGATGTTGCCTGGTATGGAGGGGAGATCCTATGAGGAGAGACTGAGAGATTTGGGGTTGTTTTCGCTGGAAAGAAGGCGGCTAAGAGGGGATCTCATTGAAACATATAAGATGATTAGAGGTTTAGACAGGGTAGATAGTGAAAGCCTTTTTCCTAGGATGGAGAAAGCTAGCACGAGGGGGCACGACTTTAAATTAAGGGGGGGTAGTTATAGGACTGATGTCAGGGGTAGGTTCTTTACCCAGAGGGTGGTGAGGGACTGGAATGCCCTGCCAGCTGCAGTTGTAAATGCACCTAGTTTGGGGGCGTTTAAGAGATCTGTGGATAGGTTTATGGATGAAAAGGGATTGGTTTAGGCTAGTGGGTCATTGTTTTGTAACTGGTCTGCGCAACATCGTGGGCCGAAGGGCCTGTTCTGCGCTGTAATGTTCTATGTTCTATGTCTATGTTCTATGTTAACCCAGGTCCCTGACATTGAGGCAGCAGTGCTAACCACTGTGCCCCCATATCACCCTATTCTCTCTGGTTGTAGAACCAAAAGCAAAATCCGAATTGGAGTGATGCCGTTCTGTGTGATGTCGATTGTCACACAAAGGGTAGTGGAGATATAAAACTGTCCCCCTCTAAACGCTATAAATACTGGGGATCAAGTGAAGGTTTCATGAGAGCAATCGCTGGGTTTTTTATTAAGGAAAGGTATAGAGGTATATGTTATTCAGACACAGATCAGTACAGTGGGAGAGACTGAGGGGCCTCTTGCCTGTGCACTGAGAGTTGTCACATATAACCACATTTGATGGGCAATTGAATCCAGCAGCAAATTCTAATTGATGAATCAATAATAAATTCTTATTGAGGGCAGAGAGAGGTTATTAGATGCATTTAAATGAGCAATGCAATTTCACAGGCCCAGGCAGGTTTAGTGAACCGAGCTTTATTACGCGCTATGGGGGGAGTGGCTCTTGAAGCCATCAGATCCTTTTAGGTGTTACAGTGAAAGACTTTGAAATGTCTTTATACAAAGCCTGGTCGTTATTATTTTGTCTGCATTTCCAGTGATTCGGAGGGTGTCACGTTGTGTTAGTTTGTGTCCAGAGCTTGATAAGCTTAAGAACAGAAGAACATAAGAAATAGGAGCAGGAGTAGGCCATCTGGCCCTTCGAGCCTGCCCCGCCATTCAATAAGATCATGGCTGATCTGTCGTGACTCAGCTCCACCTTCCCGCCCTCTCCCCATAACCCTTAATCCCTTCTCTTATCAAAAACCCATCAACCCGCTTCTTGAAAATATTTAGCGAGACAGCCTCCACCACTTCAACGGGCAGAGAATTCCAGAGATTCACCACCCTTTGAGTGAAGAAGTTCCTCCTCAACTCTGTTCTAAACCGCCCCCCATTTATCTTGAGGCTATGCCCCCTAGTCCTACTGTCTTTTTTTGAGCGGGAAGAGTCTCTCCACCTCTATCCTATCCATCCCATTCATCATCTTATACGTCTCAATGAGATCTCCCCTCATTCTTCTAAACTCTAACGAGTACAAGCCTAGTTCATTCAGCCTCTCCTCATAGCTCAATCCCCTCAACTCCGGTATCAGCCGAGTAAACCTCCTCTGCACTCCCTCCAAGGCCAAAATATCTTTGCGCAGGTGCGGCGCCCAAAACTGCACACAGTACTCCAGCTGCGGCCTCACCAATGCCCTATACAGCTGCTGCAAGTCCTCCCTACTTTTATATTCAATTCCCCTCGCTATGAAGGCCAGCATCCCATTCGCCTTCCTGACCACCTGCTGCACCTGCAAGCTGGGTTTTTGCGACTCATGCACAAGGACCCCGAGGTCCCTCTGCACCGTCGCCTGCTGCAGTTTTTCGCCACGTAAGTAATAGTCCTTCCTACCATTCTTCCTTCCAAAGTGGACCACCTCACACTTGCCAACATTAAATTCCATTTGCCATTTCCTGGCCCATTCGCCCAGCCTATCTAGATCCTTCTGCAGACTCTCCACACCCTCCACACAATTTGCCATTCCCCCAATCTTGGTGTCATCCGCAAATTTCGACACCCTGCACTCGGTTCCCTCCTCCAGATCATCTATATAAATGGTAAATAGCTGAGACCCCAGCACCGACCCCTGGGGCACTCCACTAGTCACCAACCGCCAATCCGAATAGCACCCGTTGACCCCCACTCTCTGCCTCCTATTTGACAACCAATCCTCTATCCACGCTAACACCCTACCCCCAACTCTAAGTCCCCTGACCTTCTGCAATAATCTCTTATGAGGTACTTTGTCAAACGCCTTCTGAAAATCCAGCTTTCTTGGAGTTCCCTCAGCGTGCCATGAAAACTCTCTCTGCTCCCATCCCCAGGTGGTTTGTCGAAACAGTGACACGTCTGCAAATGCTAAACCACGGTGTTTGACTTGCGCTGAAGCTTCTGCTCTGAGGTGAACAGATTTTCTCTCTTTTCCTCGGACCCTGGGAGGATTGCACCCTTTGCATGGATCTAACTGGACTCCCAGTGCCCCCTGCCTACAGAGAAAGAAACAGAAGGACTATTCCAGTAGATAGTGGCGCAGAACCCGCCTGAGCAGGCAAACGATTGGGCCCGGTTTACCATCTCACGGCACCGCGGGTAATGCAGCACTCCTTCACTGCTACACTGAAATCACCAACCTGGGTTGAAAGAGTCTTGAATCTCAGAATTGTTCCAGTGCAGATGGTGGCCTCTTGGCTCTTTGAATGAATATTTCAGCCCACGACACGGTTGCACAGTGGGTTAGCACTGCTGCTTCACAGCTCCAGGGTTCGATTCCCGGCTCGGGTCACTGTCTGTGTGGAGTTTGCACATTCTCCTCATGTCTGCGTGGGTTTCCTCCAGTTTCCTTGCACAGTCCAAAGATGTGCGGGTTAGGTTGATTGGCCATGCTAAGAAATTGCCCCTTAGTATCCAGGGATGCATAGGTTAGAGGGATTAGTGGGTATAATATAGGGGTAGGACCTGGGTGGGATTGTATTCAGTGCAGATTCGATGGGCTGAAGGGCCTCTTTCTGCACTGTTAGGGTTCTATATTCCTTTCCCTTCTCCCCGTAACCCTGCACATTTTTCCTTTACGGTCTAATTTCCCTTCAATTGAACCTGTTTCTCAGGCAGTGGGTTCTGGATGCTGACCACTCATTGTGTGAAAATGGGTTTTCTCTTATGGGTGCAAATTTAGAGAATTATATGTGCGCCAGATTAAGGGAGGTCTAATTTAGGGACAATTTGTTACACCAATCAGCCTAAAAGCACGTTTTTGGGGTGTGGGAGGAAACCGGAGCACCCGGAGAAAACCCACGCAAGCACGGGGAGAATGTGCAAACTCCCACAGACACCGACCCAAGTCGGAGATCCGACCCGGGTCCCTGTACCTGCACAGCAAACAGTGATAGTCACTGAGCTGTCGTGTTGCCC
The DNA here is from genome assembly GCA_037974335.1 of Prionace glauca. Taxonomy (NCBI): domain Eukaryota; kingdom Metazoa; phylum Chordata; class Chondrichthyes; order Carcharhiniformes; family Carcharhinidae; genus Prionace; species Prionace glauca. The sequence continues at coordinate 55,583,144 of CM075746.1, read as the reverse complement.
GTCAGTCGGTCCAGTTTAAGCGTACACTAATGACGTGAAGCTCTAGGCAACTCTCGAAGCAACATCCAAGAGCAGCCCTCGTACGACCCACCGCGTGTGTGCCCCTCGTTGGACAACAAGGCGGACCCAATCACCTGGGGATGTAAAAAGAGACATCAATAAACATACACAGCCAATGCTGTGGGCGGCACGGTAGCACAGCGGGTTAGCACTGCTGCTTCACAGCTCCAGGGTCCTGGGTTCGATTCCCGGCTCGGGTCACTGACTGTGTGGAGTTTGCACATTCTCCTCGTGTCTGCGTGGGTTTTCTCCGGGTGCTCCGGTTTCCTCCCACAGTCCAAAGATGTGCGGGTTAGGTTCATTGGCTATGCTAAAATTGCCCCTTAGTGTCCTGGGATGTGTAGGTTAGAGGGATTAGCAGGTAAAATGTGTAGGGATATGGGGATAGGGTCTGGGTGGGATTGTGTTCGGTGCGGACTCGATGGGCCAAAGGGCCTGTTTCTGCACTGTAGGGTTCTAATGCCACTGTGCATGAGACAAGCCCAGAATCTATCTCCTCGCTTGCTCCAAAAACCAATTCAAATTCACACTGGATCCCATTCATGATCGTCACAAGAGAGACAAATCGAGCTGATGGGATGAACCACTGCACCTGATCTTAGACATAGAACCCTACAGTGCAGAAACAGGCCCTTCGGCCCATCGAGTCTGCACCGAACACAATCCCACCCAGACCCTATCCCTTAGACTTTCAAGGGGGGTCTTGACCCTTAGGTTTCATCCTTTGCTTGATCTTAACCAAAAAGCCTCTCCCATACCATTTATCCCCCCACAATCCCGCAAATCCTTTCTTTTCAAGGGCACGTTTGGTTATTCCTGTGGAATCTGATTCGACCGACCTTTCAGGTCAGGACCACTCTGTGTGTGAAGCCTTGTGTAGCCCTGGTTATTCTGATAACTGTCTCAGATCCATGGTCTCTGGTTACTGACCTACTTGCCAGTCGGAACAGTTTCCTGATAGTCGCTTCATTGAATACTGCTGATTATTTTTCATATCTCCATTGAGTCGCTTTCTAGGTGTGACGGGCAAGATTATTACACAGGGGTAGGTGTCTGGAACATGCTGCTAGGAGTTGTGGTGGAGGCAGGCAGGATGGGGGTGTTTAAAAGAGACTTTTAGATAAATGCATGAATATGCAAGGAACAGAGAGATATGGATCAAGGGCAGGGAGAAGGGATTAATTCAATTTGGTGTCATGTTCTGTACAACATTGTGGGTCGAACGGCCTTTTCCTGTGCTGCACTCATCTCTGTTCTATCATAAAACCATAAAAACATAGAATTCTATGGTGCAGAAGGAGACCATTCAGCCCATCGAGTCTACACTGTTCACCATCCCACCCAGGCCCTATCCCCATAAGAACATAAGAAATAGGAGCAGGAGTCAGCCATCTAGCCCTTCGAGCCTGCCCCGCCATTCAATAAGATCATGGCTGATCTGAAGTGGATCAGTTCCACTTTCCCGCTTTCTCCCCATAACCCTTAATTCCCTGTCTATCAGAGATCTATCTACCCGTGACTTAAATATATTTAGCGAGGCAGTCTCCACCACTTCAACAGGCAGAGAATTCCAGAGATTCACCACCCTTTGAGTGAAGAAGTTCCTCCTCAACTCCGATCTAAACTGCCCCCCCCCTTTATTTTGAGGCTGTGCCCTCTAGTCCTGCTGTCCTTTCTAAGCGGGAAGAATCTCTCCACCTCTACCCTATCCATCCCCTTCATTATCTTATACGTCTCTATAAGATCCCCCCTCAGCCTTCTAAACTCCAACGAGTACAGACCCAGCCTGTTCTAACTCTCCTCATAGTTTAATCCCCTCATCTCCGGTATCAGCCGAGTGAACCTCCTCTGCACTCCCTCCAAGGCCAAAATATCCTTTTGCAAATACGGTGACCAAAACTGCACACAGTACTCCAGCTGTGGCCTCACCAGTGCCCTGTACAGTTGCAGCAAGACCTCCCTGCTTTTATATTCTATCCCCCTCGCTATAAAGGCCAGCATCCCATTTGCCTTCTTGATCACCTGCTGCACCTGCAGACTGGGTTTTTGCGACTCATGCACAAGGACCCCCAGGTCCCTCTGCACCGTAGCATGCTGCAGCTTTTCACCCTTTAAATAATAATCCCTCCTACTATTATTTCTACCAAAGTGGATAACCTCACATTTGCCATATCGCTGTGCATTTACCCGAGCTAATCCCCCTGACCCTAAGGGGCAATTTAGCGTGGCCAATCCACCTAACTCATGCACAACTTTGGATTGTGGATGGAAACCGGAGCACCCGGAGGAAACCCACACAGACACGGGGAGAATGTGCAAACTCCACACAGACATTGATAAGGTGACGAAGCTGTTTGATGAGGGTAGGGCGGTGGATATTGTCTACATGGACTTCAATAAGGCCTTTGAAGAGGTCCCAGTGGCAGACTGGTGCAGAAGGTGAAGTCGCACAGGATCAGAGATAAGCTGGCGAGGTGGGTACAGAACTGGCTCGGTCATAGAAGACAAAGGGTGGAGTGGAAAGGTGCATTTCTGTAAGGAGGGCTGTGACAAGTGGTGTTCCTCAGGGATCAGTGCAGGGACCTCTGCTGTTTGTAATATATATAAATAATTTGGAGGAAAATGTAACTGGATTGATTTATAAGTTTGTGGACAATGGTGGATTTGGGGATAGCGATGAGGACCATCAGAGGATACAGCAGGATATAGATCAATTGGACACTTGGGTGGAGAGATGGCAAATGGAGTTTAATTTGGACAAATGTTAGGTAATGTATTTTGGAAGGTCTAATACAGATAGGAAAAATACTGTAAATCGCAGAACGATTAAAAATATTGATAGGCAGAGGAATCTGGGTGTACAGATACACAGGTCACTGAAAGTGGCAAAGAGGGTGGAGAAGGTAGTCAAGAAGATATATGGCACGCTTACTTTCATTGGCTGGGATATTGAGTTTAAAAATTGGCAAGTCACATTGCAGCTTTATAGAACCTTAGTGAGGCGGCACTTGGAATATAGTGTTCAATTCTGGTCACCACACTACCAGAAGGATGTGGAGGCTTTGGAGAGGGGACAGAAAAGATTTACCAAGATGTAGCCTGGTATGGAAGGCATTAGCTTATGAGGAGAGGTTGGAGAAACTTGGTTTGTTCTCACTGGAGTGAGAGGTTGAGGGGAGACCTGATGAAAGTCTACAAGATTATGAGAGGCATGGACAGAGTGGATAGTCAGAAGCTTTTTCCCAGAGTAGGAAGAATCAATTATCGGGAGCACAGGTTTAAAGTGCGAGGGGCAAGGTTTAAAGGAGATGTCCAAGGCAAATTGTTTACACAGAGGGTGGTGGGTGCCTGGAACTCATTACTGGGGGAAGTTGTGGAAGCGGATACGATAGAGACTTTCAAGGGGGGTCTTGACAAATACATGAATGAGATGGGAATAGAGGGCTATTGTCCCCGGAAGGGTGGGGGGTTTGAGTTAAGTCGGGCAGCATGGTCAGTGCAAGCTTGGAGGGCCGGAGGGCTTGTTCCTGTGCTGTAATTTTCTTTGTTCTTTGACCTAAGCTGGGAATTGAACCCAGTCCCTGATGCAGTGAGGCACCTACCAGGGTCTGAGGAGAGGAACCCCAGCTTCTCCAATCACTCCGCAGAAGATTTCTGCTTGCATGACTAAGATGGTAACTTTCTCTTCTGGCGGATTATCTGAGTTAAAACAGCAGACAAGTTGGAAACTCTTAAGAAGGGTTACGGCTCACTGAGCAAAAACTACATATAAATCTGCCACATCCCAGGGGTCCAATTATTGATATTACACACTGATTGCGGAGCTCGCTGCGTATCCAGCCTTTGCCGAGTTGGAAACATTTAGTAAACTGGTCACCCACAATTTCTAGGGGAAGTCCACACCTCTGTGGCCAGTGGGCACTTTGACAGGAATAATAGTCGGAGGGATTATTATTTAAAGGGCGAAAAGCTGCAGCATGCTACGGTGCAGAGGGACCTGGGGGTCCTTGTGCATGAGTCGCAAAAACCCAGCTTGCAGGTGCAGCAGGTGGTCAGGAAGGTGAATGGGACGCTGGCCTTCATAGCGAGGGGGATAGAATATAAAAGTAGGGAGGTCTTGCTGCAGCTGAATAGGGTATTGGTGAGGCCGCAGCTGGAGTACTGTGTGCAGTTTTGGGCGCCGCACCTGCGCAAAGATATTTTGGCCTTGGAGGGAGTGCAGAGGAGGTTTACTAGGCTGATACCGGAGTTGAGGGGGTTGAGCTATGAGGAGAGGCTGAATAAACTGGGCTTGTACTCGTTAGAGTTTAGAAGAATGAGGGGAGATCTCATTGAGACGTATAAGATGATGAATGGGATGAATAGGAAAGAGGTGGAGAGACTCTTCCCGCTCAAAAAAGACAGTAGGACTAGGGGGCACAGCCTCAAGATAAAGGGGGGGGTGGTTTAGAACGGAGTTGAGGAGGAACTTCTTCACTCAAAGGGTGGTGAATCTCTGGAATTCTCTGCCCGTTGAAGTGGTGGAGGCTGCCTCGCTAAATATTTTTAAGACGCGGGTTGATAGGTTTTTGATAAGAGAGGGGATTAAGGATTATGGGGAGAGGGTGGGAAAATGGAACTGAGCAGCGACAAATCAGCCATGATCATATTGAATGGCGGGGCAGGCTCAAAGGGCTAGATAGAACCATAGAACCCTACAGTGCAGAAACAGGCCCTTCGGCCCATCGAGTCTGCACCGAACACAATCCCACCCAGACCCTATCCCCATATCCCTACACATTTTACCTGCTAATCCCTCTAACCTACACATCCCAGGACACTAAGGGGCAATTTTAGCATAGCCAATGAACCTAACCCGCACATCTTTGGACTGTGGGAGGAAACCGGAGCACCCGGAGAAAACCCACGCAGACACAAGGAGAATGTGCAAACTCCACACAGGCAGTGACCCGAGCCGGGAATCGAACCCAGGACCCTGGAGCTGTGAAGCAGCAGTGCTAACCACTGTGCTACCGTGCCGCCCACTCCTACTCCTCCTGCTCGTATTTCTTATGTTCTTATTCTGGAGTTGAGGGGGTTGAACTATGAGGAGAGGCTGAATAAACTAGACTTGTACTCGTTAGAGTTTAGAAGAATGAAGGGAGATCTCATTGAGACGTATAAGATGATGAATGGGATGGATAGGATAGAGGTGGAGAGACTCTTCCCGCTCAGAAAGGACAGTAGGACTAGGGTGCACAGCCTCAAGATAAAGAGGGGGGGCGGTTTAGAACGGAGTTGAGGAGGAACTTCTTCACTCAAAGTGTGGTGAATCTCTGGAATTCTCTGCCCGTTGAAGGGGTGGAGGCTGCCTCGCTAAATATTTTTAAGACGCGGGTTGATGGGTTTTTGATACGCAAGGGGATTAAGGGTTATGGGGAGAGGACGGGAATGTGGAACTGAGCCACGACAGATCAGCCATGATCTTATTGAATGGCGGGGCAGGCTCGAAGGGCTAGATGGCCTACTCCTGCTCCTATTTCTTATGTTCTTATGTTCTTAATATAAAAGTAGGGAGGTCTTGCTGTAACTGTACAGGGCACTGGTGAGGCCGCAGCTGGACTACTGTGTGAAGTTTTGGTCGCCGCACTTGCGCAGGGATATTTTGGCCTTGGAGGGAGTGCAGAGGAGGTTCACTAGGCTGATACCAGAGATGAGGGGTTTGGACTATGAAGAGAGACTAAATAGACTGGGTCTGTACTCGTTGGAGTTTAGAAGGATGAGGGGGGATCTTATAGAGACGTATAAGATAATGAAAGGGATGGATAGGGTAGAGGTAGAGAGATTTTTCCCACTCAGAAAGGACAGCAGGACTAGAGGGCACAGCCTCAATATAAGGCGGCGGCAGTTTAGAACAGAGTTGAGGAGGAACTTCTTCACTCAAAGGGTGGTGAATCTCTGGAATTCTCTGCCCATTGAAGTGGTGGAGGCTACCTCGCTAAATATATTTAAGACATGGGTAGATAGGTTTTTGACAGACAGAGGAATTAAGGGTTATGGGGAAAAAGCGGGAAAGTGGAACTGATCCACTTCAGATCAGCCATGATCTTACTGAATGGCGGGGCAGGCTCGAAGGGCTAGATGGCCGACTCCTGCTCCTATTTCTTATGTTCTTATGAGCCATCGGTGAAAGCTCTTGACCATTTCAAATTTAACTAAAAATGAACAACAGGTGATAGTAACTAATTATTTCCTTTTCATTCATGGGCTTGGCAGTCATTGGCAAGGCCAGCATTTGTTGCCCATCCACAGTTGCCCTTGAGAAAGTAGTTGTCAGCGTGGACTCAATGGATTGAATGACCCCCTTCTGCACTGTAGGGGTTCTATTTGTGGTTCCAAGTATGGCTTTGCAAGCTGTGGATCCAACATTCAGGCTATCTGCTTGCAGACTGTTCTTCTAGACTGTTCCCTGAACATGTGACATCACGATGTGGAGATGCCAGCATCGGACAGGGGTGCACACAGTAAGAAGTCTCTCAACACCAGGTTAAAGCCCAATAGGGTTTTTTGGTAGCAAACGCCACCTAATGTTGTAAAAGAACAATTCTTCCCAGGGAGGGAGGAATAGACTGTGTTCGGTTAACACCAGGATATTGCTGTCTGAACCACATTGTGTAGCTTCTCACTTGAGTGATTCACACCAAGTGAATCATTCATCAAAGGCCAAAGTCTCATTTTGAATTCATTCAATCCCATCATGCAATGACTTTCGGGTCATTCAATGTCCGAAGATTCTTTCTAAAGGGTAACACAACCACTTACGTTTGGGAGGTCGTGCATTAAAGGATTTGAAGGTTTGCTCTAGCTGTTGCTGTTAAACGTCAACTCAGTATCTGACCCACCTCAATGTCACGCTCATTGCCAACCAATGGAAACGCTCAGCAGCAAATGCTGTGAATTCAGCGTTCATGGGGATGATACACATCACAGTCTTGCAAAGGGTTTGGTGAGCTTGAGGGGTAAAGGTCAAGAACATAAATAAACAGAGCAGGAGTAGGCCATTTGGCCCTTTGATCCCACTCTGTGATTAATGAAACCATTGCTGGTCTTTTATTTCAACACCCGTTTCCTGCATTATCCCCATATCCCTCGAGGATTTGAATCCATAAAAAGATATTGCTCTGAGCCCGGAACAAACTCAATGACTGACTCTCCATGGCCCTCTGGGGTAAAGGGGTCCAAAGATCCACCAGCCTCTGAGCGAAGGAGACTTAGGAAATACTTTGGCGGACATTTGTTACAATCTGTCAATGGCAAGGAGGCAAAACTGTACACATTACATCAGGTTTGACTTTGATTTGATTTGATTTATTATTATCACATGTATTATTATACAGTGAAAAGTATTGCTTCTTGCGCACTATACAGGCTAAGCATACCGTTCTTAGAGAAGGAAATGAGACTGTGCAGAATGTAGTGTTACTATCGTAGCTAGGATGTAGAGAATGATCAACTTAGTGCGAAGTAGGTCCATTCAAAAGTCTGACGGCAGCAAGGAAGAAGCTATTCTTGAGTCGGCTGGTGTGTGATCTGAGATTTTTGTATCTTTTTCCCAATCTCACCAAGTAGTCTCACCAAGGATTTATATAATTGCAGTAAGATATATTTACTCCTGTACTCAAATTCTGTGTGATAAAAGTTGACCTGACATTTGCCTTCCTAATTGTTTGCTATACCTGCATGTTCGCAAGTGTGAAACACTTCCGGATAGTTTTCAATGTTTTGAATTAATTTATTGACATTAAAACACAATAGATTTCCAGGCAAATACCCCATACAATCTGAACAGCAGAGTACAAGTTAAACCTCAGAGGCACCAGTTTCTGTTCTGGGTGTTAACAGCGTAGAATTTGTCATCCATGCTTCTTCTTAAAATGTTTCTCAAGTTCCAACAGCCAGCTGTCTAAGCTTTAATCTAATTGTGTTCTTATCTTTATATATTTAATTAGTTGTATGATTGCTTTGAGAACCAGTCACATGATTTGGTGATGGTGTCATTGGGGTGTTGCACAGGCTGTTGTTTTAGTTTCAGTTCCTATTCTGTGCAGTGCAGGGAACATCTCTTTCAATAAACCCTTGTTGGTGTTAGTGTGAATCTACATGTGCAAACCACATCTGTTTGTTTAAAACCCACAATCTCTAACATAGGACATATTATTATCTCTAATTGCTTATTGTATTCTTCTCAAGTACACTGTCTAACAAGTCCATAGTACCTCCCAGTGTTGCTAAAGTTAACATATTTTTTTTCTCCTGGTGTGTTTTGGTCTATTGAGTTATTAAGTATGCTTGAACAGTATAATAAGTTACAGGTAACTAATTTTTCCCAAGGCAACTTTAAGTCAACAGGATCCATGCTAATTTTTGATATTTTCCAATTCAACAATTATGAGCTCGAGGCCCTTACTCAATAGATGTTTCAATTCAATCATCTTTTTCTCGGCAGCTTATTGATTCCAAACTAAGCTGTGAGCTTGTTTTGATTATATTGCACACAAGTTATCCTCCATTTGCTGTTCATAGCTAGAACCTATCTTGCTCCTTTAACCATGTGTTCCTACTATCAATCCAACACTTCACATCTACTCCTTTATCTCACTGTTCCCAGGCAGCTGACCATTCCAGCTTCATTATAGAACATAGAAAACCACGGCACAAACAGGCCCTTCGGCCCACAAGTTGCACTGATCATGTCCCTACCCTACCAGGCCTATCTATAACCCTCAATCCCATTAAATCCCATGAGCTCATCCAGAAGTCTCTTAAAAGGTCTCAACGAGTTCACCCCTATCACCACCGACGGCAGCCGATTCCACTCACTCGCCACCCTCTGATCTCTAATCGGTCTTGTTGAAGATTGTGCACCATCGTCTCAACAAGTCCAAAATCCTGCAGACTTCAATTAAAGTGGTCGGTACAAGAACCCTCTTCTGACCCAGTGATTTACTCATGCTGCAAGAGGCACGTGGAGCTTGACTGAGTGATTTATTCCTGTCACCCCCCAAAAACCAGCAACAGTACATTAACCCAGAAAGGTCCACCCTACATTTTTTCGTATTCATTCATGGGATACGGGCATCACAGGCTGGTCAGCATTTATTACCCATCCCTAGTTGCCTGAATGCAGTTGTGAATCAAATACATTGGAGTCACCTGTAGGCCAGACCAGGTAAGGATGCCAGATTTCCTTCCCTCAAAGAAGATGGGTTTTTGCGACAATCGACAATGGTTTCATGGTCATCAGTAGATTCTTAATTCCAGATATTTTTTATTGAATTCAATCCCAGTGGGATTCAAGCTGGGTTCCCAGAACGTCAGCTAAATCTCTGGGTTAATAGTCTAGTCATAATGCCATGAAGCCATCATCTTCCCATTGCATCCATGATAGGTTTGAGAGGTTCCTGGAGATGTCAAATGGCCAATGCCTGGAGATTAGTGTCTCTCTTCCTCTGTACAGTGTTACGGGTCAAGTTATTTCACACATAGCCCCCCTTACTATGTTTGAAGGGTTTCATTCTCAGTCAGCAATGTCTCAGACACACAGCTCCAGCAGTGTAAGAGTTAGATATTCTTCACTGCACAAGGTTGTAGACCTCCAGTCTAGAACTTCAACTGAAATCAACAGCTCTGTTGACAGGAGTATAGTGTTAATAGACCAACAGCTAAGTCAGTGAGGAGGTGAGGGAGAGAGGAGCAGAAGGATGTGGTGATAGAGTTGGCAGAAGAGAGATGGGCAAAGGCCTAAGCTCGGAGCAGTTGGCCTGCTTTTGTACTCTACAATGTGATGTATTCCCCACAGTGTGCAGCCTCAGGTTACTACGTGGGGTGAACTTTCCAGTTCTACTAAGGGCCTGTGTGAGCTTCAGGCAGCTTTTCAAAGACTGGGTTTACTCGGTCACAGGTGGTTGCTGAGAGTTTTAAGCAGCATTGAGTTTAGATCTGGGACATGGCTGGTTCTGGAGCTGTTCTTTGTTCTTTGGATAGCTCACACGGCAGCAGCTGTTTAAAGGGAAACAACCACAACTCAAAGAAAAGTAAATTTGCTGTTCCGACCCGATGCTTAAAGGCTATTGGAAATTCGGTGACAGCAGAGAAAGGCTTTGGACATTTTAACAGCTTCTCCTGGGAGATGCCATAACGGAGCGTGTACCTAAGGCAAACACAGGGTCCCCTCATGTTGGGTTAATGGCCTCACAGCATTGGAAGTTCAAAAACCAGAAATGAAAGCGTGGAACGTGAACGTCTGTCTAAGCTGTGTATGTTTATTGATGTCTCTTTTTACATCCACAGGTGATTGGGTCCGCCTTGTTGTCCAACGAGGGGCACACACGCGGTGGGTCGTGCGAGGGCTGCTCTTGGATGTTGCTTCGAGAGTTGCCTAGAGCTTCACGTCGTTAGTGTACGCTTAAACTGGACCAACTGACGGGCAACACGACAGCTCAGTGACTATCACTGTTTGCTGTGCAGGTACAGGGACCCCGGGTCGGATCTCCGACTTGGGTCAGTGTCTGTGGGAGTTTGCACATTCTCCCCGTGCTGGCGTGGGTTTTCTCCGGGTGCTCCGGTTTCCTCCCACACCCCAAAAACGTGCTTTTAGGCTGATTGGTGTTAACAAATTGTCCCTAAATTAGACCTCCCTTAATCTGGCGCACATATAATTCTCTAAATTTGCACCCCCTTTATTGTGGAGTCCAAGAGGGGTAGAGAAAAGTCGTAGGTAGAAGGAGGATTGGAAATGAGGCGCTCACTGAGTGTTAAAATGGTCAGGCACGGGCTTGTTGGGCCGAAGGGCCTGTTTCCTGTGCTGTGTTGTTCTTTGTTCTTTGACAGGAACAATACAATTTGAAAACATTGATTTCTTTCTGGCAAAGCACCTCAGGAAGGAGATATGAGCCATGGACATAAGGGCAACGCAACCTTAGAATCCATACAGTGCAGAAGGAGGACATTCAGCCCATCAAGTCTGTACCAGACCACAAGTCCACCCAGGCTGTATTCCCACGCATTCACCCTAGCTACTCCCCCTGACACTAAGGGGCAAGTTAGTATCCACCTAATCTGCACATCTTTGGAGTGTGGGAGGAAACCAGAGCACCCGGAAGAAATCCACACGGATACGGGGAGAGCTTCCAGACTCCACACTAACAGTGATCCAAGCCAGGAATCGAACCCAGATGCCTGGGCACTATGAGGAAGCAATGTTAACCACTGTGCTACCATGCTGTTATAGTACAAAGAACAACACAGCACAGGAAACAGGCCCTTCGGCCCTACAAGTCCGCGATGCCCATTTTAACACTCAGTGAGTGCCTCATTTCCAACCCTCCTTCTCCCTACGACTTTTCTCTACCCCTCTTGGACTCCACAATAAAGGGGGTGCAAATTTAGAGAATTATATGCGCACCAGATTGAGGGAGGTCTAATTTAGGGACAATTTGTTAACACCAATCAGCCTAAAAGCACGTTTTTGGGGTGTGGGAGGAAACCGGAGCACCCGGAGAAAACCCACGCCAGCACGGGGAGAATGTGCAAACTCCCACAGACATCGACCCAAGTCAGAGATCCGATCCGGGTCCATGTATCTGCACAACCATAGTACTTGAAAGTTTGGACATTAACACACATTACATAGAATCCAATTGCAATTCTTGGAATAATGTTCATATTTCTGATGCAAAATATTGAAAAATCGGGCACTTTGAACAAGAATTTGGTGCTTGCTGTCTTCATGTCTACCAATCAGGACATTGGTTACTGTCAGGTGACATCTGACAACTTATTCCCTGTAACCGCTATCCAATTTATGGATTTGTCAAGGTTGGAAGTAACTCTGCCGCATCTTTCCTAGTTCATTAAGCCAGCTTCCCAACAAGAATACCTACTGTATTCTTGTGTGTGCCTTCACAGCCTTCTGTGTGGTGATGGACAAATGGATTCTGTTTCTGTGGAATACACTGGCTCAGTTCACTCTGTTAAATGCACAATGAAACTCTCTCCGGTCTGGAAATATTTTGTTCAGAAATGCTTTGAATGGATCCAAGCAGCTCACCATTTGAGTGCTTGGGCGCTGCAACTAAACTGAAGCATGGACTCAGGAAAGGTCAGTAAAAAGTCTGACAACACCAGGTTTTAGTCCAACCGATTTATTTGATAATATACTCACAAGCTTTCGAGGTTACCCTCTTCGTCAGGTGAATGGAGAGTTCTGGCCTCAGACAGAGCATATAAAGCACAGACATCATGCCCACCTCAGGAAAGGTCACAGATATTTTACTCCCTCTGACTGTGGGGGATAGTATTTTAGGGGAGGCAATGGTCTACTGGTATTATTGCAAGATTATTATGGGATGGAAGGGCGGCACGGTAGCACAGTGGGTTAGCACTGCTGCTTCACGGGTCCTGGGTTCGATTCCCAGCTCGGGGTCACTGTCTGTACGGAGTTTGCACATTCTCCTCGTGTCTGCGTGGGTTTCCTCCGGGTACTCCGGTTTCCTCCCACAATCCAAAGGTTGATTGGCCGTGCTAAGAAATTGCCCCTTAGTGACCAGAGATGTGTAGGTTAGAGGGATTAGTGGGTATAATATGTAGGGATATGGGGGTAGGGCCTGGATGGGATTACAAAGAACAACACAGCACGGGAAACAGGCCCTTCGGCCCAACGAGCCCGTGCCGCCGTCCCATGGTCCCATGGATTGTGTTCAGTGCAGACTCGATGGGCCGAAGGGCCTCTTTCTGCACTGTAGGGTTCTATGATCATTAACGCAGAAACTCAGCTAATGTTCTAGGGTTCGAATCCTGCCACCATCCCGCAGCTGGTGGAATTTGGATTTAATTTTAATAATCTGGAATTAAGAGTCTACTGATTACCATGAAACCATTGCCAACGGTCGGAGAAACACTCATCTGGCTCAAGGATACCTTTTAAGAAGGGAAATCTGCCATCCTTACCAGGTCTGGCCTACATGGAACTCCAGAGCCACAGTGATGTGGTTGACTCTCAACCGCCCCCCAAGGGCAACTAGGGATGGGCAAGTTCCCTCGTGGATAAGCCAGCCTCGCCCATGTCTGACAAATGGATAAAAAAGTCCAGTTTTGGAGCAAGCAGAGTGGGTATCGAATGCAGTATTAAAAGATGTTCCAATGATGCAAGATTTATAACTCATAATAGTTAGTCACCCTGAGCTACTAAAAGCTTTGTTAGGTTGCTACATTTTAAACGTCAGGGGACCTCGTTTACCGAATTTGACCAACGGTTCTTTCTGGTTCACACACTTGTGATTGACGTCAATCCAGAAAATGCTAAAATCTTGACATGTCCCTAAACATTCCAGACCAGAGACGGTACGATTGTTCTTGTTAATACATTTACCCCATGGTGTAGCAGCACCATCTGTTGGTTTAACCTGGTGGTTGTGAGCCTTCTTGCTGTGTTTAACCCACTCCAACGCCGGCATCTCCACCTCGTGGTTGAGGCTGGGACCAGATCCAGCTCACACGGCCCATTCCGAAGACCCTTTGTGACATTAAATACATCGGGAATGATTCTCCCATCCTGACTGCGCACATTTCCTGGGCGTGTTGGGATGGGAGAAGCGCGGGTTGGCCATTTGTGTCCAGAACGTCGCGCGTCTCCCGTAGCCGGTGAACAAGCTCAGGAGGGACCGTGCTGGGAACCGGAGGGAAGAGAGGTAAGTCATTAAAATCTTTCAAAAATGTGATTATTGGGCTTGGTTTGGGATTTTCCCAGCTCGATAACAGCCCCAGCAGGAATATTACACTCCGACAGGGTTTAGAGCGGCTCTCCATTTGCAGGGAGCCAGTGGGAAACCCCGCTGCAGTGAAGGGGGTGCAATTGGGGCCCCCCTGGACTTGGGCACCCTGTTAGTGCCCCTTGGTGTTGCCTGGGCATTGGGCAGTGCTAGACTAGTGGGGCCTGGGTGTGGGGCCTATTGTGGGCAGGGCCTAGGGGGCGATGGGTGGGGGTGGGGAGTCTTGCTGCCACTCTGCATGGGGATTGGTCGGGGTTGGAGGAAGGCCAGCGATCGGGACAGGCTGGGGTGGAGAGGGGGTGGTCCGCTGGGGTGGAGGGAGGGGTAGGGATATCGCCATTGCTGAATGGGGGGGGGGAGGCTGGGCATCGGGGCACTCTGGGGTTGGGGGGGGGGGATCAGGGTTGGCCCAGGAATGGTTGTGGGGACCACAATCGGGCCATGGGGATGGGTTGGGGGGGGGGGGCGGAGCCATGCGAGGGTCCCACTGTGGCCAGCGATTGGTGCCACTGCACATGCGCAGAGTTCAGGAGCTGGCAGTGAATAGACCCCGTTCCCCCTGGGTTTTTAATGAGATTCACAATTGGGAACTCTGCAGTGCACAGAGTGTGGAGATTTGGGTTTGGCGTTGAGCTGAAAAAGCACAGTTGGTATTTAGACCAGTTTTCTGGCCAATTCAGCACTTTTTGGAGAATCGGCCCTCATCATCTCACATTCCCCCCAACCTCGAAGAGAAATTATTATTTTAAATTCAGTAAAGCCTCAGCTGGAATGGAGGGCAGTGGAATTACTCATTTCCAAAGAACAACACAGCACGGGAAACAGGCCCTTCGGCCCAACGAGCCCGCGCCGCCGTCCCATTGTCTCAGTGACCTATTCATGATTTTAGTCTACGCCTAATGTGCGAGGTTCAGGGAGGTCCAATATAGGGACAATTTGTTACCCAATCAATCAGCCTAAAAGCACATCTTTGGGATGTGGGAGGAAACCGGAGCACCCGGAGGAAACCCACGCAACCACGGGGAGAACGCGCAAACTCCCACGGACACAGGCCCAAATCCATGTGTCCGCACAGCAACAGAGATAGTCTCTGAGCTGTCATGTTGCCCTTGAGATGGTCCAGTTTAAGCACACCAACGACATGAAGCAATAGGCAACTCCCAAAGCAACATCCAAGAGCAGCCCACTACAACCTGCTGCATGCATGCCCCTTGCTGGTCAACAAGGTGGACTTAAATGCCTGTGGAGACAAAAAATTCATTATTAAACAGGCAAAGACTGTAACATCCCTGAGGCAAAAACGGAATCCCAAGCCTACAATGTTTAGTAAGGCCTGTTATATCCCCCAATATGTAGACCGCTCATGTGGCTGTCTAAGTGACTCTTAAACAACCCTAGCGTGCCTGCTTCCACCACCTTACTCGGCAGTGCATTCCACATCCCCACTACCCTTTGCGTGAAAATCTGCCCTCTAATATTTGTCTTATACCTAGCCCCCCTCACCCTAAGCCCGTGACCCCTCGTTCTATCCATTTCTAATAGCGGATAAAGCTTACCGCCATTTATTCTATCTATCCCCTTCATAATCTTATAAACCTCTATTAGATCCCCCCTCAGCCGACGTCTCTCAAGGGAAAACAGCCCAAGTTCGTTCAATCTTTCCTCGTAAGACAGCCCTTCCATACCAGGCAGCATCCTGGTAAAGCATCACTGAAGCATCATTCACATTATTCCACAGACACGGAGAAACCTCTCCCCATGGAAACAAACACCCCACCAATACCCCACCCCGCCCCCACACAATGGAGCTCCCCAGAGGAATCTCCCTTGGCACCCTGGCATTTCCCTGACTCTGTTCCTGGCAGTGCCAGTGGGAATTACCATGGGGCAGTGCCAGTGAACAGTGCCAACTGGCAATGCAAGGGGGCAGTGCCAGTGGACGGTACCATGGGGCAATGCAAGGGGGCAGTGCCAGTGAACGGTACCATGGGGCAATGCAAGGGGGCAGTGCCAGTGGACAGTACCATGGGGCAATGCAAGGGGGCAGTGCCAGTGGACAGTACCATGGGGCAATGCAAGGGGGCAGTGCCAGGGTGCAGTGCAAGGGGCAATGCAAGGGGGCAGTGCCAGTGGACGGTACCATGGGGAAATGCAAGGGAGCAGTGCCAGTGAACGGTACCATGGGGCAATGCAAGGGGGCAGTGCCAGTGAATGGTACCATGGGGCAATGCAAGGGGGCAGTGCCAGTGAACGGTACCATGGGGCAATGCAAGGGGGCAGTGCCAGTGGACAGTACCATGGGGCAATGCAAGGGGGCAGTGCCAGTGAACGGTACCATGGGGCAATGCAAGGGGGCAGTGCCAGTGGACAGTACCATGGGGCAATGCAAGGGGGCAGTGCCAGGCTTTCCTATCCCACTGAATGGAGATTTGACAGGCTGACAAATTCTCCGACATTGCTGCAGTGAGAACGTGGCATGAACTGCCAGTTAGATTGCACATGTGTTGCAGCCCTTTGGTCTTCAGTGAGCAGTTGGATACTAACCATCTGTGCCCTGAAAGAACGTCTTCAGAGAAGGCACAGAGCCACATGGATGAATCTACACCAAGGATGGTCGTAGCCAATTCGCTCAAGAAACCTAGTATTAACTTTCATTAAAGAGTTAAAGTTCAGTTAGGGTTAGAATTTCAGTTAAGAGTTAATGTTGATGTGTGAGAGTTAAAGTGTTGCAACTGCAGTGAGTTTGAGTTGGATACCTAAAGTCTTAAATAAACAAAACTTTGTTTAAAAAAATTTGAATTGATTCTATTTGATTTGATTTATTATTGTCGCACGCATTAACATACAGTGAAAAGTATTGTTTCTTGCACGCTATACATACATATAAAAAGGAAGAGGCTGGCTAGGGTAAACGTTGGTCCTTTAGAGGATGAGAAAGGGGAGCTAGTGGTAGGGGATGGGGATATGGCTCAGGTATTGAATAACTTTTTTGTTTCTGTCTTCACGGAGGAGGACGTGAATAATTTGCTGGGTGTTAGCGATGGAAAGGTGGTAGGAATGGAGGGTCTTAATGACATTACTGTTACTAGAGAGGTGGTGCTCGACAGACTGGAGGGGCTGATTGTGGACAAGTCCCCAGGACCGGATGGAATGCATCCGAGGATTCTGAAAGAAATGGCGGAGGTGATAGTGGATGCCTTGGTGGTTATTTTCCAGACGTCGCTGGATTCCGGGGAAGTGCCGGAAGATTGGAAAACGGCTAATGTTACGCCGTTGTTTAAGAAGGGTGCCAGGCAAAAGGCGGGGAATTATAGGCCGGTTAGTTTAACGTCTGTGGTAGGTAAAATGTTAGAAACCGTCATTAAGGAGGAAATAGCGAGGCATCTTGAGGGGAATTGCTTGATAGGGCGGACGCAACACGGTTTCATTAAAGGGAAGTCGTGTCTGACAAATTTACTGGAGTTCTATGAGGATGTGTCTAGGGCAGTGGATGGAGGAGAGCCGGTGGATGTGGTCTTTCTGGATTTTCAGAAGGCGTTTGACAAGGTACCTCACAAGAGGTTATTGCAGAAGGTCAGGGGACATGGAGTTGGGGGTAGGGTGTTAGCGTGGATAGAGGATTGGTTGTCAAATAGGAGGCAGAGAGTGGGGGTTAATGGATGCTATTCGGATTGGCGGTTGGTGACTAGTGGGGTGCCCCAGGGGTCGGTGCTGGGGCCTCAGCTATTTACCATTTATATAGATGATCTGGAGGAGGGAACCGAGTGCAGGGTGTCGAAATTTGCTGATGACACCAAGATTGGGGGAAAGGCAAATTGTGCGGAGGGTGTGGAGAGTCTGCAGAAGGATCTAGATAGGCTGGGCGAATGGGCCAGGAAATGGCAAATGGAATTTAATGTTGGCAAGTGTGAGGTGGTCCACTTTGGTAGGAGGAATGGTAGGAAGGACTATTACTTACGGGGCGAAAAACTGCAGCAGGCGACGGTGCAGAGGGACCTCGGGGTCCTTGTGCATGAGTCGCAAAAACCCAGCTTGCAGGTGCAGCAGGTGGTCAGGAAGGCGAATGGGATGCTGGCCTTCATAGCGAGGGGGATTGAATATAAAAGTAGGGAGGTCTTGCTGCAGCTGTATAGGGCATTGGTGAGGCTGCAGCTGGAGTACTGTGTGCAGTTTTGGGCGCCGCACCTGCGCAAGGATATTTTGGCCCTGGAGGGAGTGCAGAGGAGGTTTACTCGGCTGATACCGGAGTTGAGGGGATTGAGCTATGAGGAGAGGCTAAATAAACTAGGCTTGTACTCGTTAGAGTTTAGAAGAATGAGGGGAGATCTCATTGAGACGTATAAGATGATGAATGGGATGGATAGGATAGAGGTGGAGAGACTGTTCCCGCTCAAAAAAGACAGTAGAACTAGGGGGCACAGCCTCAAGATAAAGGGGGGGCGGTTTAGAACAGAGTTGAGGAGGAACTTCTTCACTCAAAGGGTGGTGAATCTCTGGAATTCTCTGCCCGTTGAAGTGGTGGAGGCTGCCTCGCTAAATATTTTTAAGAAACGGGTTGATGGGTTTTTGATAAGAGAAGGGATTAAGGGTTATGGGGAGAGGGCGAGAAGGTGGAGCTGAGTCACGACAGATCAGCCATGATCTTATTGAATGGCGGGGCAGGCTCGAAGGGCCAGATGGCCTACTCCTGCTCGTATTTCTTATGTTCTTATGTTCTTATGTTCAGTGGATGGGAGGCTGGTTTGCGTGATGGATTGGACTACATTCACGACCTTCTGTATTTCCTTGTGGTCTTGGGCAGAGCAGGAGCCCAGACCAAGCTGTGATACAACCAGAAAGAGTGCTTTCTATGGTGCATCTGTAAAAGTTGGTGAGAGTCGTAGCTGACATGCCAAATTTCCTTAGTCTTCTGAGAAAGTAGAGGGGCTTTCTTAACTATAGTGTCGGCATGGGGGGGAACCAAGACAGGTTGTTGGTTTGTAACATTAAATTAAAATACCTGAAAAGTAGTTTAAGTTTAGAGCTAAATAACACGAGGGTTTAATGAGCTGGGTGTGGAAACATTTTTTTTTGAAAAGTTTGCAATGAAGTTGTAGCTGGAGCAAGCAGAAACATGGAGTCTCCTGCTGCAAAGGGGATTGATTGGAAAAATCCACAAGGTTCATTCCCCATCCTCCATCAATAATTCACCAAACTACTAGTTGAGTAGAAATACCATTTTGAGTGTTTATGAGCTGGTACCAGAGGTGTACTGCCAAAAATTCCAAACTTTCCAGAAAAAGGTCCCAGCAAACTAATATCAAGTTTGAAAAAGTTAAGCAATGTTGCTGTTGGATAGGATGATTGAGATAGAGAACTTCAGATGTGAGCCCCCCTTAAAGAATTCAAAAATTCACTCTCCCTTCCCAGAAAAATCAATGGAGAGGAGCAAAGAGTCTCAAATGCCAGATAAGCAGCCATCAAAAGCAACCAGTACGGCACGGTAGCACAGTGGTTAGTGCCGCTGCTTCATAGCTCCAGGGTCCTGGGTTCGATTCCCGGCTTGGGTCACTGCCTGTGTGGAGTTTGCACATTTTCCCTGTGTCTGCGTGGGTTTCCTCCCACAGTCCAAAGATGTGCGGGTTAGGTTGATTGACCATGCTAAGAAATTGGCCCTTAGTGTCCAGGAATGTGTAGGTTAGAGGGGATTAGTGGGTATAATATGTGAGGATATGGGGGTAGGGCCTGGGTCGGATTGTGTTCGGTGCAGACTCGATGGGCCAAAGGGCCTCTTTCTGTACTGTAGGGTTCTATGATCTATGAACATGTCTTGTTGTCCAACAAGCAGTGGGTCGTGCGAGGGCTGCTCTTGGATGTTGCTTCGAGAGTTGCCTAGAGCTTCACGTCCGTTAGTGTACGCTTAAACTGGACCAACTGACGGGCAACACGACAGCTCAGTGACTATCACCGATTGCTGTGCAGATACATGGATTTGGGTCGGTGTCTGTGGGAGTTTGCACATTCTCCCCGTGCTTGCGTGGGTTTTCTCCGGGTGCTCCGGTTTCCACCCACACCCCAAAGATGTGCTCTTAGGCTGATTGGTGTAACAAATTGTCCCTAAATTAGTCTTCCCCAATAGGTGTAGACGAAGGTCACGGGTAGAGGAGGGCACTCATAATGTTAAAATGGCGGCGTGGGCTCGTTGGGCCGAAGGGCCTGTTTCCCGTGCTGTTCTTTATAAAACAAGTGACTACGAACAAACACACAGATCCCTAACTCAAGCTAAGCTAGGGTCTGGTAACTCTTATAGGTTATGGAGAGATGGGGGAATGACGATGAAACCCAAACAGGCTTGGGATAAAAGGGAAGGGAAAACATTTCGGTCGCCAATTTTTACAAGAAGGAGTCAAGATGATAAACCAGTCAGAGTTTAGCCGAGGTGTTTTCAGTGAGTGACGGCTAGACAAATAAAGGGAAATTGTTGTCATTCCAAAAGGCCTACAGGACCTCATGTGCAGTGCACATGGAAAGCGCATGGTTTTGAAGGTGGCTAGCCTATGTTCCACGGTCCCTTCTGTATCCCAGACATCAGGAAAAGTGATAACTGTCCTCAGGGATGCTCGTTATCTCCAAACACTGCGTGTAGCAAAGGTGGCAGAGAGGTCACCCAAAAACCATCGTATAGGTAAAGGGGCTTACTGGCAAATGTTTGAATGTTCCTTTTGTAAACATTTACTGTGGAGTAAGTTAGTCAGTGGGGTATTGGTGGTGGGGGTAATTGCAAGCTAAGCAATGGAGGGGGTTAGGCTATTGCTGGGCATAGCTGAAAGTAACTCTTAAAGTAACAGTGTCCAG
Source organism: Prionace glauca (assembly GCA_037974335.1). Lineage (NCBI taxonomy): Eukaryota > Metazoa > Chordata > Chondrichthyes > Carcharhiniformes > Carcharhinidae > Prionace > Prionace glauca. Next base: position 55,562,442 of record CM075746.1, on the reverse strand, counting down.
AGAGAACAGAGCCGTCCATAGCTAGGGGGAAAAACTGAAGGGGATAAAGCAAATCCTGCTCAGCTGCGGAGGGCTAAGAGAATCCTGAAAATTCTCCAGGGGAAAACAGGGCCAGTAATGGTTAAGGTGGCTAAAGGAAAGACAATCAGGTTTGGAGAGGCCAGAATAGAGACTGTATAGATTTAACAAAGAACAATACAGCACAGGAAACAGGCCTGCCAAGCCTGCACCACTCATGTGCCCAACTAGAACATTCGTTTGTATCCCTCTATTCCCAGTCTGTTCATGTGGCTATCCAGGTAAGTCTTAAAACGATCCCAGCGTGTCCGCCTCCCCCACCCTGCGTTCCAGGCCCCCACCACCCTCTGTGTAAAATACATCCCCCTGACATCTGCGTTGAACTTTGCCCCCCTCACCTTGAACTTGTGACCCCTTGTGTTCGTCACCTCCGACCTGGGAGAAAGCTTCCCGCTGTTCACCCTATCCATACCTTTCATAATTTTGTACACCTCCATTAGGTCTCCCCTCGTCCTCCGCCTTTCCAGGGAGATCAAACCCAGTTGGCCCAATCCCTCCTCATAGCTAAGACCAGGCAACATCCTGGTAAACCTCCTCTGCGCTCTCTCCAAAGCCTCCACGTCCTTCTGGTAGTGCGGCGACCAGAACTGGAGGCAGCATTCCAAAGTCGGATAGAACATAGAACATAGAACATAGAACATTACAGCACAAACAGGCCCTTCGGCCCTCGAGTTGCGCCGATCGCATCAACCCCACCAATCTATAGACCTATCTATAACCCCCAATCCCATTAAACCTCATATACTCATCCAGAAGTCTTTTAAAAGACCCCAGCGAGTTCGCCTCCACCACCGACGACGGCAGCCGATTCCATTCACTCACCACCCTCTGAGTGAAAAACTTACCCCTAACATCACCTCTGTACTTCCCTCCCCGCACCTTAAATCTGTGTCCTCTCGTAGCGACCATTTCAACCCGGGGAAATAGCCTCTGAGAGTCCACCCTATCTATTCCTCTCAACATTTTCTAAACTTCTATCAGGTCACCTCTCAACCTTCGCCTCTCCAGGGAAAAGAGTCCCAGCTCCCTCAATCTATCTTCATAAGGCATGCCTCCCAGTCCAGGCAACATCCTTGTAAATCTCCTCTGCACCCTTTCAATAGCTTCTACGTCTTTCCTATAGTGAGGCGACCAGAACTGCGCACAGTACTCCAAATGAGGCCTGACGAGGGTCCTGTAAAGTTGCAGCATTACCTCCCTGCGTGGATAGAACCTGTGGAGATTAAATAGGCCAGGATCGAGTCCGTGAGAAGCAATAATGCAAAGATAGAGTGTAAAGAAACTGAGATAAAAGCAGCAGAGGTTGGAGGGAATGTGCCAGAGGAATCGTCAACAGGAATCTTCCTGAAGAACCTAAACAGGTACAAGGAAAGATCTCGAAAAGGCAAGTAGAAAGTGAGGGAGAGCCATGGCTGGGAGACTGCAGTGAATGGAATTTTGGCTGAATGCTAAATTTTCCATCCTTGCTGGCATTGCTTTTAGTTTATTGCTTATTAGTCACAAGTCGGTTTACATTAACACTGCAATGAAAATCCCCTAGTCGCCACACTCCAGCTTGGGGACACTGGGGGAGAACTTAACATGGTCAATGCACGTCTTTCAGACTGTGGGAGGAAACCGGAGGGCCCGGAGGAAACCCACGCAGACACGAGGAGAATGTGCAAACTCCACACAGACAGTGACTTGATCCGGGAATCGAACCCAGGGCCCTGGAGCTGTGAAGCAGCAGCGCTAACGCACTGTGCACAAAAAGAAAATACAACGCATAAGTCTGTGGCACTCTTAAAGTAACTGTTAACAAATCGTCTGATCCAATAGTCATCTTTATCAAGCCTGAGGTGCGGAAATGATCTCTCAACTCAAGGCACCGGTGAGTGAAGGAACAACTCAAACCAACAGTCAATGCTCCCACTCGCATCCTCACCAGTTTCTCTTCCTCAGTAGCCTATACATGTGCCAGGGAGGTTCATAACAAATAAACCATCATAGACTCATAGGACCCTACAGTGCAGAAAGAGGCCCTTTGGCCCATCGAGTCTGCACTGAACACAATCCCACCCAGGCCCTACCCCCATATCCCTCCATATTATACCCACTAATCCCTCTAACCTACACATCCCTGGACACTAAGGTGGGTAGGTCAACTAACCTTTGCTTGTTACGGTATGGTAGCACAGTGGTTAGCACTGCTGCTTCACAGCTCCAGGGTCCTAGGTTCGATTCCTGGCTCGGGTCACTGCCTGTATGGAGTTTGCACATTCTCCTCGTGTCTGCGTGGGTTTTCTCCAGGTGCTCCGGTTTCCTCCCACAGTCCAAAGATGTGCGGGTTAGGTTCATTGGCTATGCTAAAATTGCCTCTTAGTATCCTGGGATGTGTAGGTTAGAGGGATTAGCAGGTAAATGTGTAGGGATATGGGGATAGGGTCTGGGTGGGATTGTGTTCGGTGCAGACTCGATGGGCCGAAGGGCCTGTTTCTGCACTGTAGGGTTCTATGCTGGTTCTATGCTGTTACTTCAGCTCCTTTCAACCGCGGGCTCCCCCAGTTCGCTAACGTAATAATACCAACTGGATAGATAACTTTGGAGTGTGTCTTGTGTTTGAATCAGGGTTAAGTCACCAGGGATAACCCTCCCTCCCATTCTGTACTTTCATCAAATCGAGTTCATCGCGCACTTTATCATCACGAACTTGAGACAATCGAGGGTAAACTTTTTTGGAAATTTAACGTATTTATTGGGGGTAAACGTTAACAAAAGCATTCAGGCCATTAAGAGTTTCTGATCTTTGCCTCGCACAGTATTTCAGCACAGATCTTCTCAAAGTTGCGTTCGCTCAGCAGGTCCCGAGCAGGTTTGATGCCGACAAAGCGTAACGTCTCCCAGAACTCTGTGTCTTCGTCTGGCACGCTCAGCAGCTCCTTCCGGCAAATGTAAGGTTCGGGGATGTGGAAGAATATGTCATACAGATCCTTGTCATAATGCTTGTGGGCCAAGTACGAACACAACTGGACATACTGCAAAGCAAGAGGTTCCAGGTACCGTGGTTTCGATTTGGACTTTCCTCCTAGCTTTGAAGATGCTGGGGGTCGCTTCACGTTGGTGGGAATGGAGAGAGAAACATTCTGAATTTGCAAGTAAGGCGTGTACCAAAAATAATAACTACGGGGATCACCAGGGGATGACGTGTAGAAGTGAAATTCGGGCTTGCTGCGGTTTGGCAGCAGGTAACATTGCAGGTGCTTGAATTTGAGGCCTCTGTCTAACTGGCTGTCTTCGGAAGGGGTTTTCACATCTGGAACCTCAGGTGCTGACGTTGATTCTGTGCAGGTTAGATTGGGCTGAGAGCGCGGACCTGTGGCAGGGAATGTCACACCTGTTGAGGTCCCAGCGGATGGTCCACTCATGGTCTGGTGTGCTGTAGCGGGGACAGTGATGCTGGAGCTGCCTCCATCGAGCTCTGAGGCTCTCTGCCCAAACCACTTGCCAAATACACTCTCCGTGGTCCGCGCCTCTGGCTTTGCAATCTTGGTGGCCACGTCTTTGAGTGAAGGAGACTTCCCTTTCATCTGACAGGCTGGGGATGAGATTTTTCTGGGAAGGAGGCTGACAGGTTCAGGGCTATCAACTGATTTCTTCGATTGAGAAAAGCGGGTAACCTTCAAGAGAGGAAAATTAGTGAGGGCCGAGCATTTCAGTTTATTGACGGTAGTCATACACAGGAGTAAAAATCTGATTTACACGGTAAGAATGATTGGGCGGCACGGTAGCACAGTGGGTTAGCACTGCTGCTTCACAGCTCCAGGGTCCTGGGTTCGATTCCCGGCTCGGGTCACTGCCTGTGTGGAGTTTGCACATTCTCCTCGTGTCTGCGTGGGTTTTCTCCGGGTGCTCCGGTTTCCTCCCACAGTCCAAAGATGTGCGGGTTAGGTTCATTGGCTATGCTAAAATTGCCCCTTAGTGTCCTGGGATGTGTAGGTTAGAGGGATTGGCGGTTGGATGTGTAGGGATATGGGGATAGGGTCTGGGTGGGATTGTGTTCGGTGCATACTCGATGGGCCGAAGGGCCTGTTTCTGCACTGTAGGGTTCTATATGTGTTCTATATGTGTTCTATATTGATTGACAAAGTAAGCAACATTGAGGTTCAATGGATGCGATTCTCTGGCCTTCTAGCCGTGTGTTTCCCGCCAGTGGGAGGAGGCATGCTGTTTGCTAGCAGCGGGATTCTCTGGTCCTGCCAATGGAAATTCCCATTCACATTACCCCACGCCAGCGGGAAACTTGGGGGTGCACTGTCGGCGGGACTGGAGAATCCCGCTGGTGTCAATGACTGGAGAATTCTGGCCAATACATTATCTCTGGCAGTGAAGCTTGGGTTTCCAAACTCAGGACTATCCAGTCCACTGAGATGAGTTATTGATCATTTTGGTTGGGTTTTTATTCTGTACGGAAGGCTTACATTTATAAAGGGCCTTTCTCAACCTGTTCCAAAACTACTTTGGAGCCAATGTCAGTCTAGGGTGGCACAATGGTTAGCGCTGCTGCCTCACAGTGCCAGGGGGACCCAGGTTCGAATCCGGCCTCGGGTCACTTTCAAAGTCTGCATGTTCTCTGCGTGGGTTTCCCCTGGGTGCTCTGGTTTCCTACCTCACTCCGAAAGATGTGCTGGTTGGATGCATTGCTAAATTCTCCCTCAGTATACCCACTGGACTGTGGCAACTGGGGGATTCTTGCAGTAACCTCATTGCAGTGTTAATGTAAGCCTACTTGTGACACTAATAAACTTTAAAACATTTCCAAGTGTCACCCACTGAACAAAGAACAACACAGCACGGGAAACGAGCCCGCGCCGCCATTTTAACATTATGAGTGACCTCCTCTACCCGTGACCTTTATCTACGCCTATTGGGGAAGATTGAGGGAAGACTAATTTAGGGACAATTTGTTCCACCAATCAGCCTAAGAGCATGTTTTTGGACTGTGGGAGGAAACCGGAGCACCCGGAGAAAACCCACGCAATCACGGGGAGAATGTGCAAACTCCACACAGACACCGACCCAAATCCATGTATCTGCACAGCGATCAGTGATAGTCACTGATCTCCTCTGTTTCCCTTTGAAAATTATGCCAGTGTTAGCCGGCCCCTTTAAGAAACATAGAATCCCCACAGTGCAGAAGGAGGCTATTTGGCCCATCGAGTCTGTACTGACCACAATTCCGCCCAGACCCTATCCCCGCAATCCCACATATTTATCATACTAATCTGACACTAAGGGGCAACTTAGCATAACCAATCAACCCAACCCGCACATCTTTGGACTGGGAGGAAACTGGAGCACCCGGAGGGAACCCATGCAGACACGGGGAGAATGTGCAAACTCCACGCAGACAGTGACCCAAGGCTGGATTTGAACCAGGGTCCCTGGCATCGCTATGAGACAGCGATGCTAAACACTGTTGCCACCGTGATAGGGCATGCATTGGGAGGGAATGAGTGTGGGGTAGAGCAAGGGCAATTGCACCCAGATAGGTCCTAGAGCTGGAAATGTTAACATTGTGAAAGTCCTCTGTCGATATATCTGCTTGTGAATGAACTGTTATAGTTCGCTACACTAACTGGTGGTCACTAATCCTTTCAATTACTGCTGTACCATTTAGGTAATTGTCATCTCTCCTTATTCCGCCTACCAAATGTACTACTTCATACGTGTCTAGACGAAGGCTGGGGTCCTCCAGCCGTTCATGCTATGCCAGTGAGATTGAAGAATGTGGCGATCTACTCAGACCCCATTCACTGCGGCAGGACCAGAGAATCCCGGTGACAGGTGAGGTCAGAGAATTCCAGCCCTAAATTTAAACTGCATTAATTCATCAGTTGCAAACCATTGAATTATACACTATACAGAGCACTAACCCATGGCGGTAGCACACACTGCTTAGCTTTGCTGCCTTACAATGCCAGGGACCTGGGTTCAAATCCAGCCTCGGGTCTGCGTGGAGTTTGCATGCTCTCCCTGTCTCTGCGTGAGTTTCCTGCGGGTGCTCCGGTTTCCTCCTACACTCCAAAGATGTGCGGGTTGGGTGGATTGGCCATGCCAAATTGCCTGATAGTGTCTCAAGATATGTAGGTTAGATGGATTAGCCATTGTACATAGAAACATAGAAAAGCTACAGCACAATACAGGCCCTTCGGCCCACAAAGTTGTGCTGAACATGTCCCTACCTTAGAGATTACTAGGCTTACCTATAACCCTCTATCTTACTAAGTCCCATGTACTTATCTAAAAGTCTTTTAAAAGACCCTATTGAATCTGCCTCCACCACCGACGGCAGCCCATTCCACGCACCCACCACTCTCTGAGTGAAAAACGTACCCCTGACATCTCCTCTGTACCTACCCCCCAGCACCTTAAACCTGTGTCCTCTTGTGGCATCCATTTCAGCCCTGGGAAAATAGCCTCTGAGAATCCACTTGATCAATCCCTCTCAACATCTGATACACCTCTATCAGGTCACCCCTCATCCTTCGTCTCTCCAAGGAGAAAAGCTCCCTCATAAGTCATGCAATGCATATAAGGCATGTGTAGAGTTACAGGGAAAGGAGGAAAGGACCTGGGTAAGATACTGTCAGAGAGTTGGTGTAGTTTTGATGGGCCAAACTGCCTCCTTCAGCACCAGGGGGGGTTCTATGATTTAAGCTGAAGCAGCGATCCTAGTACTTACTGGGGAACACCACTGAACACTGCTCTCCATCTGAAAATAACCGTCCATCACTCGTCTGCCTTCACTCCCATAGTCAATGGCCTTTGATTTGATAACAGGTCGATTATACAGTATTTATTCAAACGCCTTTTGAAAATCCACAAACATCAAACATGCAATTCTCAGCCACCTTCTCAGTTACTTCATCAAAGAACACAACCCAGGTTAATCAAACAAAATTTGCCTAATAAATTAATAAATGAATGCTCATGTTCATTTGTTCTGTTTTTCCAAAAGCCAATTAGCTTTACTCTGTTTTATTATCTTTAAAGCCATTCGAACCATCAGCATCGCGCTGACTGGTATAAAAACTGTAACGGTGGTCAGTTTATCTCTCGTCATTTGTTCAAGCAAAGATTGTAATGTCGCATTGTAAGAAAGATGTGGAGGCGTCGGAAAGGGTGCAGAGGAGGTTTACCAGGATGTTGCCAGGTGTGGTGGGAAGGTCTTACGAGGAAAGGCCGAGGGACTTGAGGTTATTTTCATTGGACAGAAGAAGGTTACGAGGTGACCTGATTGAGGCATACAAGATGATCAGAGGGTTAGATAGGGTGGACAGTGAGAGCCTTTTTCCTCGGATGGTGACGGCTAACACAAGGGGACATAGCTTTAAATTAAGGGGTGGTAATTATAGGACGGGTGTCAGAGGTAGGTTCTTTACTCAGAGGGTAATAAGGGCGTGGAATGCCCTGCCTGCAGCAGTTGTGGACTCGCCAACTTTAAGGGTGTTCAGTGGATAGGCATATGGATAACATTGGAATAGTTTAGGTTAGGGACTCTTTTCCCTAGAGAGGCAAAGGTTGAGAGGCGACCTGACAGAAGTTTATAAAATGTTGAGAGGAATAGATAGGGTGGACTCTCAGAGGCTATTTCCCCGGGTTGAAATGGTCGCTACGAGAGGACACAGATTTAAGGTGTGGGGAGGGAAGTACAGAGGTGATGTTAGGGGTAAGTTTTTCACTCAGAGGGTGGTGAGTGAATGGAATCGGCTGCAGTCATCGGTGGTGGAGGCGAACTCACTGGGGTCTTTTAAGAGACTTCTGGATGAGTATATGGGGTTTAATGGGATTGGGGGTTATAGATAGGTCTATAGATTGGTGGGGTTGATGTGATCGGCGCAACTCGAGGGCCGAAGGGCCTGTTTGTGCTGTAATGTTCTATGTTCTAGAGGGTCATTAGATCGGTTCCACTGGTCGGCACAACATCGAGGGCCGAAGGGCCTGTACTGCACTGGAATGTTCTATGTCTATGTCTAGTTCTCTGGGCTAATACCAAGCTGGAATGTTGTGACCAGCCCCTCTATAATTCCCGCTCTTATTCCCCTTTCGCCCCATCCAGACAGACTAATGTCTCTGCTTTGAGTACCGCACAGCCTTTTAAATGCCCCTCTGCAAGAAACTACAATCAGTTTCCCATTCAGTGACACTTCCCGCTGCCTCGACGAAGCAGTCAGCATTATTAAGGACCCCACGCACCCTGGACATTCTCTCTTCCACCTCCTTCCTTCAGGTAAAACATACAAAAGTTTAAGGTCACCGACTCAAGAACAGCTTCTTCCTTGCTGCCATCAGACTTTTGAATGGGCCCACCTTATATTAATTTGATCCTTCTCTACACCCTCGCTGACGTTACACTCTGCACCCTTTCCTTTCCTTCTCTATGTACGGTATGCTTTGCCTGTATCGTGCGCAAGAAACAATACTTTTCACTGTATCCCAATACGTGTGACAATAATAAATCAGGTCAAATCAGAATCTTTGTCCATTTTCATCCAGTCTAATACCCATCCTAAGCTTCGTCAATGATAGTTCACTTAATAGTGGGTGGCACAGTAGTTAGCGTTGCTGCCTCACAGTGCCAGGGGCCTGGGTTCGATTCCCAGCTTTGGGTCACTGTCTGTGTGGGGTTTGGACATGTCTGCGCGGATGTCCTCCAGGTGCTCCAGTTTTGTCCTACAATCCAAAGATGTGAAGGTTAGGTCGATTGGCCATGCTAAGTTGCCCCTTAGTATCCCGGGACGCGGAGGTTAGAGGGATTAGCAAGGTAAATGTGTGGAGTTGTGGGGATAGGGCCTGGGGTGGGATGGTTGTTGGTGCAGACTCAGTGGGCCGAATGGCCTCTTCCTGCACTGTCGGGACTCTACGATTCATAAGCTAATTGCGATCAATAGTCGTGAGTAAACTTCTGGCCTCACTTACTGCAGAGAATTTTCTGTTCTTCCAGAAAGAAGTGAAGGAACTGTTGACTTCCTTTGGTACCTGGTTGTCTCTGGGAGTGTTCTGCCTTGAAATTTGGTTTTCCGTCTCATTCCTAGAAATGGAAGAATATTTTCAGATCTATTTGCCCTGTGGTGGGAGTGGGGAGCTTCACAACCTCTGGACCAGATAACTCCAGGTTCAAGCCCCACTCCAGATATTCAAAAGGTGTGTTCATAATGTGGCCAAACAAGTTAATTATTAGCCCATAAATCAGCCCATAAGGCAGTCAGTAAGTGGGGAGAGTTTCCTGGTCAACCATACTGCAATGGCAAACCTCCAAACATAATTATGGGTGAATCCAATGGAAGATCATGGTTGTCAAGGCCCTCTTAAGAGTCTAGAACCTTAAGGAGCATGTAACTACTGCCCGCCTCTAACATCTGCTTCTGTCTACAAGGAAACAGAGTGGTATTGTCACTGTACTCATAATTCAGAGATAATACTCTGGGGCATAGGTTCAAATCTCACCATGGCAGATGGTGGAATTTGAATTCAATAAAAATTTGGAATTAAAAGTCTAATGATGACCATGAAACCATTGTAGATTGCTACACAAACCCACAAATGGCTCACAAATGTCCTTTAGAGAAGGGAAGCCTTTGGCCTTACCCTGCCTGAACTACATGTGACTCCAGGTCCACAGCCCTCTGAAACGGCTTAGCAAGCCCCTGAGTTCAAAAACGATTAGGGATGGGCCCAGCCCACGATGCCCGCACCCCACAAATCAATACAAAATAAATCCAAAACATCACCTTTCATGTCTTCGATTCAGCTCAGATGTTGGACAGAATAAAATGGAAATCCTTGACAGATATTTTGAGATCTGTAATGTTTCATTCTGAATGGGGATGGTGGGGCTGATGTACGAGGAGAGATTAGGATTGTTTTCGCCGGAGTTCAGACAAAGAACAAACAACGACACAGCACAGGAAACAGGCCCTTCGGCCCAACAAGCCCGCGCCGCCATTTTAACACTCAGTGAGTGCCTCATTTCCAATCCCCCTTCTACCCACGACTTTTCTCTACGCCTCTTGGATTCCACAATAAAGGGGATGCAAATTTAGAGAATTATATGTGCGTCAGATTGAGGGAGATCTAATTTAGGGACAATTTGTTACACCAATCAGCCTAAAAACACATTTTTGGGGTGTGGGAGGAAACCGGAGCACCCGGAGGAAACCCACGCAGCCACGGGGAGAATGTGCAAACTCCCACAGACACCGACCCAAGTCGGAGATCCGACCCGGGTCCCTGTAACTGCACAGCAAACAGTGATAGTCACCGAGCTGTCGTGTTGCCCATCAATTGGTCCAGTTTAACCGGAGCACCCCTGGAGAAAACCCATGCCATCACGGGGAGAATGTGCAAACTCCACACAGACACCGACTCAAGTTGGAGATCCAACCCGAGTCCCTGTAACTGCACAGCAAACAGTGATGGTCACCGAGCTGGGGGAATCTCACAGAGACTTATATTCTAACACGACCAGACAGGGAGAGGTGTTCCTGATGGTGGGAGGGAGTCCAAAACCAGGGGTCACAGTCTAAGGATTCGGGGTAGAGCATTTAGGACGGAGACAAGAAGACATTTCTTCACCAAAAGAGTGGTGAGCCTGTGGAATTCATTACCACAGGGAGTAGTTGATGCCAAAATAATGAATGTATTCAAGAGGTGGCTGGATATAGCACTTGGGCAATGGGATCAAAGGTTATGGGGAGAAAGGATTAGGCTATTGAGTTGGACAATCAGCCTTGATCGTGTTGTATGGCAGAGCAGGCTCGAAGGGCCAAATGGCCTCCTCCTGCTCCTATCTTCTATGTTTTTATGTCCTGCCAAGAGATTTCCGCATCAAATAACCGTTTTACTTATCAGCCTTGGATAATGAATATAGTGATGGTGTTGTTTCCTGATCTCTGGAAGGGAAGGGGATGGTCAATGCTTCAGGTGTCATCCAATCAGTTAAACTTCACTCTTTCCTTCTCCAACCCATTGGATCCATCTGGTGTAGAACCTGCTCATTAGGAGTTGGAAAAGATGTCCTACAGCTTCTTAGAGAAGTACAGCACAGCCAGCGTTGTTTAATTCAGAAACACAAATATATTACATCCACAGGGGATTGGGTCCACCTTGTTGTCCAATGAGGGGCACACACGCGGTGGGTCGTACGAGGGCTGCTCTGGGATGTTGCTTCGAGAGTTGCCTAGAGCTTCACGTCGTTAGTGTACGCTTAAACTGGACCAACTGACGGGCAACACGACAGCTCAGTGACTATCACTGATTGCTGTGCAGACACATGGATTTGGGTCGGTGTCTGTGGGAGTTTGCGCATTCTCCCCGTGCTTGCGTGGGTTTTCTCCGGGTGCTCCGGTTTCCTCCCACACCCCAAAAACGTGCTCTTAGGCTGATTGGTGGAACAAATTGTCCCTAAATTAGTCTTTTCCAATAGGCGTAGACAAAAGTCATGGGTGGAGGAGGGCACTCACAATGTTAAAATGGCGGGGCGGGCTCGTTGGGCCGAAGGGCCTGTTTCCCAGGCTGTGTTGTTCTTTGCTCTTTGTATATTAATTACATCAAGGACACAGGCTATTCAGCCCGACACATCTGTGCCAACATTTAGTTTCCATGCAAACAAACAGTCTCACCTGCATCCTGTATCCATTCCTTCATTAACCTATCTAATATCATTATAAATATCTCAGTCATTAACCCTCACTTTCCCAGTCTCACAATTCACTGGTTAAAGAGATTTCTCCTGCTTTCTGTTCCAAATCTCTGATGTATATCCTTAATGTCTAGTTTAAGATCCCTCAGCGATCAGAAACATAGAACATAGAACATTACAGCGCAGAACAGGCCCTTCGGCCCACAATGTTGCGCCGACCAGTTACAAAACAATGACCCACTAACCTAAACCAATCCCTTTTCGTCCATAAACCTATCCACAGATCTCTTAAACGCCCCCAAACTAGGCGCATTTACAACTGCAGCTGGCAGGGCATTCCAATCCCTCACCACCCTCTGGGTAAAGAACCTACCCCTGACATCAGTCCTATAACTACCCCCCCTTAATTTAAAGTCGTGCCCCCTCGTGCTAGCTTTCTCCATCCTAGGAAAAAGGCTATCACTGTCCACCCTATCTAAACCTCTAATCATCTTATATGTTTCAATAAGGTCCCCTCTTAGCCGCCTTCTTTCCAGCGAAAACAACCCCAAATCTCTCAGTCTCTCCTCATAGGATCTCCCCTCCATACCAGGCAATATCCTGGTAAACCTCCTCTGCACCCTCTCCAAAGCCTCCACATCCTTCCTGTAATGTGGGGACCAGAACTGCACACAGTACTCCAAGTGCGGCCGCACCAGAGTTGTGTACAGTTGCATCATGACGTTGCGACTCCTAAATTCAATCCCCCTACCAATAAACGCCAAGACACCGTATGCCTTCTTAACAACCTTGTCTACTTGATTCCCACTTGATTCCCACTGGTGGACACTGAAACAGTGTCCACCCCTCCCCTCTGTTCAAGATGTTGGACTTTTCCACCGTATGGCTCCCGAGTCAGCGCTGTTCTCACTGAGTAGAGTCCACTTTTTACTGGTCTTACTCTGGAACTGTATTCTCTCTTTGCAGGCAGCCTGTGTGAACTGAACTGACACTCTGTCTAAATCCTCAATATCCTTCTTATTGTGTGGAAAACATTGATGCACGCTCAATTTCAACTGATGTCCAAGCTGTGGGGTTAGGTGGATTGGCCAGGCTAAATTGCCCCTTAGTGTCAAGGGGATTAGCAGGGTAAATATAGAATCATAGAAAAACTACAGCACAAAACAGGCCCTTTGGCCCACAAGTTGCGCCGATCTTATCTCTACCTACTAGGCTTACCCTCAATCCTATTCAGTCCCATGTACTCATCCAGAAGTCTCTTAAAAGATCCCATCGAATTTGCCTCCACCACCACCGATTCCACTCACCCACCACCCTCTGAGTGAAAAACTTACCCCTGATATGTCCGGGTGCTACAGTTTCCTCCCACACCCCAAAGATGCGCTTTTAGGCTGACTGGTGTAACAAATTGTCCCTAAATTAGTCCCCCCTCAATCTGGTTTCCAATGTGGAGTGCCGTAAGCGTAGACAAGGGGTCACGGGTGGAAGAGGGGACTCACAATGGTGGCATGGGCTCGTTGGGCCAAAGGGCCTGCTTCCCAGGCTGTGTAGTTCTTTATCTCCTCTGTACCTACTCCCCAAGCACCTTAAACCTGTGTCCTCTTGTGGCAACCATTTCAAGCCCTGAGGAAAAGCCTTTGAGAGTCCACCTTATATGTGGGGTTATGGGGATAGGGAGGGGGTGGGATTGTTGCCAGTGCAGTGGGCCGAATGGCCTCCCTATAGTCTTCCATTTGATGAGTTAAATATGGTGTCCTCACAGTCTAAAAATTGGCACTCCAAATGGATTTATCCGCTTTTTAACAACTCGTACAGACTGATAGAATAATGTATATCAGACAACTGATTAATGGAGACGTACACATGTACACACACCAAGGTATATGAGCATTCAGGCTCACAATTACCTTCACACATACACATACACACAGCCACACATATACGTACGAACACATACACACACAAAGCATGTACACTCGAACTAAAACTCCATCCACCTGTTCATGTTAATTCACAGTCGCAGTTCATACATAGGAACTCCAGTCAATCTCGCTCTCTCCTGTTTTATAAGCAGACGCCTGAACTCTGAGCTTTCAGCCTCTGAATCTAATATTGTGACATCAGTTTCATTGTCACAGCCACCAATCACAAGGGGTTCAGTCTGAAACCACGGCGATTGATTGCCTTGTCACCGTGTATCAAAAACGCAGCAATAACTTAGGGTCCTTCCTTGCTGCGTTATGGGTGCAGTGAATCAGACAAAGAACAAAGAACAACACAGCACGGAAAACGGGCCCTTCGGCCCAACGAGCCCGCCCCGCCATCTTAACATTGTGCTTTTCCTCCTCCACCCGTGACTCCTTGTCTATGCTTATGGTACCCCCATTGGAAACCAGGTTAAGGGGAGAATAACTTAGGGACAATTTGTTACACCAGTCAGCCTCAGAGCACATCTTTGGGGTGTGGGAGGAAACCGGAGTACATCTGTAATGGGCGTGCCGGGGACCCAGGTTTGATTCCTGGCTTAGGTCACTGTCTTGTTTGCACATTCTCCCCGTGTCTGCCTGGGTTTCCTCTGGTTTCCTCCCACAGTCTGAAAGATGTGCTGATTAGGTACATTGATTGTCCCTCAGTGTACCCAAACAGGCGCCAGAGTGTGGCAACCAGGGGATTTTCACAGTAGCTTCATTGCAGTGTTAATGTAAACCTACTTGTGACGCTAATAAATAAACACTAAACTAACTGCTGGAAGAGAGTGAGGCCAAGGCTAGGGGCTGTATACCGGTTGCAGCTCAACACAAACTCCTTTCAAACCTCATCACTGAGTCTTCAATTTATTTCATTTCAACTTTTGAGAGCACGAAATTCAGATCTGCAGATGCTCCCATCCATTGGGTGGGATTTTCCCAGCCAAAATCAACCCAAGGTGGGAAATTCCCACCCGAGGTTAATGGCCTTTGCAAGGGCCGTCAAATTTTCCGCTCTGCCCACTACGATTTCCGTGGTGGGTGGGATGGGAAAATTCCATCCTTTGACACTGTCTACACTTCCCGCGGCCTCAGAAAAGCAGCCGGAAAATCAACGCACGCCCCAGGCATTCTCTCTTCCTTCCCTCAGGAAAATGATACAAAAGTCTGAGGTCACGTACCAGCCGACTCAAGAACGACTACTTCCCTGCTGCCGTCAGACTTTTAAGGCCCATTTTGCGTCAAGTTGATCTTTCTCTACACCCAAGCTATGACTGTACAACCACTCTCTCATTTCCTTCTCTATGAACGGTATGTTTTGTCTGTATAGCATGCAAGAAACACGTATGTTAATACATGTGACAATAATAAATCAAATCCTATTCCTCCCAAGCGCCTCGATGGATTCAGTTGACCCCAGCTGTCTATACCTGACAAATGCCTCCCTCTTTTTATTGCCCACAGCCTCAATATCTTTAATCATTCAGTATTCCCTACTCCTGCCAGGTTTGCCTTTCACACTAACAGGCACTGAACTCTCGTCATCTCATTTTTGAAAGCCTCCCACTTGCCAACAACTCCCCCGGTCAATTTTTGAAAGTCCCTGTCTAACGCCGTCAAAATTGTTCTTTTCCTTCAGTGCTGCTGCCAAGTCCTCGGGGCTAAACTGTGGGCACTGGTCTCTGAGGCCACCTGTCAGAGGGTCAGCCTTCATCCAGTGCGGCATCCTTGAATCTCGTAGCTTTCTCCCTTCCCTGGCATTCCATATACTGTTTGACTGCAGCAATATCAGTCACAGCTTTCCTTTGCCAAGTGCAGCTCTCCTTTAAGAAGGACAGACTGCCTTTAAGAGCTGGAGGTTAGCTCGAACCCGATCTCACTTCACAGACAGCTGTGCCCCCTGTTGGGCGTACACGGTCAGGGCAGGTCACGCTGGACTGAAATCATTTCCATGAGGAGGCGCTAGTGGGAACAGGTCACATATCACAACAGACTCATTTTTAATCACAAACTGTGTAAAGTTCTCAAATCACAGACACCCTCCTTTGTGGGTCTTCTGGGTGAAATATGTTCCTTTAATTTTTGGGCAAGGGAAATTGAGTGTGACGGATTAATTCCTCACCACATCCTGTCAATTGTAATCAGTTGGCAGTCAACAAAGTCAGCTCCAACTCACCTGTCCTGCCTTCCGACAAGAGCGACAGATCGCAATCTGAAACCCTTGCCCCCCTGTAACTCAGGGAACGCCTTCCAGTTGGGGTCTGCAGTCTCTGTCACTGCAAACCACCTCTCTGATGTTTTGAATTCTCCTGTCGGAATATGAGAAGGCCATTCAGCCCTCCGGGTGTGATATATCATTCTCCTGGGCGGCACGGTAGCACAGTGGGTTAGCACTGCTGCTTCACAGCTCCAGAGTCCTGGGTTCGATTCCCGGCTCGGGTCACTGCCTGTGTGGAGTTTGCACGTTCTCCTCGTGTCTGCGTGGGTTTTCTCCGGGTGCTCCGGTTTCCTCCCACAGTCCAAAGATGTGCGGGTTAGGTTCATTGGCTATGCTAAAATTGCCCCTTAGTGTCCTGGGATGTGTAGGTTAGAGGGATTAGCAGGTAAATGTGTAGGGATATGGGGATAGGGTCTGGGTGGGATTGTGTTGGGTGCAGACTCGATGGGCCGAAGGGCCTGTTTCTGCACTGTAGGGTTCTATGCTGGTTCTAGACCGCAACTGATTCGTGCCTCAACTTCATCTACAGTCATGGTCCTGGGTCTGTCACTTATCAAAGATTTGAGTGATATTTCACCCACATGCACATTCGTGGTGTTAGAGCTCAAGATCAGGAGTTAAGAAGGAAATCTATTTTGCCCCAGTTCATTTTAAGTCCCATTCTTGACAGTACGGAGGCACTGCAGCCTCACAACGCCAGGGACCTGGGTTTGATTCCCAGCTTGGGTCACTGTCTGTCCAGAGACTGCATGTTCTCCCCATATCTGCATGGGTTCCCTCCTGTATCCTCCCACAGTCTGAAAGATGTGCTGGTTAGGGTGCATTGGCCGTGCTAAATTCTCCCTCAGTGTAACCCAAACACAGTGCGGCGACTAAGGGATTTTCACAGTAACTTCATTGCAGTGTTAACGTAAGCCTCACTTGTAATAATAAATAAACTTCAAACCCTTCTATTATTCTCTCCAAGCCTGTCAAAATGGATCTGTTTAAATCTGGTTTGTCTTTGGTCACTGCCCATTTGTTGGTGGTTTGGATTTAAACAAATCACCTTTTCTTTTATCTTGCAGCTTTTCATCTGTGCCAAGAATGGTTTTGAAGGGGATTCCATTGGGGAATGGTGTTCTGTCTCTGAGCAGGAGACCACAATAAGAAGTCTTGTAACACCAAGGTAAAGTCCAAACAGTTTATTCTGAGCAGGAGACCCACAGAGCAACACCTACCTCTAGTGGTGGAGAGGTCACATTGTGACACTGTTTTTGCCTCATGTCAAGTTTGTAAAGTTCTTCCAGGCAACGGGAGCAGATTTCAGCCTGACAGATAACTCCCGTCCAATGGGATTTAAGAGGAGTTTCTTTATGATTGTTTCTTTATCTGGAGCTTTGCACACTTAAAAAGCAACTGGGTGCTGGGACCTTTACTGAGTCAACAGTGCGTCTGGGAAAAGGAAAAATCAGTAAAAGGAGGGAATAACGGGGCACTGGATTTCCATCTTATATAGAAAAGCAGTTCAGTGCAGTACTGACCATTTCCCAGTTATAATTGGGTTTTCCCACTGCGGACACTGCTTCATGTCGTTGGTGTGCGTAAACTGGACCATCTCGAGGGCATCATGACAGCTCAGAGGCTATCTCTGTTGCTGTGCGGACACATGGATTTGGGCCTGTGTCCGTGGGAGTTTGCGCGTTCTCCCCGTGGTTGCGTGGGTTTCCTCCGGGTGCTCCGGTTTCCTCCCACATCCCAAAGATGTGCTTTTAGGCTGATTGATTGGGTAACAAATTGTCCCTATATTGGACCTCCCTGATCCTCGCACATTAGGCATAGACTAGAGTCATGAATAGGTCACTGACCATGGGACGGCGGCGTGGGCTCGTTGGGCCGAAGGGCCTGTTTCCCGTGCTGTGTTGTTCTTTGTTCTTTGACACCTCTGCATTGATGGTTTACTTAACCGACAGCCAACAAAACAAGGAAGTAAGGGATGGTCTGCAGGAATGTTTGATTCAGTAAGAAGTCTCACAACACCAGGTTTAAGTCCAACCAGTTTATTTGATAGTAAACCCACAAGTTTTCGGAAACGGTGTTCCTTCGTCAGGTGCGTGGAAAGTTCTGATCAGACATCCTGGCCAACTTTGGAACGTCAGCTCCACTGGGAGGGGTGACCAGTGCTGGAGAACAGAAAGGCCTCAGAACGGTGACAAATATGAAAGGGTCCAAACTTAACTTACAAATAAACAGGAGCCATCGTTCCTGAGGGCCTCCAAGTGAAGGGGAAAGCCCTCTCCTGGAGAATGCCTGTAGCCATGAGCGGACCTCTTTGAGTCTCGTGGCATTCCAGCTCCGAACAATCTCGTATCGCATTGATTGTTTTGTAAATCAATGTGCGCTCTCATTCCAGATCCTTTCCCCAGCTGGAACAGTTTCTCCCTATCCGCTCTGTCCAGCCCCCTTACGATTTTGAACATCTCAATCTGATCTCCTCTCAGCCTTCTCCTCTCTAGGGAGGGACAGTCCAACTGCTCCAATCCATCCTCAGAACACATCAGTGTGCAAACCAGGACAGGTACATACACAGGAAAGGTTGAAAGGGACAGACACAGGCAAATGGGTAAAAGCAAATTTACCCATTCGGACAGCATGGACAAGTTAGGAGGTTTCCATGCTGTAAACCTCTATGACTCAAATTACTGAAACCTGAAACCAAAAGAGAAAACCTCAGCAGGTCTGGCAGCATCTGTAAGGAGAGAAAAGAGCTGATGTTTCGAGTCCAGTTGACCCTTTGTCAACGTTCAAATGGGACTAGTTCAATTTAGGAAACTTATTTATTAATGATCTGGATGAGGGTATAGTTGGGTGGATTAGTAAGTTTGCTGATGACACCAAAGTCGGAGGTGTGGTAGATTGTGAGGAAGGGTGTCATAGTTTGCAGGATGACTTAGACAGGTTGCAGAGCTGGGCCGAGAGGTGGCGGATGGAGTTTAATGTGGAGAAGTGTGAGGTAATTCATTTCGGTAGGAATAACAGATGTGTTGAGTATAGGGCTAACGGGAGGACTTTGAATAGTGTGGAGGAGCAGAGGGATCTAGGTGTATGTGTACATAGATCCCTGAAAGTTGGGAATCAAGTAGATAAGGTTGTTAAGAAGGCATACGGTGTCTTGGCGTTTATTGGTAGGGGGATTTAATTTAGGAGTCGCAGCGTCATGATGCAACTGTACACAACTCTGGTGCGGCCACACTTGGAGTTTTGTGTGCAGTTCTGGTCCCCACATTACAGGAAGGATGTAGAGGCTTTGGAGAGGGTGCAGAGGAGGTTTACCAGGATGTTGCCTGGTATGGAGGGGAGATCCTATGAGGAGAGACTGAGAGATTTGGGGTTGTTTTCGCTGGAAAGAAGGCGGCTAAGAGGGGATCTCATTGAAACATATAAGATGATTAGAGGTTTAGACAGGGTAGATAGTGATAGCCTTTTTCCTAGGATGGAGAAAGCTAGCACGAGGGGGCACGACTTTAAATTAAGGGGGGGTAGTTATCGGACAGATGTCAGGGGTAGGTTCTTTACCCAGAGGGTGGTGAGGGACTGGAATGCCCTGCCAGCTGCAGTTGTAAATGCACCTAGTTTGGGGGCGTTTAAGAGATCTGTGGATAGGTTTATTGATGAAAAGGGATTGGTTTAGGCTAGTGGGTCATTGTTTTGTAACTGGTCGGCGCAACATCGTGGGCCGAAGGGCCTGTTCTGCGCTGTAATGTTCTATGTTCTATGTTCTAACTTCTTTCGCATGTCTGAGATGGGCTGAAGGGCCTGTTTTATAAATATGTCTATGACTCTATGATTCTAAGTTCAAGGATAGAGGAGGTGATGTTAATAAGAGTTGATGTCCTTAAGAAAATCAACGAATGTACATTCCATTGACTCTTCTGAAATGAGTGACTCAATGAAATTCCAGTGGGGTTACAGCTGATGTAATTTCTGCACTCAGTCTCTTTAAACTTAATCTGTCTTTTTCTGAAATGGATTCTATGACATTTCCAAGCTCCAAATCCTCTGTCTCTGTGATGTTCCAAAATGGACCAAACTTGAAGCTAGTCGGGAGAGAGGGAGGCAATGCCCATTCTGCAGACTGTTTCTGCTACATCTCTGCAAGGGAGCTGCTGTGGGATGTGACTGATCTTCAACACTCAGACGTGGTACAAAGAGTTTACCCATCAATCAGTGAGCAAGTTCCAAATATCAAGGGATATCTCCCAGCAAACAGATGATTAATCTCTTTCATCCTATTTATATTTAGCTATTGGGGCAGTCGCAAACTGATTGAATATTTATGCCTCAGTTAATTAATCCTCGGATGAGTCATGCTTCCGAGATGGGACCTTTGATAAGACAAGGAGGAACTCACTGACGCCTCCCCAGGTCTATTGTGTGTTCCACCTCCATCATCATGGAACGGAACCTGGTTACACAGTGATACAAAGTAGCAGCTTTCCAAAATTAAAGTGCCTGGAAGAAGTTTATTTAAAGAAATGCAATATATACATGACAATGAATAAAATTAAAGTTTAGTATTCCACATCACATACGGACATATTATTGTATCTATCTATCAATATCTATCTGTCCGACTGTCCGTACATCCATCCATCTATCTATCTATTTATCTATCTATCTATCTATCTATCTATCTATCTATCTATCTATCTATCTATGTATCTATCTATCTATCTATCTATCTATCTATCTATCTATCTATCTATCTATCTATTTTTATCTATCTATCTATCTATCTATCTATCTATCTATCTATCTATCTATTTTTATCTATCTATCTATCTATCTATCTATCTATCTATCTATCTATCTATCTATCTATCCATCTATCTATCTATCTATCTACTTATCTATCTATTGATTGATTATCTATCTATAGATTGTGAGGAAGGGTGTCATAGTTTGCAGGATGACTTAGAAAGGTTGCAGAGCTGGGCTGAGAAGTGGCGGATGGAGTTTAATGTGGAGAAGTGTGAGGTAATTCATTTCGGTAGGAATAACAGATGTGTTGAGTATAGAGCTAACGGGAGGACTTTGAATAGTGTGGAGGAGCAGAGGGATCTAGGTGTATGTGTACATAGATCCCTGAAAGTTGGGAATCAAGTAGATAAGGTTGTTAAGAAGGCATACGGAGTCTTGGCATTTATTGGTAGGGGGATTGAATTTAGGAGTCGCAGCGTCATGTTGCAACTGTACACAACTCTGGTGCGGCCGCACTTGGAGTACTGTGTGCAGTTCTGGTCCCCACATTACAGGAAGGATGTAGAGGCTTTGGAGAGGGTGCAGAGGAGGTTTACCAGGATGTTGCCTGGTATGGAGGGGAGATCCTATGAGGAGAGATTGAGAGATTTGGGGTTGTTTTCGCTGGAAAGAAGGCAGCTAAGAGAGGATCTCATTGAAACATATAAGATGATTAGAGGTTTAGACAGGGTAGATAGTGATAGCCTTTTTCCTAGGATGGAGAAAGCTAGCACGAGGGGGCACGATTTTAAATTAAGGGGGGGTAGTTATAGGACAGATGTCAGGGGTAGGTTCTTTACCCAGAGGGTGGTGAGGGACTGGAATGCCCTGCCAGCTGCAGTTGTAAATGCACCTAGTTTGGGGGCGTTTAAGAGATCTGTGGATAGGTTTATGGATGAAAAGGGATTGGTTTAGGCTAGTGGGTCATTGTTTTGTAACTGGTCGGCGCAACATCGTGGGCCGAAGGGCCTGTTCTGCGCTGTAATGTTCTATGTTCTATGTTCTATGTTCTATCTATCTATTTATCATAATATCTATTTCTTTGTATTCCATGTTCACTGATTGTTTAAGCTTTTCAGTCTTTTTGGCTAAGATCAAGTGTCAGATCAAGCCTAAGATGTTTCATCTTATCAACCTGGATCTTGTTTGTCTTCCTTGTGGGAAGCTTGGATTGAATTCAATTGGATTTTGAATTTAGTTTTTGGAGCCAGCAAGGAATGGATTTGAGTTAGTCTGGTCCACTCCCACCAACACCTCTACTTTCTCCGAAGAGGAAGGAAATTTGGCATGTCCACTACAGCCCTCACCAACTTGTACAGATGCACCATAGCAAGCATTTTTTCTGGTGGATTTGTAGATTGGTGACTTGTCAGAAGTCATTGGCTCTCAATGTTCAAACTTTTCTTCTCTCCACAGACACTGCCAAACCTGCATTTTCTCTGGGTTTTTGTTTGGTTTTCCTCCAGGTTTCGCGTCAATGCCAGCTGGATTTTGTTTCGCACTTTCTCAGCTTCTGGCAGAGAAAAAGACATCAATCAAAGAAGGCATTTTTAGAAATCAAACTAAACCATTTTTCACAACATTACTTGTACGAACAAGCAGAATCTGCTACAAAGATAATGGCTGCAATTCTCCCGAATTGTTGGCCCAGCTGTGCACTTAGCCCCAATGTAAGTGCACACAGCTTTGATTTGAAGTTTCTGTGGCTCCCCAGCAGGTAAAAATCATTGAAAACCTCTCAATTGCACTTGAAGCCTTTGAACTGTAACGGGTTCAACATGCAGTGCTTGAACTGTCACATCAAAGGGATTTCAATCATCCTCTAGTCACCTATGTTCATTTTGATTTCCCTTCATGGTTGTCTATACCTCAGGTAACCCATTAGCCCTGACTGCAATGTAGGCAGAGAGCCAGGCACCAGACCAGGGTGTTTCTGCTAGGGTGGTAGGGGGGTAATGCACAGTTGACACTGCAAGGGTACATAGCTTGAATGGGCCTGAGTGAGGGGTCTGAGGGGGAAGGGAGGGGGTCTCTCACACCTGCGTAGTGTTCGGGGGCAGAGTACCTCTGAGGGGTTGGCAGTTTTTGCTCAACCCTCGGGGTCCAACACTGCACGTCCTCATTTGTAAGGACCTGTACTGATGCAGATCCCGTTGGGGGCAGCAGAAGAATAACGAGGACCATTGGACTCAAACTGCAAGCCCCCTAATTATATTTAAACGTGTGGCTTTGACCGTGCATCAGGATCTCCCCCACTGATAGGAGTGAGCAGCACGGCCTGGGAGAGTCTCAATGGGTTTGACAACAAACACAAAACCTGCTTTGCTGCCCACTCCCGATTCTCCGAGCCATTGCGATTCCCAATCGGAGCTAGACGGCTCGGAGAATCCTTCCCCAACTAAGATTCTTTTCCCTTTAGCTTTCTTCCAACACAATCCAGGTCCCTTCCCATTCATATCAAAGTGCGGATGTGATTGATCTGGGAATAATTCAGGATGCTTTCATTCAATCCCTTTGCTACCCTGCTGCTGTCAGACTTTTAAACAGAACATAGAAAAACCACAACACAAACAGGCCCTTCGGCCCACAAGTTGCGCCGATCATATCCCTACCTACTAGGCTTACCTATAACCCTCAATCCCATTCAGTCCCATGTACTCATCCAGAACTCTCTTAAAAGACCCTATTAAATTTGCGTCCACCACCACTGACGGCAGCCGATTCCATTCACTCACCACCCTCTGAGTGAAAAACTTACCCCTGACATCTCCTCTGTACCTGCTCCCCAGCACCTTAAACCTGTGTCCTCTCGTAGCAACCATTTCAGCCCTGGGAAATAGCCTCTGAGAATCCACCCTATCAATGAGCGGTCTACATATAGGGGGATATAGCAGGCCTTACTAAACATTGTAGGCTTGGGATTCCATTTTTGCCTCAGAGGTGTAGAGTCTTTGCCTGTTTAATAATGAATTTTTTGTCTCCACAGACATTTAAGTCCAGCAAGGGGCATGCATGCGGCAGGTTGTGGTGGGCTGCTCTTGGATGTTGCTTTGGGAGTTGCCTACTGCTTCATGTCGTTGGTGTGCTTAAACTGGACCATCTCGAGGGCAACATGACAGCTCAGTGACTATCTCTGTTGCTGTGCGGACACATGGATTTGGGCCTGTGTCCGTGGGAGTTTGCGCGTTCTCCCCGTGGTTGCGTGGGTTTCCTCCGGGTGCTCCGGTTTCCTCCCACATCCCAAAGATGTGCTTTTAGGCTGATTGATTGGGTAACAAATTGTCCCTATATTGGACCTCCCTGATCCTCGCACATTAGGCATAGACTAAAATCATGAATAGGTCACTGAGACAATGGGACGGCGGCGCGGGCTCGTTGGGCCGAAGGGCCTGTTTCCCGCGCTGTGTTGTTCTTTGTTCTTTGTTCTTTGTTCTTTGTTCAATGCCTCTCAACATCTTATACACCACTATCAGGTCACCTCTCATCCTTCGTCTCTCCAAGGAGAAAAGACCGAGCTCCCTCAACCTATCCTCATAAGGCATGCCACCCAATCCAGGGAACGTCCTTGTAAATCTCCTCTGCACCCTTTCAATAGCTTCCACATCCTTCCAGTAGTGAGGCGACCAGAACTGAGCACAGTACTCCAAGTGGGGTCTGACAAGGGTCTTATAAAGTTGCAGCATTATCTCCCAACACCTAAACTCAATCCCTCGATTGATGAAGGCCAGTACACCATACGCCTTCTTAACCGCATCCTCCACCTGCGAGGCCGATTTAAGAGTCCTGTGGACCCGGACCCCAAGGTCCTTCTGCTCTTCAACACGGCTAAGAGTCTTACCCTTGATATTATACTTCTTCATCCCATTGGACCTGCCAAAGTGGACCACTTCACACTTATCTGGGTTGAAGTCCATCTGCCACTTCTCCGCCCAGTCTTGCATCCTATCAATGTCTCGCTGCAACTTCTAATTTCCCAATGGACCTACCTTACATTAAGTTGATCTTTCTCTGCACTCTAGCTTTAATTGTAATATACGCTGTGCACTCTCTCATTTCCTTCTCTATGAACGGTATGTTTTGTCTGTGTAGCGCGCAAGAAACAATACTTTTCACTGTATGTTAATACATGTACAATAATAAATCAAATCAAATCAAAAAGAGTTACACCAACAAGTGACTCAGTGCCCTTCCTGGTACCCTCCGACTGCCTCTGTACCATGGAGTGGGTGTGTTTTTAAAATTCCATGGAATTTAGGGTGGCTCGGTGGTTAGCACTGCTGTCTCACAGAGCCAGGAATGTGGGTTCACTTCCCGGCTTGGGTCATAGTGTGGAATTTGCATGTTCTCCCCATGTCTGAGTGGGTTTCCTCCCACAGCCCAAAGAGGTGGTGAATTTGACCATGGGAAGTGCACAGGTAAGACGCTCTTTTCGAGCTTTGGCACAGGCTAGATGGGTCAAATGGCCTCCTTCCGCATTGCAGCCATTCCATCGGCGGGATTTACCGGCTGCGCTCGTCCCAAAATCGCGCCCGAGGTTAACCATCCTTTGCATGGTCCATGTCCCGCCCGCTACGATTCCCATGGCGGGAGGAATGGGAAAATTCCCCTTGAAGATTCCACAGCATTTGTCTTTAAACAGCTTTTCTTCCTAAAAGCGATTGATTTTGAACTCAGGATTCCATAAATCCCCATGGAATTTACAGCACAGAAACAAATTATTGGCTCAGCTTCCCTTTGCCAAGGCTTACACTCAGCACAGGAGAGGTTGAAGAACCTCTCACTGGATTGTATCTCACTGGAACAATGGGGATTGAGGGGTGGCCTGATAGAGGTTTACAAGATTATGAGGGGCATGGGCAGAGTGGATAGTCAGATACTCTTAGGGTAGAAAAGGCAAGTGTAGGCTTAAAGTGTGTGGGGAAGAGTTTAGAGGAGATGTGCAAGGCAAGCTTTTTTACACAGAGGATGGTGAATGTCTAGAATGCATTGCCTGGGGAAGCAGTGAGAACAGATCCGATAGTGGCATTTAAGGGAAAACTAGATGAATATATGAATAGGGTGGGAATAAGAACATAAGAAATAGGAGCAGGAGTAGGCCATCTAGCCCTTCGAGCCTGCCCCGCCATTCAATAAGATCATGGCTGATCTGTCGTGGCTCAGTTCCACCTTCCCGCCCTCTCCCCATAACCCTTAATCCCTTCTCTTATCAAGAACCCATCAACCCGCTTCTTAAAAATATTCAGCGAGGCAGCCTCCACCACTTCAACGGGCAGAGAATTCCAGAGATTCACCACCCTTTGAGTGAAGAAGTTCCTCCTCAACTCCGTTCTAAACCGCCTCCCCCTTTATCTTGAGGCTGTGCCCCCTAGTCCTACTGTCTTTTTTGAGCGGGAAGAGTCTCTCCACCTCTATCCTATCCATCCCATTCATCATCTTATACATCTCAATGAGATCTATATGGACTCTGTAGGCGCACACGGTTTTAGTTTTGGCAAACGTCGTGATTGGCACAGGCTTAGAGGGCCGAAAGGCCTGTTCTTTGTCCTTTGATAGGTAGGCTGTCTCACTGTGCTAACTGCCATAAACCAATCTAAGTCTTTGTCATGCCAGGGAGAAACATTGTATTTCAGGTAAGTGGGTAAGATTTATTAGTTGGGGGGGGGGGGGGTGCTGTTGTCATGGTTGGAGCATACTTGGTGTTGTCAGGATTTGGGCCTGCAGGAATGGAGGGGGCGGCCATTGGGGTTCAGGTAGTCAGGCTTTGTGGAGGGGTATGTGGGAGTCGGAGGTCCAACCTGGGACTACATAGAATACTACATAGAACCCTACAGTGCAGAAACAGGCCCTTCGGCCCATCGAGTCTGCACCGAACACAATCCCACCCAGACCCTATCCCCATATCCCTACACATTTACCTGCTAATCCCTCTAACCTACACAACCCAGGATACTAAGGGGCAATTTTAGCATAGCCAATGAACCTAACCTGCACATCTTTGGACTGTGGGAGGAAACCGGAACACCCGGAGAAAACCCACGCAGACACGAGGAGAATGTGCAAACTCCACACAGGCAGTGACCCGAGCCGGGAATCGAACCCAGGACCCTGGAGTTGTGAAGCAGCAGTGCTAACCCACTGTGCTACCGTGCCGCCGGACGGATAGAAGCTGTGAATCTGGCCTTGGAGAGGAGCCAGATCAGGCCTGGAGTTTGGGGGGGAGAGTCAGTAGTCAGGCCTGATGGAGGAGGTAGGAAGTCGGGGGGTTGGGGGGGGGGGTTGGTCTCACACCTGGGGGGGGGGGGCAGGCATACAGAGGTAAACCCATTGGGATTTGTAGGGTGTAGTCCAGTGGGAGTTCAGTGGAAAGGAGGGGGTACTCCAATGGGTGATCAAGTCCCTCGGGGAGGTATGTGACATGGGTGGGACTCCCATGCGGGCCTTGTGGGATTGGGGAGCTGGGTGGAGGGGGGCATTTGGTGGGGAAGTGGTGGGAGCCCTGTAGTGGTGTAGATGCGTACAATAGTTACCTAAAAATGCAAAGTTTTACTTTTTTCTGGGTAACCATTGAGTTAACACAATTGGAACCATTCAAAGTTTAGATCACATTTTCCGATCATTTCCGCAGCGGGACAGTTTTGATGTCCTGGGCGCTAGGTGTGCAATCTTTATGTGTGAATTACCCGTGAAAGGGGTGTGGACACACCTTTGGATACTCTCCCTGGTGTTTGGGGGTCACAACCTCAAAGGAATTTGGGATGTGAGAAAGAGGATGAGAGATGAGGGTGCCATCATTGGGCGGCACGGTAGCACAGTGGTTAGCACTGCTGCTTCACAGCTCCAGGGTCCTGGGCTCGATTCCCGGCTCGGGTCACTGCCTGTGTGGAGTTTGCACATTCTCCTCGTGTCTGCGTGGGTTTTCTCCGGGTGCTCCGGTTTCCTCCCACAGTCCAAAGATGTGCGGGTTAGGTTCATTGGCTATGCTAAAATTGCCCCTTAGTATCCTGGGATGTGTAGGTTAGAGGGATTAGCAGGTAAATGTGTAGAGATATGGGGATAGGGTCTGGGTGGGATTGTGTTCGGTGCAGACTCGATGGGCCGAAAGGCCTGTTTCTGCACTGTAGGGTTCTATGTTCTATGTTCTATCACCTTGGATGATTTTCATCTTGCTACAGGTCACAATCTCAATTGTGCCTCTCAAACTGTGAGGCTCTGGGGCGGGGGGGGAATGTCTGACCATGTTCGATCTCCCGCTAGTCTGCTAGCTGCCTTACCTTGGCCTATAAGAGAGAGAGAAAAATGTGTCAATGAGACTGTGTGCAAAATGTTTGGGTGAAATGCCTTCCATGGATGAACAGCTGGTAGTAAGCTTAAGTTTGTATTTTCGTTACAAGGAGTCTTGAGGGGATTGAGCTATGAGGAGAGGCTGAATAAACTAGGCTTGTACTCGTTAGAGTTTAGAAGAATGAGGGGAGATCTCATTGAGACGTATAAGATGATGAATGGGATGGATAGGATAGAGGTGGAGAGACTGTTCCCGCTCAAAAAAGACAGTAGGACTAGGGGGCACAGCCTCAAGATAAAGGGGGGGCGGTTTAGAACAGAGTTGAGGAGGAACTTCTTCACTCAAAGGGTGGTGAATCTCTGGAATTCTCTGCCCGTTGAAGTGGTGGAGGCTGCCTCGCTAAATATTTTTAAGAAACGGGTTGATGGGTTTTTGATAAGAGAAGGGATTAAGGGTTATGGGGAGAGGGCGGGAAGGTGGAGCTGAGTCACGACAGATCAGCCATGATCTTATTGAATGGCGGGGCAGGCTCGAAGGGCCAGATGGCCTACTCCTGCTCCTATTTCTTATGTTCTTATGAAATGAAGTTACTGTGAAAATCCCCTCGTTGCCACACTCTGGCACCTGTTATGGGAATAAGGGCCTAGATGAGATTGTTGTAGGTACAGGCACCTGAGCAAAGTAAAAGTAAAGCCTATTCATTAGTTATAAGTAGGCTTGCATTAACACTGCAATGAAGTTACTGTGAAAATCCCCTTCATAGCGAGGGGGATTGAATATAAAAGTAGGGAGGTCTTGCTGCAGCTGTATAGGGCATTGGTGAGGCCGCAGCTGGAGTACTGTGTGCAGTTTTGGGCGCCGCACCTGCGCAAGGATATTTTGGCCCTGGAGGGAGTGCAGAGGAGGTTTACTAGGCTGATACCGGAGTTGAGGGGATTGAGCTATGAGGAGAGGCTGAATAAACTAAGCTTGTACTCGTTAGAGTTTAGAATGAGGGGAGATCTCATTGAGACGTATAAGATGATGAATGGGATGGATAGGATAGAGGTGGAGAGACTCTTCCCGCTCAAAAAAGACAGTAGGACTAGGGGGCACAGCCTCAAGATAAAGGGGAGGCGGTTTAGAACAGAATTGAGGAGGAACTTCTTCACTCAAAGGGTGGTGAATCTCTGGAATTCTCTGCCCGTTGAAGTGGTGGAGGCTGCCTCGCTAAATATTTTTAAGAAACGGGTTGATGGGTTTTTGATAAGAGAGGGGATTAAGGGTTATGGGGAGAGGGCGGGAAAGTGGAACTGAGCCACGACAGATCAGCCATGATCTTATTGAATGGCGGGGCAGGCTCGAAGGGCTAGATGGCCTCCTCCTGCTCCTATTTCTTATGTTCTTATGTTCTTATGTCACACTCCAGCGCCTGTTCGGGTACACTGAGGGAGAATTTAGCACGGCCAATGCACCCAACCACCAGGTCTTTCAGATTGTGGGAGGATACCGGAGCACCCAGAGGAAACCCGCATAGAGATGGGGAGAATGTGCAGATTCCACACCGCCAGTGACCCAAGCTGGGAATTGAACCTGGGTCCCTGATGCTGTGAGGCAGCTGTGCTTAACCACTGTGTACCTATGCTGCTGGGTGGTGTTGAGCTTTCATGAGTGTTGTTGCACTCATCCAGGCATTCCGTCACACTCCTGACTTGTTCCTTGTAGACGGTGGAGAGACTTTGAGGAGTCAGGAAGTGAGTTACTGGCTACAAGTCTTTGACCTGCTGTAGTAGCCACGGTATCCAGTTCGGTTTCTGGTCAACGGTAACCCCAGGATGTTGAGAATGGGAGATTCAGCAATGGTATCAAGGGGCAAAGGTTAGATCCTCTCCTGTTGGAGGTGGTACCTCCCTGGCTCCTTGTGTGATGCAAATGTAATTTGCCACTTGTCAGCCCAGGCTTGGGTCTTGTCCAGATGTTGCTGCATTTGGACATGGACTATTTCAGTATCTGAGGAGTTGCAAATTGTGCTGAACATTGTGGTGGATGGGAATTGTTGGTTGGTGAGTGATTGGAGTTGATTAATGGAACCACGTATGAAAATATCCATTCGATAGGATATGAAATTCTAAAAGGCATCCACTGACCATCCACTGACCATTAACTGATCATTCACTGACTTTGACCAATGATATGAGGTCACTGTATGAGCTCCTGTATCAATGCTGTCAGGTTTTTAAGTCTTGCAAACTGTGCATTCCTTCTAATTCAATCTTTTACTTGTGTTCTACGCTCCTAAAACTTCGTTCTAACTCTTTTAAACTCATTCAGTTGATCTTTTCCTGCACCTTAGCTATGACTGTCACACCACATTCCGCACCCTCTCCTTTCCTTCTCAGTGAACGGTACGTTTTGCCTGTATAGCGCGCAAGAAACAATACTTTTCACTGTACATGTGACAATAATAAACCAAATCAAAAGACTCAGTAGATTGTAGGTCCAAGTCTCACTGCAGAGATATGAGTATATGTAATCCAGGCTGGATCTTTAGTGCTGTGCTGAGGGTGTGCTGCACCTTCAGCAATGCTAATTCCCAGATGGACATTAAACTGAATCCCTGCCTGGCGTCTCTGAGGGAGTTGGAGGCTCCACGGTACAATCTGAAGAGGTACAGAGGAGTTAACATAGAACATAGAACATTACAGCACAAACAGGCCCTTCGCCCCACAAGTTGTGCCAATCACATCAACACCTACCAATCTATAGACCTATCTATAACCCCCAATCCCATTAAACCCCATATACTCATCCAGAAGTCTTTTAATAGACCCCAGCGAGTTCGCCTCCACCACCACCGACGGCAGCCAATTCAATTCACTCACCACCCTCTGAGTGAAAAACTTACCCCTAACATCACCTCTGTACTTCCCTCCCCGTACCTTAAATCTGTGTCCTCTCGTAGCGACCATTTCGACCTGGGGAAATAGCCTCTAAGAGTCCACCCTATCTATTCCTCTCAACATTTTATAAACCTCTATCAGGTCGCCTCTCAACCTTCGTCTCTCCAGGGAAAAGAGTCCCAGCTCCCTCAACCTATCTTCATAAGGCATGCCACCCAGTCCAGGCAACATCCTTGTAAATCTCCTCTGCACCCTTTCAATAGCTTCTACGTCTTTCCTATAGTGAGGCAACCAGAACTGCGCACAGTACTCCAAATAAGGCCTGACAAGGGTCTTATAAAATTGTGCCTGATGTCTTGGCTGATATTTATTCCCCAACCAACATCAGTAAAAGCAGACCATCACATTGCTGTTCATAGAGTCCCTACAGTGGAGAAAGAGGCCCTTCAGCCCATCGAGTCTGCACTGAACACAATCCCACCCAGGCCCCTACCCCCATATCCCTACACATTTACCCACTAACCTATGTATCTCAGGACATAAAGGGTCAATTTTAGCATGGCCAATTGACCTAACATGCACATCTTTGGCCTGTGGGGAGAAACCGGAGTACCCGGAGGAAACCCATGCAGACATGAGGAGAATGTGCAAACTCCACACAGACAGTGACCCGAGCCGGGGTTCGAACCCAGGACCCTGGAGCTGTGAAGCAGCAGTGCTAACCCACTGTGCTACTGTGTGTTCTCTTCGCCCTATCTGTAACTGCAACACTATGACACTAATAAATCAAATCTTTGGACACTAAGGGGCAATTTCTTAGCACGGCCAATCGACCTAACCCACACATCATCTTTGGACTGTGGGAGGAAACCGGAGCACCCGGAGAAAACCCACGCAGACACGAGGAGATTGTGCAAACTCCACACAGGCAGTGACCCGAGCCGGGAATCGAACCCAGGACCCTGGAGCTGTGAAGCAGCAGTGCTAACCCACTGTGCTACTGTGCCTCCCTGTTTTTGGGCGTTTGCTTGTACTGTTTCCCAACAATACAGCGGTGTATATTTAACAGTGCTTCAAAAGTACCTCATTGGCTGTAAATTGTTTTGGGAAGAGATGTTCTGGATGGAGCTGTACAAATGTAAGCTATTTTGTTAGAACAAAGAACAAAGAACAACACAGCACCGGAAACAGGCCCTTCGGCCCAACGAGCCCGTGCCGCCGTCCCATTGTCAGTGACCTATTCATGATTTTAGTCTATGCCTAATGTGTGAGGATCAGGGAGGTCCAATATAGGGACAATTTGTTACCCAATCAATCAGCCGAAAAGCACATTTTTGGGATGTGGGAGGAAACCGGAGCACCCGGAGGAAACCCACGCAACCACGGGGAGAACGCGCAAACTCCCACGGACACAGGCCCAAATCCATGTGTCCGCATAGCAACAGAGATAGCCTCTGAGCTGTCATGATGCCCTCGAGATGGTCCAGTTTACGCACACCAACGACATGAAGCAGTAGGCAACTCCCGAAGCAATATCCAAGAGCAGCCCACCACAACCTGCCGCCCGCATGCCCCTTGCTGGACTTAAATGCCTGTGGATAAAAAATTTCATTATTAAAAGACTCTATATTCCTGTGGCTAAAACTGAACCCCAAGCCTTCAATGCTTAGTAAGGCCTGCTATATCCCCCTATATGTAGACCGCTCATGTGGCTGTCCAAGTGACTCTTAAACAACCCTAGCGTGCCTGCTTCCACCACCTTACTCGGCAGTGCATTCCACATCCCCACTACCCTTTGTGTGAAAAACTGCCCTCTAATATTTGTCTTATACCTAGCCCCCCCTCACCCTAAGCCCGTGACCCCTCGTTCTATCCATTTCTAATAGCGGAAAAAGCTTATCACCATCTACTCTATCTGTCCCCTTCACAATCTTATAAACCTCTATTAGATCCCCCCCTCAGCCGACGTCTCTCAAGTTACTGCTAGTTATACTTCCGCTATTTGATCAGGCGTTACTTAAACTAAAATATAAAAAACCATCAGCTCCATTGTGGTATGTTTTGTGCAAAGTACTCGGTCCCAGTGTGGCTTGTAAATTTACTTGCTCTCTGTGTGTTCCAAGCAGCAAAAAAGTCTGACTACACCAGGTTTTAGTCCAACCTATTTATTCCAAGTGGAGATGATCTCCAAGAAGGTAGCGCAAGAGGCAGTCCCCTCGAAAGCTCGTGAGTATATTGTCAAATAAATAGGTTGGACTAAAACCTGGTGTTCCAAGCAGCCTCAGAAAGCAATGCAGGCAGTGCCCATTAGGGGTGCAGCGACACCACTCAGACAGTGTGTGTGTCTGAGAGTCGAGTAAACACAGGACAAAGGCAATGAGATGTGAAGCTGCTACTCGCTGATATCAGACTGTCAAGGCAAGAAGAGAGGGGTGGTGGAGGTGGTGGGGGGGGCGGTGGGTGGGGGGTGGGGGGTTGCTTTCTGAGGCAATCGAGCACCCAAAGGGTTGTGTGCATACACGCACACACACACCGACCCCACGGCACCTCCTCCAGAGCAGCATCCCAGACAGAACCAGGAGCAGCGCAGAGCGAATGGCACTGGCGATGGAGTAAGTGAATTAAATCTGATCCTGTGGAATAAGCTATTGATCCAGCAGTTAGCGGGGCTGGGAGGGGAGGGAGGGGAGGGAGGGAGGGAGGTGGGTGTATCACCGGGCTGCTGTCTGTCTGTCTGTGGGCATTTCAGGAGGAGAGCAGAGTCTGTGTCACTGCTGGGAGACTGCAGGACTGAACCTCAACTGAGATTGCAATGTGGTCACACCTATCTCTCTCTCTCTCTGTGAAGGGCTGCATTTGTATTATGTATGTGAAATGTTGAGACGGCTGGGGATATAATAATGCGAATCTCAATATGGCTGATTCACTCTGAATTCCCCCCCCCCCCCACAAATGCATGTCTATATTTTCTGCTGGCATTTTTTTGGCTGTAAGATTCATTCCATTTTTATGAATGGTAAGGATGTGATCTCCCGTCTCTGTGTTGATCTAATGTGGTGATCTGGGTTTGGCGGTGGGGTGGGGAGAATAGAAAGTTATTTACAACCTACCCCACACCTCTTGACTTACTAAATTAACCGTTTGTCTGAGCTGTTTCAGCATTGTTAAGCTTCTGGGTTGTTTTTTTTGAGGGTATTCTGGGCATTTTCAGACCCCCCCCCCCCCCACCCTCCACCCTTTCCCCATCCCTGGCACTGGGTTTGTGCCCCCCGCCTGCTCTCAGCTCTCCGAGCAAGAGCCTGCTCACCTCACTGCCTCCGTGCCTGCGGGCGAGGGAGTGAGCTGGAGGCTGCGTGCGTGACTGGGGTCACCAGGGAGGGAAGTGTCGGGCGCTCACGGGGAATGGGCCAGCAGGCGGGCATCCAAACAGGGCGCGCCCCTTCTCCCCGACATTTAAGAGAAATATTCTCCCCCACCTCTCCTGGAGGTTTTTCCCGAAGGAATGTGGCAGGCGCGCCATCAGACAACAGGGAGAGAGGCAGCGGGGCGGGTGAGTGTGTGACAGGCACCCAGTCGGGTAAGGTGGCACGGTGGTTAGCGCTGCTGCCTCAACGCGCCAGGGACCCGGGTTCAGTTCCAGCCTTGGGTCACTGTCTGTGTGCACGTTCTCCCCGTGTCTGCCTGGGTTTCCCCCGGGTGCTCCCGTTTCCAGATGTGCAGGTTAAGACGGTTGGCCATGGTAAATTGCATCGTAGTGTCCCAAGATGTATAGGTTAAGGGAATTGGCGGGGTAAATATGTGGCATTATGGGGATCGGGCCTGGGTAAGAGGCTCTGCCAGAGGATCGGTGCAGACATTATGGACCAAAAAACCTCTTCCTTCACTGTAGGGAGTCTATGATTTAGTGTGACAGGCACTGTGCCAACTAACATTGTACCAGACACTGTGTCAGGTAACAGTGTGACAGGCACTGTGTCAGGTAACAGTGTAACAGACACTGTGTCAGGTAACAGTGTAACAGACACTGTGTCAGGTAACAGTGTAACAGGACTGTGCCAACTAACATTGTAACAGACACTGTGTCAAGTAACAGTGTAACAGAACTGTGTCAGGTAACAGTGTGACAGGCATTGTGTCAGGTAACAATGTGGCAGGCATTGTGTCAGGTAACAGTGTAACAGGCACTGTGTCAGGTAACAGTGTAACAGGTGCTGTGTCAGGTAACAGTGTAACAGGTACTGTGTCAGGTAACAGTGTGACAGGCATTGTGTCAGGTAACAGTGTAACAGGACTGTGCCAACTAACATTGTAACAGACACTGTGTCAAGTAACAGTGTAACAGAACTGTGTCAGGTAACAGTGTGACAGGCATTGTGTCAGGTAACAGTGTAACAGGCACTGTGTCAGGTAACAGTGTAACAGGTGCTGTGTCAGGTAACAGTGTGACAGGCACTGTGTCAGGTAACAGTGTAACAGGTACTGTGTCAGGTAACAGTGTGATAGATACTGTGTCAGGGGACAGTGTGATAGATACTGTGTCAGGTAACAGTGTGATAGACACTGTGTCAGGTAACAGTGTGATAGATACTGTGTCAGGTAACAGTGTAACAGGTGCTGTGTTAGGTAACAGTGTGGCAGGCATGTGTCAGGTAACAGTCGGGATAGCAAACCCCAAAAACTAGTGGTGTTTACTACCAAATAAACCTGTTGGACTTTAACCTGGTGTTGTGAGACTTCTTACTGTGTTTACCCCAGTCCAACACCAGCATCTCCACATCAGGTAACAGTGTGACAGACAAGGTGTCAGGTACCAAGGTGACAGACACTGCGTCAAGTAACAGTGTTGATGTGGAGATGCCGGCGTTGGACTGGGGTAAACACAGTAAGAAATCTTACAACACCAGGTTAAAGTCCAACAGGTTTATTTGGTAGCAAAAGCCACTAGCTTTCGGAACGCTTGCTGCTGTTTTGTCAGATGAGTGGGAGATCCTCCCACCAACAGGGTATATATAGACACAAACTCAATTTACAAAATAATATTTGGAATGTGAGTCTTTACAGGTAATCAAACCTTAAATGTACAGACAATGTGAGTGGAGAGAGCGTTATGCACAGGTTAAAGAGATGTGTATTGTCTCCAGACAGTACAGTAAGTGAGGTTTTGCAAACCCAGGCAAGTCACGGGGGTTACAGATAGTGCGACATGAACCCAAGATCCCTGTTGAGACCGTCCTCATGTGTGCGGAACTTGGCTATCAGTCTCTGTTCAGCGACTCTGCGCTGTCGTGTGTCGTGAAGGCCGCCTTGGAGAATGCTTACCCGAAGGTCAGAGGCTGAATGCCCGTGACCGCTGAAGTGTTCGCCAACAGGAAGGGAACAGTCTTGCCTGGTGACTGTCGAGCGATGTTCATTCATCCGTTGTCATAGCGTCTGCATGGTCTCCCCAGTGTATCATGCTTCAGGGCATCCTTTCCTGCAGTGTATCAGGAAACACTGGCCGAGTTGCAAGAGTATTTACCATGTACCTGGTGGATGGTATTCTCACGTGTGATGATGGTATCCATGTCGATGATCCGGCATGTCTTGCAGAGGTTGCTGTGGCAAGGTTGTGTGGTATTGTGGTCACTGTTCTCCTGAAGGCTGGGTAGTTTGCTGCGAACAATGGTCTGTTTGAGGTTGTGTGGTTGTCTGAAAGCAAGAAGTGGGGGTGTGGGGACGGCCTATTGGCCTTGTGGATCCAGAACTGGCTTGCCTGCAGAAGGCAGAGAGTGGTTGTGGATGGGTCTTTTTCAGAATGGAGGTCAGTCACCAGTGGGGTGCCCCAGGGGTCTGTTCTGGGACCCTTGCTGTTTGTCATTTTCATAAATGACCTGGATGAGGAAGTGGAGGGATGGGTTAGCAAGTTCGCTGATGACACAAAGGTCGGCGGTGTTGTGGATGGTCTGGAAGGATGTCAAAAGTTGCAGCAGGACATAGATAGGATGCAGGAATGGGCGGAGAAGTGGCAGATGGACTTCAACGCGGACAAATGTGTAGTCGTCCATTTCGGCAGAACCAACGGGATGAACGAGTACACTATCAAGGGCAGGAGTCTTAGTAGCGTTGAAGAGCAGAAGGATCTCGGAGTCCGGGTCCACAGGACTCTTAAATCGGCCTCACAGGTGGAGGAGGTGGTCAAGAAGGCGTATGGTGTACTGGCCTTCATTAATCGAGGGATTGAGTTTAGGAGTCGGGAGGTAATGCTGCAACTTTACAGGACCCTCGTCAGGCCTCATTTGGAGTACTGTGCGCAGTTCTGGTCGCCTCATTATAGGAAAGACGTAGAAGCTATTGAAAGGGTGCAGAGGAGATTTACAAGGATGTTGCCTGGACTGGGAGGCATGCCTTATGAAGATAGGTTGAGGGAGCTGGGACTCTTTTCCCTGGAGAGGCGAAGGTTGAGAGGCGACCTGATAGAAGTTTATAAAATGTTGAGAGGAATAGATAGGGTGGACTCTCAGAGGCTATTTCCCCGGGTTGAAATGGTCGCTACGAGAGGACACAGATTTAAGGTGCGGGGAGGGAAGTACAGAGGTGATGTTAGGGGTAAGTTTTTCACTCAGAGGGTGGTGAGTGAATGGAATCGGCTGCCGTCATCGGTGGTGGAGGCGAACTCGCTGGGGTCTTTTAAAAGACTTCTGGATGAGTATATGGGGTTTAATGGGATTGGGGGTTATAGATAGGTCTATAGATTGGTGGGGTTGATGTGATCGGCGCAACTCGAGGGCCGAAGGGCCTGTTTGTGCTGTAATGTTCTATAACCTCTATAACCTCTATGTTCGTCTTCATCAATGATATGTTGAAGACTCCGGGGAAGATGTCGTAGCTTCTCCGCTCCGGGGACGTACTGGATGACGAAGGATTGTCTTCTGATTGGAGATTGGAGATTGGAGATTGTCTTCTGATTGTCTTCTGAGGAGATCGGTGCGGTTTTTCGCTGTGGCGTGTCAGAACTGTCGATCTATGAGTCGAGCACCATATCCTGTTCTTATGAGGGCGTCTTTCAGCATCTGGAGGTGTCTGTTGCAATCCTCCTCATCTGAGCAGATCCTGTGTTGGGGGCTTGTCCATAGGGAATAGCTTCTTTAACATGTTTAGGGTGGAAACTGGAGAAGTGGAGCATTGTGAGATTGTCTGTGGGCTTGCGGTACAGTGAGGTGCTGAGGTGACCGTCCTTAATGGAGATAAGTGTGTCCAAGAATGCAACTGATTCTGGGGAATAGTCCATGGTGAGTCTGATGGTGGGATGGAACTTGTTGATATCATCATATAGTTGTTTCAGTGATTGTTCACCATGAGTCCAAAGGAAGAAAATGTCATCGATGTATCTAGTGTACAGCATCGGTTGAATATCCTGTGCGGTGAAGAAGTCTTGTTTGAATCTGTGCATGAAGATGTTGGCATATTGAGGTGCAAATTTGGTCCCCATGGCTGTTCCGTGTGTCTGGATGAAAAACTGGTTGTTGAAGGTGAAGAGATTGTGGTCCAGGATAAAGCGGATGAGTTGTAAAATTGCATCTGGAAACTGGCAGTTGTTGGTGTTGAGTACATTCTGTTAGGTAACAGTGTGACAGACACTGTGTCAGGTAACAGTGTAACAGACACTGTATCAGGTAACCGTGTGACAGGCACTGTGTCAGGTAACAGTGTGACAGACACTGTGTCAGGTAACAGTGTGACAGACACTGTGTCAGGTAACAGTGTGACAGGCACTGTGTCAGGTAACAGTGTGACAGACACTGTGTCAGGTAACAGTGTGACAGACACTGTGTCAGGTAACAGTGTGACAGGCACTGTGTCAGGTAACAGTGTGACAGGCACTGTGTCAGGTAACAGTGTGACAGACACTGTGTCAGGTAACAGCGTGATAGATACTGTGTCAGGTAACAGTGTAACAGACACTGTATCAGGTAACAGTGTGACAGACACTGTGTCAGGTAACAGTGTAACAGACACTGTATCAGGTAACAGTGTGACAGGCACTGTATCAGGTAACCGTGTGACAGGCACTGTGTCAGGTAACAGTGTGACAGACACTGTGTCAGGTAACAGTGTGACAGGCATTGTGTCAGGTAACAGTGTGACAGGCACTGTGTCAGGTAACAGTGTGACAGGCATTGTGTCAGGTAACAGTGTGACAGACACTGTGTCAGGTAACAGTGTGACAGACACTGTGTCAGGTAACAGTGTGACAGACACTGTGTCAGGTAGCAGTATGATAGGCACTTGTCTCCCTCTCTGCAATTTCACCCAACTCCTCAGATTTCACTTGTGGAATTTGACATTGAGTGATAACAACCTGTTTGACTTGAGGT
Organism: Prionace glauca; assembly: GCA_037974335.1. Taxonomy (NCBI): domain Eukaryota; kingdom Metazoa; phylum Chordata; class Chondrichthyes; order Carcharhiniformes; family Carcharhinidae; genus Prionace; species Prionace glauca. Next base: position 55,523,205 of record CM075746.1, on the reverse strand, counting down.
GGTGTTATACCTGCATTCAGTCTGCCTGTATCTGGTGTCTACAGATCCACATAGTCACTAACATACACTCTCAAACACACACACACACACTCAAACACAAATATATGTCACAATGACTCATACACACATCTGTCCGCTCCAACACACACAAACATATACAGATCAACCTCAAACACACACAAATTCACACTAATCCACACTCACTCACCCGCACATTTGTACACTGAAGGGCTCACACACTCTCACATATGTACAAGTGCATATACACTGGTCCACACATATGTGGCACAGCACGGTAGCACAGTGGGTTAGCACTACTGCCTCACAGCTCCAGGGACCTGAGTTCAATTCCCGGCTCGGGTCACTGTCTGTGTGAAGTTTGCATGTTCTCTCCATGTCTGCGTGGGTTTCCTCCGGGTGCTCCGGTTTCCTCCCACAGTCCAAAGATGTGCGGGTTAGGTTTATTCACAATTGCCCCTTAGTGTCTGGGATGTGTAAGTTAGTGGGATTAGCAGGGTAAATGTGGGGGATTGTTGTCGGTGCAAAGTTGATGGCTGAATGGCCTCCTTCTGGACTGTAGGGTTTCTATGATTTCAACATGCATGCGCAAACAGACACAGCATACACACATGCGTGTGCATGTACATGACAGAGGTCAATGGAAAGCAAGAAGCAGTGTGATTTCCTGCTCCTTAGCACTGGGGTCCTGAGGCCAGTCTCCAGTCCGTATCCCCAGTGACATTGGAATTGCGTGACTTGGGAATGAACGTGAAGTGATTTGCACCACACTCCAGGTCCTGGGTGGGTTCTGCGGTCGGAGAATGCACTCCAGGTGAAGACCGCAGAATCCCTGAAGTGCAGAAGGAGCCCACTCGAACTATCAAACCGCACTAACAAAAATCCCACCCAGACTTCTCCCCGTAACCCCACATGTTTATCCTGGTAAGCCTCCTGACACTAAGGGGCAATTTAGCACGGCCGATCCACCTAACCGGCACATCTTCGGAGTGTGGGTGGAAACCGGAGCGCCCGGAGGAAACCCACGCAGACACGGGGAGGATGTGCAAGCTCTGCATAGGCAGTGACCCGAAGCGGGGATTGTACCTGGGTCCCTGGTGCTGCGAGGCAGCAGTGCTAACTCACTGTGCCACCGTGCTGGCCACAGAGTGACAGATGTTGGGGCTCTGGTTGTACCGATCTAACTGATATTTTTAACCTACCTTTTTCGTGTAGTACAAAGCTTATCATCATAATATCCAGGTCTGATCTTCTGATTCCTGTTATTTTATGACCTGTGACACTGTGATTAGATGATGACAGTTGGAAAATGAGATTCTGAAATGTAAAGATGTTCAGAGGAGGGGATTGTGGAAGACACTGAGGGGATCACCAAGGAGACTGAGTGATCCCACTATTTATAAATGTTCACAGTAATGTTTTTCACTTTTTTTTAGCCAGATGCTTTATTCTTTTTTTCCACTGGCCTGGAGCTTGTCTTTAGAATATTACCATTTAATAGTGTTGAACTATTAACTGTGATTAACACTGCTGCTTCACAGCACCTGAGTTTGATTCCGGCCTCGGGTCACTGTCTGTGTGGAGTTTGCACATTCTCCCCATGTCTGCATGGGTTTCCTCTGGGTGCTCCAGTTCCCTCCCACACTCCAAAGATGTGCAGGTTAGGTGGATTGGCCATAGAACATAGAACACTACAGCACAAACAGGCCCTTTGACCCACAAGTTGTACTGATCATATCCCTACCTTCCAGGCCTATCTATAACCCCCAATCCCATTAAATTCCATATACTCATCCAGAAGTCTCTTAAAAGACCCCAGCGAGTTCACCTCCACCACCACCGCTGATTCCACTCACTCACCACCCTCTGAGTGAAAAACTTACCCCTGACATCTCCTCTGTACCTGCTCCCCAGCACCTTAAATCTGTATCCTCTCGTAGCGACCATTTCAGCCCTGGGAAATAGCCTCTGAGAGTCCACCCTATCTATTCCTCTCAACATCTTACAACACCTCTTTCAGGTCGCCTCTCAACCTTCATCTCTCCAGGGAGAAGAGTCCCAGCTCCCTCAACCTATCCTCATAAGGCATGCCTCCCAATCCAGGCAACATCCTTGTAAATCTCCTCCGCACCCTTTCAATAGCTTCCACATCCTTCCTGTAGTGAGGCGACCAGAACTGCGCACAGTACTCCAAGTGGGGTCTGACAAGGGTCTTATAAATTTGCAGCATTACCTCCCGACTCCTAAACTCAATCCCTCGATTAATGAAGGCCAGTACACCATAGGCCTTCTTGACCACATCCTCCACCATGCTAAATTGCCCCCGAGTATCAGGAGGGTAAATATGTGGGATTACGGGGATAGGGTCTGGGTGGGGTCATGGTCAGTGCAGACTCGATGGGCAGAATGGCCTCATTCTGCACTGTAGGATTCCGTGTTGCTATGAAATCAGGCAGCACAGAAAGGACACAGTGCCTGTTATAATTATGGTGGAAATTTGCAGTTTGCCTGTCAAATTCAAAGCAGGTGAGGGGGGGGCCTTAAGTTACAGGCATCTCCTCACAGGCGATTGATTAGGTTTACTAGGCTGATGCCGGAGTTGAGGGGATTGAGCTATGAGGAGAGGCTGAATAAACTAGGCTTGTACTCGTTAGAGTTTAGAAGAATGAGGGGAGATCTCATTGAGACGTATAAGATGATGAATGGGATGGATAGGATAGAGGTGGAGAGACTCTTCCCGCTCAAAAAAGACAGTAGGACTAGGGGGCACAGCCTCAAGATAAAGGGGAGGCGGTTTAGAACAGAGTTGAGGAGGAACTTCTTCACTCAAAGGGAGGTGAATCTCTGGAATTCTCTGCCCGTTGAAGTGGTGGAGGCTGCCTCGCTAAATATTTTTAAGAAACGGGTTGATGGGTTTTTGATAAGAGAAGGGATTAAGGGTTATGGGGAGAGGGCGGGAAGGTGGAACTGAGCCACGACAGATCAGCCATGATCTTATTGAATGGCAGGGCAGGCTCGAAGGGCTAGATGGCCTACTCCTGCTCCTATTTCTTATGTTCTTATGTTCTTAAAGCAAAAGTGAAGACCAATCACCCATCAGCTACCTTCCCAATCTCAGTCCAGTGAACTGAACCACTAGCGCAGGAGAGTGATCATTTCAGAATTCAGTCTCCTAAAGTCAGCATCAATTTCCCCAGGGTTAGACATTCAGGGGAGGAGGTGGAATTATCCTGTCCCATCCGCCATGGGAATTGTAGGCGGGGGGCACATAAATGTCCGTTTGACCTCAGTCAGGATTCTTCAGTTTTGGGGTAAGTGTGGCCGGAGAATTCCAGTTTCCAGCGAAATGCAGAATGAGGGGTTTGTGCTGATTGGGCTGAACCCTTTGTCCTGCCACTGGAAACTTCTTGGAGAAGCGTAAACTGGACCATCTCGAGGGCAACATGACAGCTCAGAGACTATCTCTGTTGCTGTGCGGACACATGGATTTGGGCCTGTGTCCGTGGGAGTTTGCGCGTTCTCCCCATGGTTGCGTGGGTTTCCTCCGGGTACTCCGGTTTCCTCCCACATCCCAAAGATGTGCTTTTAGGCTGATTGATTGGGTAACAAATTGTCCCTATATTGGACCTCCCTGATCCTCACACATTAGGCGTAGACTAAAATCATGAATAGGTCACTGAGACAATGGGACGGCGGTGCGGGCTCGTTGGGCCAAAGGGCCTGTTTCCCGTGCTGTGTTGTTCTTTGTATCGATGGTGAGCACTCTCCCAGGATGTCCGATAAATGCGTCCCTCCACTTCCTCATCTTTCACCGCTCACCCATCACATATTTGACCAAGGACCAAAGTGGTAATACCCACTTGTGTAGTGAGGAGATGGGGTGGGTTGGGGGGGGGGGGGGGGGGGGGAGGGGGGAGGAGGGGACCGTCATGCACTCTGCAGTGCACAGATTACGAGTCATTTGCTCTGAAAGTCCCGCTGGAAGAAGCAGTGAGATTTCCTCCAGTTTTTACCCGAATACAGCATTAGCACCTCTGACAGTGCAGCACTCCAACAGCGCTGCAGTGGGAGTGTCGGACTGGATTTCATACTTAGCCTGTGTGGAATGAAGTCACAGTCTCTGACTCCAAGATGAGGCTGACACTTTGAAACGAAATCGGGTGACCAAATGAAGAACAACAATTCTGAATGTCCAGATTAATACTCCCCCGCTGTCCCCCTACTGGGAGTTTGCGCGTTCTCCCCATGGTTGCGTGGGTTTCCTCCGGGTGCTCCGGTTTCCTCCCACATCCCAAAAATGTGCTTTTAGGCTGATTGATTGGGTAACAAATTGTCCCTATATTGGACCTCCCTGATCCTCACACATTAGGCACAGACTAGAGTCATGAATAGGTCACTGAGACAATGGGACGGCGGCGCGGGCTCGTTGGGCCGAAGGGCCTGTTTCCCGTGCTGTGTTGTTCTTTGTTCTTTGTTCTACTCTCTTGGAGAATGCACTCGAATTTAAGCAGGAGTTGGGCAGAATTCACACAGAAGTTCCAAGCCAATGTCACTTCTCTCCACCCCAAGTTAAATCATAATTGTTTCTGCACTTGTAAAAGAGGAGAAACGCACAGGTCCCCGATTCGATCGTTCCACCATCACTCAGGGGAGGGTGTCCCAACGGTAATATGGCAGCTCTTTAACAGTAAAAAGTCTGACCAACACCAGGTTTTGGTCCAACCGATTTATTTGACAGTAAACGCACAAGCTTTCGAGGTTTCCCTCGAGGACTAAAACCTGGTGTTGGTCAGACTTTTTACTGTGTTTAGCCCAGTCCAACGCCGGCACATCCAGCTCTTTCACACGCAGTAACCTGACTGCTGCTTCCTGTCTACAAAACACTGAATCACATGTTACTCAAACATTCTTGATCAATAAGGGCACGAGGGTTATTTGCAGAATGGGGATGAGAATCAAATGAGCCCTGATTGAATGGCAGAGCAGACTTGAAGGGCCGAATGGCCAAATTCTGTTCCTGTATAGAACAAAGAACAAAGAACAACACAGCACGGGAAACAGGCCCTTCGGCCCAACGAGCCCGCGCCGCCGTCCCATTGTCTCAGTGACCTATTCATGATTTTAGTCTATGCCTAATGTGTGAGGATCAGGGAGGTCCAATATAGGGACAATTTGTTACCCAATCAATCAGCCTAAAAGCACATTTTTGGGATGTGGGAGGAAACCGGAGCACCCGGAGGAAACCCACGCAACCACGGGGAGAACGCACAAACTCCCACGGACACAGGCCCAAATCCATGTGTCCGCACAGCAACAGAGATAGTCTCTGAGCTGTCATGTTGCCCTCGAGATGGTCCAGTTTAAGCACACCAACGACATGAAGCAGTAGGCAACTCCCGAAGCAACATCCAAGAGCAGCCCACCACAACCTGCCGCATGCATGCCCCTTGCTGGACTTAAATGCCTGTGGAGACAAAAAATTCATTATTAAAATGACTCTACATCCCTGAGGCTAAAACTGAATCCCAAGCCTACAATGTTTAGTAATGTATGGTACAGTAAGAAGTCTCACAACACCAGGTTGTGAGTCCAACAGGCTTATTTGGTATCACAAGCTTTCGGAGCACTGTGCCTTCATCAGGTGAACACAGTTTATTGGTTGGACTTAAACCTAGTGTTGTCAGATTTCTTGCTGTGTCTACCCCCAGTCCAACGCCAGCATCTCAGAGCAACCCCTGAATCTGGCTAAGTGGGGGGTTTTATTCGTAGACACAGAGGGTAGAATAGGTGTAGGGTGATGCGGCAGCACGGGCTTGTTGGGCCGAAGGGCCTGTTTCCCGTGCTGGTTTGTTCTTTGTACCACATCCCTTCAGCTCATTCAGAGATTGAGGTGTCCGTCTGTCAGGGATATCCTCGAATCTCAGATACTCACGACACAGTGTTTATCAGCTCCAAACATTAACATATTAACACCTTCCAAAGTCCTAAGAACATAAGAACATAAGAAATAGGAGCAGGAGTGGGCCATCTGGCCCTTCGAGCCTGCCCCGCCATTCAATAAGATCATGGCTGATCTGTCGTGGCTCAGTTCCACCTTCCCGCCCTCTCCCCATAACCCTTAATCCCTTCTCTTATCAAAAACCCATCAACCCGCGTCTTAAAAATATTTAGCGAGGCAGCCTCCACCACTTCAACGGGTAGAGAATTCCAGAGATTCACCACCCTTTGAGTGAAGAAGTTGCTCCTCAACTCTGTTCTAAACTGCCCCCCCTTTATCTTGAGGCTGTGCCCCCTAGTCCTACTGTCTTTTTTGAGCGGGAAGAGTCTCTCCACCTCTATCCTATCCATCCCATTCATCATCTTATACGTCTCAGTGAGATCTCTCCCCTCATTCTTCTAAACTCTAACGAGTACAAGCCTAGTTTATTCAGCCTCTCCTCATAGCTCAATCCCCTCAACTCCGGTATCCTCGCCCATTTGTAACTAGGCCCATTTGTAACTAGATTTTAAACTCACCCTTCCAGTTGTGACATTTCTTTTATCTCCTTTCTCATCTTAAAGTTGCTGTTTTGAATTAAATGTAAAAGTTGCCGGTGTGTTACAGTGAGCGGCACGGGTTTGTAGGGCCTGTTTCCTGTGCTGTGTTGTCCTTTGTTTGTTCTTTCTTTGAGTCCCAGATGACCAGAGGCTGCTCTTTCCTTTTGAGGGGGAGGGCTGACTGCTGGCCATTTAACCTGAGGGTCACCACACCTCAGGTAAGGGGCAAGGTTCATGAATAACCTCAGCCGCTACAGGAACCCAGAGCCATCGATGAATAACAAGTAATTAGAGAGTGGCATTCAGAGTTCATTCTTATTGCCAAAGTCCTTGAGTCCTGGTTGGCTGAGATGTTCTGAAGACAAGCAAACGCTCCGATCCCAAACGCTCGTAGGGTCTGGGAAAAATCATGGAACAGCCCCTTGGAGCCTGGGGTGGGATCAGAGAGATGGGTGGGACGGGGATGGATAATTGTAGAAACCAGGGGCTCAATGTTTTGGGAATTAGTTTAGGCTAGTGGGTCATTGTTTTTGTAACTGGTCGGCGCAACATCGTGGGCCGAAGGGCCTGTTCTGCGCTGTAATGTTCTATGTTCTAATGAGACGTATAAGATGATGAATGGGATGGATAGGATAGAGGTGGAGAGACTCTTCCCGCTCAGAAAAGACAGTAGGACTAGGGGGCACAGCCTCAAGATAAAGGGGGGGGGGGGGGCGGTTTAGAACGGAGTTGAGGAGGAACTTCTTCACTCAAAGGGTGGTGAATCTCTGGAATTCTCTGCCCGTTGAAGTGGTGGAGGCTGCCTCGCTAAATATATTTAAGACGCGGGTAGATAGGTTTTTGGTAGGCAAGGGGATTAAGGGTTATGGGGAGAGGGCGGGAAGGTGGAACTGAGCCACGACAGATCAGCCATGATCTTATTGAATGGCGGGGCAGGCTCGAAGGGCCAGATGGCCGACTCCTGCTCCTATTTCTTATGTTTCTTATGTTTCAATCCTACTCACCCTCTGCAGGACCTTCAGGTAACCGGAAAGTCTCAAAGCCTACACAGTTTACAAAGCCTTTCGCACTCCAATTAGAAGGGTCTCTACAAATTATCCAGGGTCTCTGCTGGACCATGGTCTACATTGAACAGGAATATCAAACAAGAGGCCATATGGCCTGAAGGTCTTATGAGGAAAGGCTGAGGGACTTGAGGTTATTTTCGTTAGAGAGAAGAAGGTTGAGAGGTGACCTAATTGAGGCATACAAGATGATCAGAGGGTTAGATAGGGTGGACAGTGAGAGCCTTTTTCCTCAGATGGTGATGGCTAACACAAGGGGATATAGCTTTAAATTAAGGGGTGGTAATTATAGGACGGATGTCAGAGGTAGGATCTTTACTCAGAGGGTAGTAAGGGCGTAGAATGCCCTGCCTGCAGCAGTTGTGGACTCGTCAACTTTAAGGGCGTTCAAATGGTCAGTGGATAGGCATATGGATAACATTGGGATAGTTTAGGTTAGAGGGTCATTAGATTGGCTCCACTGGTCGGCACAACATCGAGGGCCAAAGGGCCTGTACTGCGCTGTAATGTTCTATGTTCTGTAACTGCCACCCCCACTCCCAGCTCTTCAGTGTGTTGGGTGTATAGTTTTCTGTCATCACTATCTTAAACTAGCCTTGTTTTTTGTTCTCTGAGTAATATGCTAACACTGTGCTACCTATAAGGATCCAAAGCTCAGTCACTGAGGATAAGCATGGGAGATACTGAGCGAGAGGTCAAGTACTTGCGTTTGAAAGGGCCCCCAACTTGTTGAGGAATCAAACATCTCTCAACAAAATCTCTCAAATATCTCTGACTGTAATGAATTTGTGATGTGGGTATGCCGGCGTTGGACTGGCGTAAACACAGTAAAAAGTCTGACAACACCAGGTTTTAGTCCAACCGATTTATTTGATAATATTCTCACAAGCTTTCGAGGGGACTGCCTCTTCGTCAGGTGAATGGAGAGTTCTGGCCTCAGACAGAGCATATAAAGCACAGACAGTTTAGAGATTACTGATAAACTGTCTGTGCTTTATATGCTCTGTCTGAGGCCAGAACTCTCCATTCACCTGACGAAGAGGCAGTCCCCTCGAAAGCTTGTGAGAATATTATCAAATAAATCGGTTGGACTAAAACCTGGTGTTGTCAGACTTTTTACTGTAATGAATTTCTCAGCCTGTGTTTTGTTACGATACTCTTTAGACTGATAGTCCCATCCCAATATTTCATGGTGGGGGTGGAAGGTGATATATTGGTGTCAAACATTGGTGCTCAGATATTGCACGTCAGGAGATAAGAGTCATCGCAAAATGCTTTTAAAGTTTATTTGTTAGTGTCACAAGTAGGCTTACATTAACACTGCAATGAAGTTACTGTGAAAATCCCCCCGTCACCACACTCCGACACCTGTTTGGGTACACTGAGGGAGAATTTAGCACGGCCAATGCATCTAACCAGCAATGTCTTTTGAACTGTGGGAGGAAACCAGAGCATCTGGAGGAAACCCACGCAGTCACGGGGAGAATGTGCAGACTCTGCAGAGACAGTGACCCAAGCCGGAATCTTAACCTGGGTTCCTGGCACAGTGAGGCAGCAGTGCTAATACTGTGCTACTGAGCTGTCTACAAGGATCCAAATCTCAGTCATTGGGATAAGCATGGGGGATACTGAGCAAGGGATCAAGTACTTGTGTTTGAAAGGGGAAAAGATCTGTGGCCACAGTCCATTGGGTCACACTTGCCCAACTTCCTACCAGATAAGAAAATAAGACCATAAGACATAGGAGCATCGCGTCTGCCCCGCCGTTCAACCATAGCTGAGATCTTTTTCATCCCCATTCTCCTGCCTTTTCCTCCTAACCCCTGACCCCCTTATTAATCAAGAACCTATCTATCTCTGTCTTAAAGACACTCAATGTTCCGGCCTCCACAAACTCCTGCGGCAAAGACCTCCGCAGATTCACCACTCTCCGGCTGAAGAAATCCCCTCCTCATCTCTGTTTTAAAGGACCGTCCCTCTCGCCTGAGGTTGTACCCTCTGGTTCGAGTTTGTCCCACTAGTGGAAACGCCCTCTCCAGGTCCACTCGGTAAAATGGCGGTGGGCTGCCAGTGAGTTTGTTGGGCAGTTCAAAGGGGGCATGTTGGAAGGGGCAACAAGTGAAATGCGAAAAGCCAGAATGTGCTGTCAAGTCAAGGTTAGACGTAGAAAATGAATGCCTTGAGAATCGGGATGAGTGACATAATGATTTATAACCATGTGTTTCAGCCCTGCCTGTTGCTGAAGTTTTGAGGCATTGAGTCAGATAAATTTTTACTTTTCAGATGTAACTTGGCTGGTAGACAGAGATTAATGGACCAATTCCATTAAAAATAACACTCGGCATGAAGTCATTGCAAACATTAGCCCCACCAAGAGGCTCTGACTTCAAGTAGACTTTTTTTTAATGTGTTTGTCTAGACCAGCATTATTTACACATCCCTAATTGCCCTTGAGAAGGTGGCGGTGAACTGTTGCCTTCAACGCGCTGCAGTCTCTGTGATGTAGGTACACCCATCCTGCTGTTAGGGAGGGAGATCCAGGACTCTAACCCTGTGATATATTTCTCATGATGTGGGTATGCCGGCGTTGGACTGGCGTAAACACAGTAAAAAGTCTGACAACACCAGGTTTTAGTCCAACCGATTTATTTGATAATATTCTCACAAGCTTTCGGGGTTAGCCCCTTCGTCAGGTGAATGGAGAGTTCTCAATTCAACTCTCCATTCTCAACTCTCCATTCACCTGACGAAGGGGCTAACCCCGAAAGCTTGTGAGAATATTATCAAATAAATCGGTTGGACTAAAACCTGGTGTTGTCAGACTTTTTAATATATTTCTCAGTCAGGATGGTGAATGACTTCAGCGGTTCCTTGTATTCCCTTGGCCCTTTCCATGTCCGATGGGTGCTGAAGGGCTGCAATGCGTCATTAGCCCTGGAGCGTTAGTTTAATTGAGTTTGCTGTGATTCCGTTAAAGTTTCCTCTTTTTGTCACAGGGCCTCTTTCAAGACCATTGATTTGTTCACTAGTTTATTTGGTAATTAGTTTATTTTATTGCATATTAAAAGAGTCATCCGCCCTTTCCCAGCAGGGATTGAGTGGAGAGGGTGTGTAGGCTTCGTGTAACAGAAGGTTTAGGTGGTTTATGGGTGCCTGTGTTGTCTGTTCCACATCTTGAGGAGGATCATCAGCTTTTGGTTGTACATCGAACCCCGTGCACCTGACCTGTATGAGGGAGTGTTGGAGGTGCAGGGGGTTTGGGGGTGAGTGGGTGCTGGTAGGAGGAAGGATCTCCTTGCCAGCCTGCTCCTGGGCACCTTGCCAAGGTGACCGTGGGCAGGTGCAGGCAGTAGGTGGGGTTGAGGGTGTCCCTCAGCCCAGATGTCGGTCTACATTTGTGGCTAGGTGTCTCTGGAAAGCTGGCACTAGTATCCACCGGCACACATGAGGCCTTGCGTGGCATCACAGGGGCTGGAGTGCATTATACCCTCCGTGACATGGTAGTCAGCACTGCTGCCTCACAGCGCTGGGGACCCAGGTTCGATTTCCGGATTGGGTCACTGTCCACTGTGTGGAGTTTGCACATTCTCCTCGTGTCTGCGTGGGTTTTCTCTGGGTGCTCCGGTTTCTCCCACAGTCCAAAGATGTGCGGGTTAATTGGATTAGCCATGACAAATTGCCCCTTAGTGTCCAAGATGTGTGCATTAGGTGGCGTAATAGGGGCAAATGGGGTCCATGGGGATAGAGCCTGGGTGGGATACTCTGTCAGAAAGTGGGTATAGGCCTGATGGGCCAAATGGCCTCGTTTCTGCACTGATCTAAAGAAATTATTTTAATGCAATTTGTTAAATTGCCTTTTAAATTTTGTTTAACCTTTAAGCGGCAGTTGGTTATTTACTTATTTAGAAACCATAGAAAATTACAGCTCAGAAACAGGCCTTTCGGCCCTTCTTGTCTGTGCCCAACCATTTTTTTGCTAGTCCCACTGACCTGCACTTGAACCATCTCCCTCCACACCCCTCTCATCCTTGAACCCGTCCAAGATTTTCTTAAATGTTAAAAGTGACCCCGCATTTATCCGGCAGCTCATTCCACACTCCCACCACTCTCTGCGTGAAGAATCCCCCCCTAATATTCCCTTTAAACTTTTCTCCTTTCACCCTTAACCCATGCCCTCTAGTTTTTTTTCTCCCCCTAGCCTCAGTGGAAGAAGCCTGCTTGCATTCACTCTATCGATACCCATCAAAATCTTATGCACCTCTATCAAATCTCCCCTCGTTCTGCTACGTATCAAATTAATTTAATTTGTTCACTCAAAAGAGTATAAAGAGACACATATTGATACTGGATGTCGGTTAGGGAGACATTATGGCTGTCATGGTGGCACAGTGGTTAGCACTGCTGCCCCACAGTGCCAGGAATCTGGGTCACTGTCTGCTGTGGAGTTGGCACATTCTCCCCATGTCTGCGTGGGTTTCCTCCGGATGCTCCGGTTTTCTCCAAAGATGTGCGAGTTAGGTTGATTGGCCATGCTAAAGTTGACCATTAGTGTCAGAGGGATTAACAGAGTAAATACATAGGGTCATGGGGATCGGGCCTGGGTGGGATCGTTGTCAGTGCACGCGCAGTGGGCTGAATGGCCTCATTCTACATTATAGAGATTCTATGATTTGTTAAGCTGCATTCTGTAAATCAATGTAGTACCATGTCAAAGGTTGGTGCCCACTTTCACTATCCGGCTAAGATAACAGAGAATGGTTACCTAAAGGTTACTCAGTTCTTTGTCAGGCAGGATGCGATATGAGTTATTTTTGTGAAGAATGGCTGAGTTGAAATATAATTTGTTTGAATATGATTACCCACTCATGCTCTGGGAGTTTGACCCAGTAACTAGGGGATAAATGGAGTGAATATATGGACACGGGTTTCCTTCTTATCGGAGAGAATGTAACAAACAGTCACTTCCTCAAAGGAAAATCATAGAACATAGAACATTACAGCGCAGAACAGGCCCTTCGGCCCACGATGTTGCGCCGACCAGTTACAAAACAATGACCCACTAGCCTAAACCAATCCCTTTTCATCCATAAACCTATCCACGGATCTCTTAAACGCCCCCAAACTAGGTGCATTTACAACTGCAGTCGGAGAGTATTTTGTGTGATGGATGTCTGTCTGTTGGGCACTAATGAAGAAATGGGATATAATGTTAAACTTCATGGGTGAGATTTATAAGAAAGATCATTTCTCAGATGCCTCCAAGGCACGGTCAAACTTGGATAGATTTCTCTGGTCATTCGCCAGAGAAATGATATCATGGACTCTAAGAGGCTGGATAAAAGATTGCAGAGATTCACCTTGTGGAGTCCTTGTTCAGCGCTCACATTCAAATGTGGGCGGCACGGTAGCACAGTGGGTTAGCACTGCTGCTTCACAGCTCCAGGGTCCTAGGTTCGATTCCCGGCTCGGGGTCACTGCCTGTGTGGAGTTTGCACATTCTCCTCGTGTCTGCGTGGGTTTTCTCCGGGTGCTCCGGTTTCCTCCCGCAGTCCAAAGATGTGCGGGTTAGGTTCATTGGCTATGCTAAAATTGCCCCTTAGTGTCCTGGGATGTGTAGGTTAGAGGGATTAGCAGGTAAATGTGTAGGGATATGGGGATAGGGTCTGGGTGGGATTGTGTTGGGTGCAGACTCGATGGGCCGAAGGGCCTGTTTCTGCATTGTAGGGTTCTATGCTGGTTCTAGACCGCAACTGATTTGTGCCTCAACTTCATCTACAGTCATGGTCCTGGGTCTCCCACTTATCAAAGATTTGAGTGATATTTCACCCACATGCACATTCGTGGTGTTAGAGCTCAAGATCAGGATTCTGCATTGTAGGGTTCTTCTAAAAATTGTCGGTTGGTGTGACGTTGTTGAATAAGGACAGGTTCCTGTTTGCAGCTGCTGTTAGATTCCCAGGAAGGCTAGCGAAATTCTTAGGATGAAATGTGTGCTGCTTTTTAAACAATGCCGGGGGCTGGGGCAATCAGTCATATCCAGCAGTTTGATGGGAGAATCGGTCACGTCACAAAGGATGGAAGACTCATTGCTCGCGGCATTTAGAGATTATCTGGGTACTGGACACAAGCATCAGTACAGGAAAGTGACCGAGTGAGCATCGGAGTGAGCATAACGGCATTTGTAGCAGATTTGGATGTCAGCAGGGATGGAGCAGCAACAAAACGTGAATGAACCCCGAGAAATACCTGGGGAATATTTAACAGCAGGTATTTAAAATATGTGGGGAGGCATCAGCCTTGTGACACTGTCGCTGGACTAGTAATTCAGAGACCCCAGAGGATGGGTGAATTCAATAAAAAATCTGGAATTAAAAGTTTAATGATGACAATCAAACCATTGTTGTAAAAACCCATCTGGTTCACTGATGTCCTTTAGGGAAGGAAATCTGCCATCCTTACTTGGTCTGGCCTACATGTGATTCCAGATTCACAACAATGTGGTTGTCTCTGAATTGCCCTCTGAAATGTCCAAGGGGGCAACTGAGGATAAGAACATAAGAACATAAGAAATAGGAGCAGGAGTAGGCCATCTAGCCCTTCGAGCCTGCCCCGCCATTCAATAAGATCATGGCTGATCTGTCGTGGCTCAGTTCCACCTTCCCGCCCCCTCCCCATAACCCTTAATCCCTTCTCTTATCAAAAACCCATCAACCCGTTTCTTAAAAATATTTAGCGAGGCAGCCTCCACCACTTCAACGGGCAGAGAATTCCAGAGATTCACCACCCTTTGAGTGAAGAAGTTCCTCCTCAACTCTGTTCTAAACCGCCTCCCCTTTATCTTGAGGCTGTGCCCCCTAGTCCTACTGTCTTTTTTGAGCGGGAAGAGTCTCTCCACCTCTATCCTATCCATCCCATTCATCATCTTATACGTCTCAATGAGATCTCCCCTCATTCTTCTAAACTCTAACGGGTACAAGCCTAGTTTATTCAGCCTCTCCTCATAGCTCAATCCCCTCAACTCTGGTATCAGCCAAGTAAACCTCCTCTGCACTCCCTCCAGGGCCAAAATATCCTTGCGCAGGTGCGGCGCCCAAAACTGCACACAGTACTCCAGCTGCGGCCTCACCAATGCCCTATACATGGGTAATATATGCTCAAACCAGGGACATACACATCCCATGACTAATAAAAAAAAACTAATTGAAAAATCATTGTGAAATGATTTGTGCAAAGTGGAACAATCAAGAGGATTCAGAAGTTGAACAAAGAACAACACAGCACGGGAAACAGGCCCTTCGGCCCAACGAGCCCGCGCCGCTATTTTAACATTGTGAGTCCCCTCTCCACCCATGACCCTTGTCTATGCTTATGGCACTCCACATTGAGGGAAGACTAATTTAGGGACAATTTATGACTCCAATCAGCCTAAGAGCACATCTTTGGGGGTGTGGATGGGAACCGGAGCACCCGGAGAAAACCCACGCAAGCACGGGGAGAATGCGCAAACTCCCACAGATACCGGCCCAAATCCATGTGCCTGCACAGCAATCAGTGAAGGTGATGATAATGACCAGTCTGAGGGAACTTTACGAGATGCAAGAAACTTTAGTCCAGTGGTGAGTTAGGTTCATTTAATTGTGCTGCGTTAGATAGTGAGTGGGATCTTCCTCCCTCTCTGCAGTCTGCTGCCAATGGTAGGAGGCAGCATACCAGCCACTAGCAGTGAGATCCTATGTCAACAGGGTCTCCCACTGAATGCACCCCTCGCCACCGGGTAACCCCCGGCAGGCGTGTGCCATCATCGGGGCTGTAAGATTTCGTCGGCGTAAATGGCAGCAGGATTTCAGCAAGTGTTTGCACCTCAATAGATTGAAGTGCTGTTAAAATGATTCACTCTGCAGTGGGAATCAAAGTAAGGTCAATGAACACGAAACGTCTACTTGTTCAGGGATGACAACACATTGAGGTCACCAGGAGGCATGTTTAATCCATGCAGAATAACTGGATTAAGATGTTTTATTTGTACAGGTGTTGTAACCAGGCTTCCATGAAAAAGGCACTGATGAAAGTGGACAGGGAAATTGATAGAGCAGTTGTCTTTGAAAACTCAGTAGACGTCATTATTCTATCTCTTTAAGAAAATCCAGCATTAGAATGTTAAAGAAGTGTTAATGGCGGTGATAGGAGATTCACAGTAAAAATAAACATATTTTGTTAAAGCTAAACCTGGGCGGCACGGTAGCACAGTGGTTAGCACTGCTGCTTCACAGCTCCAGGGTCCTGGGTTCGATTCCCGGCTCGGGTCACTGCCTGTGTGGAGTTTGCACGTTCTCCTCGTGTCTGCATGGGTTTCCTCCGGGTGCTCCGGTTTCCTCCCACAGTCCAAAGATGTGCGGGTTAAGTTCATTGGCTATGCTAAAATTGCCCCTTAGTGTCCTGGGATGTGTAGGTTAGAGGGATTAGCAGGTAAATGTGTAGGGATATGGGGATAGGGTCTGGGTGGGATTGTGTTCAGTGCAGTCTCGATGGGCCGAAGGGCCTGTTTCTGCACTGTAAGGTTCTATGTTCTATGTTCTAAACCAGCAGTGTATTCTTCCCTCTTGCAAAGATCAGAAATCCAAGTGAAGAACAAGGGGTGGATGAGCAAGGTTCATTGAGGAGATGAGTGAAAAATGGGATATATGTAAAATGTATCAAGGACAGTGTCACAGTGTAAGACCCTCCATTAGCACAATAATTTAGTGAGGTAACAGCCATGGATATAGAGGTGGGTGAGATACTAGGCTGATACTGGAGTTGAGGGGGTTGAGCTATGAAGAGAGACTGAATGTGCTTGTACTCGTTAGAGTTTAGAAGGATAAGGGGGGATCTTATTGAGACGTATAAGATGATGAAAGGGATGGATAGGGTAGAGGTGGAGAGGTTCTTCCCGCTCAGAAAGGACAGCAGGACTAGAGGGCACAGCCTCAAGATAAGGCGGGTGCAGTTTAGAACGGAG
Organism: Prionace glauca; assembly: GCA_037974335.1. Classification (NCBI taxonomy): domain Eukaryota; kingdom Metazoa; phylum Chordata; class Chondrichthyes; order Carcharhiniformes; family Carcharhinidae; genus Prionace; species Prionace glauca. The sequence continues at coordinate 55,506,588 of CM075746.1, read as the reverse complement.
TTGAGGAAGAATGTCTTCACTCAAAGGGTGGTGAATCTCAGGAATTCTCTGCCCGTTGAAGTGGTGGAGGCTGCCTCACTAAATATATTTAAGACGCGGGTAGATAGGTTTTTGGTAGGCAAGGGAATTAAGGGTTATGGGGAGAAAGCGGGAAAGTGGAACTGATCCACTTCAGATCAGCCATGATCTTATTGAATGGCGGGGCAGGCTCGAAGGGCTAGATGGCCGACTCCTGCTCCTATTTCTTATGTTCTGATGAGATAAAGTTGGAAGCTTTGAACTCAGTTCTCTCAAAAAGGTATTAAGTGCTGAGTTTGCAGGAAAACCAGTGCAAATCACAATTGTTTTTTCAATGGGAGTTCAGACTTGGATCTCCCGCACTCTGTGCACTTCAGAGGCCACTCAGGGGGGTGGGTTTGGGTGGGGGGTCCGCAGCCTATTCACGCTGGAGTTTGACAGTTCGGCACATGCGCAATGGCCCCTCTCCGTCAGCCTGAAGTCTGCTGGCCAGTTCAATTACTGGCCAGTCTGAAACCTCTGCAGTACTGACCCCCCAACGCCCATTGTGCGATCACAGCACCCCACCCCCCATCCATGCATGGGCCAGCCCCGATCCCCACCTCCCCCCACCCCGATCTCCAGCGCCGCTCCCCCCCACCGCCACACCTGCGCCCCAGCTGACCCCTCCTTTCGCCCACCCCGCCCAGATACTGCCCTTCCACCAGCCCCAACCGCTCACCATACCGAGTGGGACCCCTCACTCCCGCCCCTACCTCCCACCAGGCCCCACCCCCAGCCAGGGGGCACAGGCTGGCATTGCCAGGATGCCCATGCCTAGGGGGCACCACTCCGCCCCCCACCAGACGCTGTATTCAGGTGGACATGTTTAAAGGGCGCTCCGGTTTCCTCCCACAGTCCAAAGAATATCCATAGGTTGATTGGCCATGCTAAGAAATTGTCCCTTAGTGTCCAGGGATGCTCATGTTAGAGGGGATTAGTGGGTAAAATATGTGGGGATATGGGGGTAGGGCCTGGGTGGGATTGTGTTCGGTGCAGACTCGATGGGCCGAAGGGCCTCTTTCTGCACTGTAGGGTTCTATGGAGTGACAAAATGAGGTAAAATGGTGGAAGGCACAATAACACAGTCCGAGCCTCCAATGGAGGATGTGGGAGTGACTCTGGCACGGGGAATGGGTCACATACTTTGGTGATGGGAAAGTGAGAGAGATCCTGCAACAGGAATCTAGGAAGACACCAAGCAGAGGCCCTAATGGGCGGCACGGTAGCACAGTGGGTTAGCACTGCTGCTTCACAGCTCCAGGGTCCTGGGTTCGATTCCCCGGCTCGGGTCACTGCCTGTGTGGAGTTTGCACATTCTCCTCGTGTCTGCGTGGGTTTCCCCCGGGTGCTCCGGTTTCCTCCCACAGTCCAAAGATGTGCGGGTTAGGTTCATTGGCTATGCTAAAAATTGCCCCTTAGTGTCCTGGGATGTGTAGGTTAGAGGGATTAGCAGGTAAATGTGTAGGGATATGGGGATAGGGTCTGGGTGGGATTGTGTTCGGTGCAGACTCGATGGGCCGAAGGGCCTGTTTCTGCACTGTAGGGTTCTAGGGTTCTAATCTGTCTAGATTGTGCAGTAGACCAAGGATTCCAGAACAATCTAGAAACATGACTCAAAGTGTTTGCTTCTGACCGGGAAGCTTTGCTGATAGCCCTCAAGTTAGAAGGTAAATATACTGGAAGAGGCAACGCCCAAAGTTTTGGATGCTTGGGATGAAGGTGGTGGCTATTATGAAGGTGCGAGTTAGGGGACAGCTGGGTGAATTTGTACATTAAGAGTGCTGCTTGATGGGGTGTGTCAGAATAAAGTGAGACCAGAGGCTCGGGCTTTTGGTTAGAAACTTGTTAGAGCTGGGATGTTGGAATGGAGTCCCCCACAGTGGAGAAAGTAATCCTTGATTATTACTGAAATGAGAGACATGTTGTTGAAGCTTTGCATCTTGCACTCACCAGGACAAATACAAGAATACCAAATTTCAGACCGTCGTAATAATTTACATTACAGGAGAAAAGAGTGCTGATTGGTTAGCAAGTAGACTCAGACCTCATTATAATGTTTTACTTTGGTAACCCCCCCACCCCCCCCCATCTTTCAGTTGCCATAGTGATTGGTCACTCTTGGCTGGGGAAAGCCCAGGGGAACCAACCACTTTCTTCAATGTCTCCATTCCATGGCTGGATTTTCCCGGCACTGGGACATTGGGCTGGGAAGCTGTTAAATTGAAATTGTCCACCCCCACTACAGTACGAGCGCCCAATATTAACGATGATAATGAGACAACTGACCAGCAAGGCACACACACCTCACAACCCAGCCCTGTCAAATTTGCAGCAGGTATATATATACCTGGGGGGGGTTGGGGACATAGAACCAGCATAGAACCCTACAGTGCAGAAACAGGCCCTTCGGCCCATCGAGTCCGCACCGAACACAATCCCACCCAGACCCCATCCCCATATCCCTACACATTTACCTGCTAATCCCTCTAACCTACACATTCCAGGATACTAAGGGGCAATTTTAGCATAGCCAATGAACCTAACCCGCACATCTTTGGACTGTGGGAGGAAACCGGAGCACCCGGAGAAAACCCACGCAGACACGAGGAGAATGTGCAAACTCCACACAGGCAGTGACCCGAGCCGGGAATCGAACCCAGGACCCTGGAGCTGTGAAGCAGCAGTGCTAACCCACTGTGCTACCGTGCCGCCCGACGTGCCTCTCTGATTTTTAGTCCCCACTAACCCCCCCCCCCCGCCTCAGCCCCAATATTATGGGGGCTTCACATCAACCCATGCATCTTTCTTCCTTTGAATTTTAGAATGTAAATTGGAAAATATTTCACCCCCAGGCTTGCCGACAATCTATTTTTAAAGCCACTTACTCTTTGCAATAAAGATCCGTGCGGAGGAACGGAAGATGCAGAGCAGGCAATAGAAAATAAGAGAAGTAAAACAGCAATTTGGTTAAAAGATATTTGCAGTTCTGTTGTGACACCCATGCAAAATTTGCAATCTTCTTAAGCCTGTCTGGGTGCTAATGCGGAGGATACTCCAGATCCCAGCAAGGGGCATGCATGCGGCAGGTTGTGGTGGGCTGCTCTTGGATGTTGCTTCGGGAGTTGCCTACTGCTTCATGTCGTTGGTGTGCTTAAACTGGACCATCTCGAGGGCAACATGACAGCTCAGAGACTATCTCTGTTGCTGTGCGGACACATGGATTTGGGCCTGTGTCTGTGGGAGTTTGCGCGTTCTCCCCGTGGTTGCGTGGGTTTTCTCCGGGTGCTCCGGTTTCCTCCCACATCCCAAAAATGTGCTTTTAGGCTGATTGATTGGGTAACAAATTGTCCCTATATTGGACCTCCCTGATCCTCGCACATTAGGCGTAGACTAGAGTCATGAATAGGTCACTGAGACAATGGGACGGCGGCGCGGGCTCGTTGGGCCGAAGGGCCTGTTTCCCGTGCTGTGTTGTTCTTTGTTCTTTGTTCTATCCCAAACACAGTCCTCAGGCATAGAGTGAAGTACAATTGAACACTGTAGAGCAGGAAGCTTTACAAGAAACAGTTTCTCGAGTCATAGTCAACCTGAATAAACATCTCTGAAGATGGTAAGAAGTCTCACAACATGAGGTTAAAGTCGAACAGTTTTATTTGGAGTCACGAGCTTTCAAAGTGCTGCTCCTTCATCAGGTGATTCCAAATAAACCTGTTGGACTTTAAACTGCTGTTGTGAGGCTTCTTACTGTGTCCATCCCAGTCCAATACAGGCATCTCCACCTCATCTCTAAAGATACTTGCTATGGACCAAACTGGAGCCTCATCTATTTACAATCTGTCTCAATGACTTAGATGGAGAGACGAGAGGGCGGTAATTTTTCCATCCCGCATTCCACGGGAATCGTAGCTGGTGAGGCTGGACCACTCAAAGGCCCATTGATCTCGGGTGGGATTTTCCAGATTGGACGAGCCTGGCTGGAAAAGCCCACCTACAGAGTAGCCTACCCACTGCAGCAACTCCCATCCATGGCACTGACACCAATATACTGGTCCTGGATGGCCTCCAATTGGCCATCCCTACTTATGAGTCCATCCACTGTCTCTTAATTGGATAAACCTCCTGATAGCCTCCTTCAAGATCGCCCTCTGGATTCTGCTGCCAGCAATTGTGGGTTTGCAAGATGCATTTCATTCCAATATCTCGATCAGGATCCAGACACAAAGATTCATCCCATGGTGCCCCCTAGGATCTGTGCTGGGAGAATCTATCCATTGTATTTATTGATGGTTTAGGCAATAAAATAAGTACCTTATATCCAGGCCTGCCAATGATACAAGACTTGTGGTCTACTGAGTAGAGTAGACAGGAGACTATAATAACAAAAACACATTGATAGATTAAGTGAGCGGACAAAAAAGGATTAGGAGAGATTCCAAGAATTTAAGCTGCCGGAATATCAAGGGTTAAAGAGTGATTTGATTGAAGTTTTTTGGAGGAAGTTAATAGAAATTTTTTCTGCTGCTCGGGGGAATCAGAGGCAAAGGGGGTTGAATAGAGGGGAGTATGGTAGGATGAGAGAAGAATTGGCGAAAGTGGACTGGGGGAGTGCATTGGAAGGTAGGTCTGCTGAGGAGCAGTGGAGGATCTTTAAGGAGATCTTTCTTGGAGCTCAGCAGAAATTTATTCTGATGGTTAAAAAGGACAGTAGGAGGAGAGGTAATAAGCCGTGGATAACAAAGGAGGTGAAGGAAAGTGTTAAATTAAAAGCGGAGGAGTTTAGAGTAGCTAAGAGCAGTGGGCGAGAAGAGGATTGGGAAAGGTTTAAATGTCAACAAAGATTGACAAAGAAGTTGATAAAGGAGGGGAGGAGAAGCTATGAGGCTGGGCTAGCACTTAATATAAAAAAGGATAGCAAGAGTTTTTATAAATATATAAAAATATAAATATATAAATATATAAAAAGGAAGAGGCTGGCTAGGGTGAACGTTGGTCCTTTAGAGGATGAGAAAGGGGAGCTAGTGGTAGGGGATGGGGATATGGCTAAGGTCTTGAATAACTTTTTTGTTTCTGTCTTCACGGAGGAGGACGTGAATAATTTGCCGGGTGTTAGCGATGGAAAGGTGGTAGGAATGAAGGGTCTTAATGACATTACTGTTACTAGAGAGGTGGTGCTCGACAGACTGGAGGGGCTGATTGTGGACAAGTCCCCAGGACCGGATGGAATGCATCCGAGGGTTCTGAAAGAAATGGCGGAGGTGATAGTGGATGCCTTGGTGGTTATTTTCCAGACGTCACTGGATTCCGGGGAAGTGCCGGAAGATTGGAAAACGGCTAATGTTACGCCGTTGTTTAAGAAGGGTGCCAGGCAAAAGGCGGGGAATTATAGGCCGGTTAGTTTAACGTCTGTGGTAGGTAAAATGTTAGAATCCGTCATTAAGGAGGAAATAGCGAGGCATCTTGAGGGGAATTGCTTGATAGGGCGGACGCAACACGGTTTCATTAAAGGGAAGTCGTGTCTGACAAATTTACTGGAGTTCTATGAGGATGTGTCTATGGCAGTGGATAGAGGAGAGCCGGTGGATGTGGTCTTTCTGGATTTTCAGAAGGCGTTTGACAAGGTACCTCACCAGAGGTTATTGCAGAAGGTCAGGGGACATGGAGTTGGGGGTAGGGTGTTAGCGTGAATAGAGGATTGGTTGTCAAATAGGAGGCAGAGAGTGGGGGTCAATGGATGCTATTCGGATTGGCGGTTGGTGACTAGTGGGGTGCCCCAGGGGTCGGTGCTGGGGCCTCAGCTATTTACCATTTATATAGATGATCTGGAGGAGGGAACCGAGTGCAGGGTGTCGAAATTTGCTGATGACACCAAGATTGGGGGAACGGCAAATTGTGCGGAGAGTGTGGAGAGTCTGCAGAAGGATCTAGATAGGCTGGGCGAATGGGCCAGGAAATGGCAAATGGAATTTAATGTTGGCAAGTGTGAGGTGGTCCACTTTGGTAGGAGGAATGGTAGGAAGGACTATAACTTACGTGGCGAAAAACTGCAGCAGGCGACGGTGCAGAGGGACCTCGGGGTCCTTGTGCATGAGTCGCAAAAACCCAGCTTGCAGGTGCAGCAAGTGGTCAGGAAGGCGAATGGGATGCTGGCCTTCATAGCGAGGGAGATTGAATATAAAAGTAGGGAGGTCTTGCTGCAACTGTATAGGGCATTGGTGAGGTCGCAGCTGGAGTACTGTGTGCAGTTTTGGTCGCCGCACTTACGCAAGGATATTTTGGCCTTGGAGGGAGTGCAGAGGAGGTTTACTAGGCTGATACCAGAGTTGAGGGGATTGAGCTATGAGGAGAGGCTGAAAGTCGTGTCTGACAAATTTACTGGAGTTCTATGAGGATGTGTCTAGGGCAGTGGATGGAGGAGAGCCGGTGGATGTGGTCTTTCTGGATTTTCAGAAGGCGTTTGACAAGGTACCTCACAAGAGGTTATTGCAGAAGGTCAGGGGACATGGAGTTGGGGGTAGGGTGTTAGCGTGGATAGAGGATTGGTTGTCAAATAGGAGGCAGAGAGTGGGGGTCAATGGATGCTATTCGGATTGGCGGTTGGTGACTAGTGGGGTGCCCCAGAGGTCGGTGCTGGGGCCTCAGCTATTTACCATTTATATAGATGATCTGGAGGAGGGAACCGAGTGCAGGGTGTCGAAATTTGCTGATGACACCAAGATTGGGGGAAAGGCAAATTGTGCGGAGGGTGTGGAGAGTCTGCAGAAGGATCTAGATAGGCTGGGCGAATGGGCCAGGAAATGGCAAATGGAATTTAATGTTGGCAAGTGTGAGGTGGTCCACTTTGGTAGGAGGAATGGTAGGAAGGACTATTACTTACGGGGCGAAAAACTGCAGCAGGCGACGGTGCAGAGGGACCTCGGGGTCCTTGTGCATGAGTCGCAAAAACCCAGCTTGCAGGTGCAGCAGGTGGTCAGGAAGGCGAATGGGATGCTGGCCTTCATAGCGAAGGGGATTGAATATAAAAGTAGGGAGGTCTTGCTGCAGCTGTATAGGGCATTGGTGAGGCCGCAGCTGGAGTACTGTGTGCAGTTTTGGGCGCCGCACCTGCGCAAGGATGTTTTGGCCCTGGAGGGAGTGCAGAGGAGGTTTACTCGGCTGATACCGGAGTTGAGGGGATTGAGCTATGAGGAGAGGCTGAATAAACTAGGCTTGTACTCGTTAGAGTTTAGAAGAATGAGGGGAGATCTCATTGAGACGTATAAGATGATGAATGGGATGGATAGGATAGAGGTGGAGAGACTGTTCCCGCTCAAAAAAGACAGTAGGACTAGGGGGCACAGCCTCAAGATAAAGGGGGGGGCGGTTTAGAACAGAGTTGAGGAGGAACTTCTTCACTCAAAGGGTGGTGAATCTCTGGAATTCTCTGCCCGTTGAAGTGGTGGAGGCTGCCTCGCTAAATATTTTTAAGAAACGGGTTGATGGGTTTTTGATAAGAGAAGGGATTAAGGGTTATGGGGAGAGGGCGGGAAGGTGGAGCTGAGTCACGACAGATCAGCCATGATCTTATTGAATGGCGGGGCAGGCTCGAAGGGCCAGATGGCCTACTCCTGCTCCTATTTCTTATGTTCTTATGTACTCGTTGGAGTTTAGAAGAATGAAGGGAGATCTCATTGAGACGTATAAGATATGAATGGGATGGATAGGATAGAGGTGGAGAGACTCTTCCCGCTCAAAAAAGACAGTAGGACTAGGGGGCACAGCCGCAAGATAAAGGGGGGGGCGGTTTAGAACAGAGTTGAGGAGGAACTTCTTCACTCAAAGGGTGGTGAATCTCTGGAATTCTCTGTCTGTTGAAGTGGTGGAGGCTGCCTCGCTAAATATTTTTAAGAAGCGGGTTGATGGGTTTTTGATAAGAGAAGGGATTAAGGGTTATGGGGAGAGGGCGGGAAGGTGGAACTGAGCCACGACAGATCAGCCATGATCTTATTGAATGGCGGGGCAGGCTCGAAGGGCTAGATGGCCTACTCCTGCTCCTATTTCTTATGTTCTTATGTTCTTAAATTAGAGCCAAAATTTACAAGCGACCAAAGTCAATAGATTCCAGCTCAATTAATGATCGAAAATCTGGAAACAATTGACTTTTTTCTAGACAAGTGTGTTGGTGAATGGAATTAATCATAGAATCCCTACAGTGCAGAAGGAGGCCATTCGGCCCATCGAGTCTGCAACAACAACAATCCTACCCAGGTCCTATCCCCGCAACCCCAAGTATTTACTCTGCTGACACTAGGATCAACTTTTCATAGCCAGTCAACCTAACCCGCATACCTGGGAGGAAACTGGAGCACGCAGAGAAAACTCACGCAGACATGGTGAGAAGGTGCAGACTCCGCACAGATGGTCGCCCAAGGCCGGAATTGGACATGGGTCCCTGATGCTGTGAGGCAGCAGTACAAACCACTGTGCTGCCCATGATATACAGTTTATCCCAATAATTTCAATGAATAATGCAACTGTCTCAAGGCGCTATGTTGTGATGGCCATGGGGGATTGTCAATAGATCTTCCCATGGATCTTATACAACATGAGCTCCAGTATTAGGTGAGTGGAGGCTCGCCCAGTAGGGAAGGGGCAGTGGGGGGTTTAAGTTGAGCTGGCTTCATTCAGGCTGGCGGTCAAAGGACTTTGGGGCTGAGTTGTACACTGCAGCTACTGAGCGGTACTTTGGGCACATTGTAAAGAGTGTTGGTGATGGGAGACTGATCTTAGTAAGATTATTACAGAATGAATAGTCTATTTCTGTTCCTGTCTTCCTATCAAGATTGGCTCATTCAATGGGCAATTTGAGAACTAGCATAGGTCTTCCATTCATTGCTTCCTGATGATACTATTGGTAAAGATTGAATAACTAGGTCTGGACCAAGAGGATTCCAAGTTCAATGTGCACGGAATCAGCTGACCTCACTGTCCATGGGTTAGAGAATGAACAAAGATCTACAAGTATACACAAAAGAGAAGTGTAGCTAAAGTGAGCATTGGCCCCTTAGAGGGCGAGACTGGGGAATTAATAATGGCAAACAAGGCAATTGCGGAAGTGTCGAACAATAATTAATAACAATAATAATTAATTAAGTATCTTTTAGAAGATACAAAAAGCATCCCAAGATCAGCTGAAGACCAAGAGAGAAACAGGTCGGAGGAAGTTAAAATATTTGTGGTCACTATGGAAAAGATATGAGGAAAATATTTGAACTAAAGGCTGTCGGTTCCCCTGGATCTGATGGCCTGTATTCTAGATCTTAAAGGAAGTAGCTACAGAGAAAGTGGATGTATTTCTTGTAATCTTCCAAAATTCCCTGGATTTTCAATCGTTCCTAGTGAATTGGAAAACCACAAATGGAACCCACTGTTCAAGGAAGGGGGGAGTTGGAATACAGGAAATTGTAGGCCAGTTAACCTAACATCTATCTATAGGGTGACACAAGGGCACAGTGGTTAGCACTGCTGCCTCATAGCAAGAGGGACCTTGGTTCGATGCCCGGCTTGGGTCACAGTCTGTGCGGAGTTCGCACATTCTCCTCGTGTCTACATGGGTTTTCTTTGGGTGCTCCGGTTTCCTCCCACCGTCCGAAAGAATTCCTGGTTAGGTGAATTGTCCATGCCAAATTCTCCCTCAGTGTACCCGAACAGGCACCAGAGTGTTTTTCACAATTTTCACAATAACCTCACTGCGGTGTTAATGTAAACCTACTTGCGACGTTAATAAGTAAACTTTATCATTAAAAAGCAGAGAGTCAGGATAAATGGATCACTTTCAGATTGGCTCATTCATAGAATCATAGAACCCTACAGTGCAGAAAGAGGCCCTTCGGCCCATCGACTCTGCACTGAACACAATCCCACCCAGGCTCTACCCCCATATCCCTACATATTACCCCCACTAATCCCTCTAACCTACACATCCCTGGACACTAAGGGGCAATTTCTTAACATGGCCAATCAACCTAACCCGCACATCTTTGGACTGTGGGAGGAAACCGGAGCACCCGGAGGAAACCCACGCAGACACGCGGAGACTGTGCAAACTCCACACAGACAGTGACCCGAGCCGGGAATCGAACCCAGGACCCTGGAGCTGTGAAGCAGCAGTGCTAACCCACTGTGCTACCGTGCCGCCCCACAGTAATTCGAACCAGTGGAGTGTCATAAGGTGCAGAGGTGGGGCCTCAACCGTTTTCAATCTATATTAATGACTTGGATGAAAGGACTAAATGCTGATACAAAGAGGTGTAGGAAAGTGAGTGGGAATAAATCTGACAGACGGAGTGCAATGGGGACAAATGTGCGGTTGTAAACTTTGGCAGAAAGAGTAGAAAAGCAGAATGTTGTTTAAACGGAGAGAGATTACAGAAACCTGGTGTACAGTGGTGCCCATGAATCACAATAAGCTGGTACGCAGCTACAGCAAGTAATTAGGAAGGCAAATGGGGTGTTGGCCTTTGTTGTAAAGGGTTGGAGCATAAAATTAGGCAAGTGTTTGGACATTCCACGCTTGGAGTTTCTCTCAGAGGGCAGTGAGTGAGTGGAATCGGCTGCCGTCAGTGGTGGTAGAGGTGAATTCATAGAACATAGAACCATACAGTGCAGAAACAGGCCCTTCGGCCCATCGAGTCTGCACCGAACACAATCCCACCCAGACCCTATCCCCATATCCCTACACATTTACCTGCTAATCCCTCTAACCTACACATCCCAGGACACTAAGGGGCAATTTTAGCATAGCCAATGAACCTAACCCGCACATCTTTGGACTGGGGTCTTTTAAGAGACTCCTGGATGAGTACATGGGACTTAGTAGGATTGAGGGTTATAGGTATGCCTAGTAGGTAGGGATATCATCGGCACAACTTGTGGGCCGAGGGGCCTGTTTGTGCTGTAGTTTTTCTATGTTCTGTGTGCTACGTACCTCAAACCATTTTGGCCACTTTTCTTAAAGAAGGATTAAATTGCGTTGGAGACAGTGCAGAGGAAGGTCACTCAACTGATTCCGAGGATGAAGGAGTTTGTCTTATGAGGCAGGGTTGAGCAGGTTGGGCCTCTACTCATTGGAGTGTAGAGAGATTTGCGGTGATCATTTCATTAAATTATTAGTGTCGTAAGGCTTACATTCCACAGGTGGAGGTCCACCTCGTGTCAAACGAGGGGCATGCACACGGCGGGTCGTGCCTGGGCTGCTCTTGGAAGTTCCAGGAGTGGCCTAGTACTTCATGTCGGTGTGTGTGCTTGATCCTGGACCGGTAGACGGGCGCCGCAACAGCTCAGTGACTAGCACTGCTGGCTGTGCAGACACATGGATTTGGGCTTGTGTCTGTGGGAGTTTGCGCATTCTCCCTGTGGTTGCGTGGGTTTCCTCCGGGCGCTCCGGTTTCCTCCCACACCCCAAAGATGTGCTCTCAGGCTAATCGGTTTTTACCAAATTGACACTATTTCTTCCCTGAATCTGACTGAGTAGGGTTCCATTCATAGATATGCAGGGCAGAATAGGTGTAGGGTGATGTGGCGGCACGGGCTCGTTGGGCCGAAGGGCCTGTTTCCCGTGCTGGGTTGTTCTTTGTTCTTTGTTCTTTGTTTTATTAACACTGCAATGAAGTTATTGTGAAAATCCCCTAGTTGCCACACCCTGTTCGGATACACTGAGGGAGAATTTATGCAGCGCATCTTTCAGGCTGTTGGGAGGACACCCCTGAGAAAACCCACCCAGACACGGGGAGAATGTGCAGACTCCGCACAGACAGTGACCCGAGCCGGGAATCGAACCCAGGTCCCTGGTGCTGTCAGGTAAACACTGTGCCACCGTGCTGCCCTTATTAAAACACACAGGAGTCCGAGGGGACTGGCAGGGTATTTACCAGGGAGGTGATGCCTTTTTGGTGCCTGTGGTCAGATTTCTCACCGACGCTGACTTTCCAGGTACACCCAGAAAGAACGAGCACTCAGTGAGATAACCATTTCATTCAGTTCTTCCAAGAAGTAGGGGGAAGTTGGCAGGTGGGTCCAGGGTGGTTGTTGTTGATATTTAACAAGGGGAGGAATATTTAAAATTGCGGGGCTGGGCTCTTTTGGCTGTGATGTGGAGATGCCGGTGTTGGACTGGGGCAAACGCAGTAAGAAGTCTCACAACACCAGGTTAAAGTCCAACAGGTTTATTTGGTAGCAAAAGCCACTAGCTTTCGGAGCGCTGTCCCTTCATCAGATGAGTGGGAGCTCGGTTCACAAAAGGACCATCTGATTGGTGTAACAAATTGTCCCTAAATTAGTCTTCCCTCAATCTTCCCCAGTAGGCGTAGGTCATGGGTAGAGGAGGGCACTCACCATGTTAAGATGATGGCACAGGCTTGTTGGGCCGAATGGCCTGTGTCAGTCTTTGTTCTTTGTAAATAAACCTGTTGGACTTTAACTTGGTGTTGGGAGACTCCTTACTACTCTTTTGGCTTGCAAATTCGTTGGTTTGCAAATTCAATCCACCATGTTTTCTATGGGAGCAAAGTGGGGAGCTGGTGTCCCTTCACTAGATTTTCTTTAATTATAAACTCAATTCCACTCCTAAATGCATCGCTTTGCATTTCTCTGCATTGAGCTTTAATTGCCACCTATCCAGCCACTCCCGGCATGTTAAGCTCCGGTTCCATCTTTCCTCTCGGCTAGTTTGGGAAGACCTTTCAGTCCAATTTCGAGCAGAGCAGGGGAGTTGTGCCTGGAGACCTGGCCAATGTTTGTCTGTCAACCAACCTCATTGAAAATCAGCTAAATCCAGTCACTGTGTCATTATTGTCTGTGGGATTGGGCTGTGTAGGGATTAGCCTGCTCCCTTCCAACGTTGCTACATTTCAAACGGTTGGTTGCAAAATGATTGGGATGTCCTGAGATTGTGAGGTAGAAATGAAATTCATTCTATAAAAGTTGGCAGCGAGTGTCAATGGGCAGCGGTGATCTTTCGCTGTAACAAGGTGAACACTGCGTCACTAACCAGCAGTTGCACTCCACCTGCCTGTGAGCATTTCCCCCTCGAGTTATTCCAACCCCATTGCAGAATTAGGTCAGACAGGAGCTCCAGCAGTGAGAGTCAGTCAGTCTGGTTAACAGATTCCCCAAGGTCTTTGTGTTAATGCAATATTCAGAGCGCAAGAGAAACTGGTAGGTGATTCAAAGCAGCAAACAACCTGGAAGCCTTTGAAAGTCTTTGTTTGCAATTTTACACCGTTAACCAAAAATAAACAGGGCCACAGTTCCCTGATTTGTTTGATTACAGTCATTTTTCTGCTCTTTGTTTCAACCTTCAACCTCCTCTTAGAGAATGATTGAATCTTACAGCACAAAGGGAGATCGTACAGCCCCTCGTGCCGTTCCTAGCCCTTTGAATCATCCATCTACTTAGTCCTGCTCCCTTTGCATTTTCCCTGCAGCCTGGCAGGGAAAGTGCAAAGTATTTCCTTGCAAGTATTAATTTAATTTCTTTCAAAAATGGTTCCGGCATCCCGTAATGAATTGCTGGGTAGAGACCGTGACATGGTCACTGGGATATGATGTTACACTGAAGCCCCTTCTACTCTCTTGTGTGATCACAAAAGGATCTGGGGCACTTTTGAAGGTGAATAGGGGAATTTTCCCTGGCTGTCTCTGGGTATTTATCCCACAATCACCATCACTGATATCCGTTTACTTGGTCCCTACCACAATGCAGTTTGTGGGATCTTGCTGTGCACAAATTGGCTGCAATATTTCCTGCGTCACAATTGTGACCACACTTCAGATGTAGAAAGTTTTGGAGAAAGGCGCTGTATAAACTCCTGTCTTTCTTTTCACAATAACGTCCCTTCACAGCGCACAGCATCAAAGTTTCTCCAGATCTCAAACTGAGTCATCTTCCAGGCTTCCTCTGCTGAGACTTTCTCTTTTCCTCTCCCTGAAGCTGCGTCAATTCCCCGGTTCTCAGTCACCTTCCAGTGGTGGCAGTTATTTATAATCCAGGCCTTCGCAGTGAGCGATAATAGATCAATCGACTACAAAGATTATCAAATCTATGTTGAGTTCCCATCCACCAGGCCCATATAAGCCCGTTCAAATAATGGTTACTCTTGAGCTATCAAAGACTCCAAGCTGATTCCCGGCTTGGGTCACTGTCTGTGTGGAGTCTGCACATTCTCCCCGTGTCTGAGTGGGTTTCCTCCGGGTGCTCCGGTTTCCTCCCACTGTCCGAAGCACATGCTGGGGTTAAGTGCATTGGCCACGTTAAATTCTTCCTCCGAACACACTCCGGAGTGTGGCGACTAGGGTGATTTTCACAGTAACCTCGCTGCAGTGTTAATGTAAGCCTACTTAATAAATAAATAACCTCAAACTTAAACTATGGAACTGGGAGGTACCTCAGCTCCGCTTCTGTACTCTGAATCTACGAGCTTTGAAAACAAAAACAGAAAATGCTGGAAAATCTCAGCAGGTCCGATGGCATCCACGGGGAGAGGTTAGAGCATATTGTTTCGAGTCTGGAAGACCCTTTATCAGAGCTCTGAGCAAAGGGTCATCCAGACTCAAAACGTTGGATTTATTCCGTCAGACCTGATGAGGTTTTCCAGCATTTTCCTGTTTTTGTTTCAAAATCCGCTGCAGTTTGCTTTTTTACAACAAACGTCAGCTGCTCTGACTTACTGCTTCCCGATTAACTTCATTTCCTCTCGCACACTCTTCAGCTGCCCTGTTCCTTAACCCCTGACCAAAGGCGCGCTTAAACTTTTGCGTGGCGACACAGCCAAAGTGTTTTGAAACAGCTTTCAGAGTTCTGTAACTGTTCAGTGCGTGCCAGCCATATGCTGAAGTATCAGGTTCTGCTGCACCTTTGCAGTTTGAACCAGGAGGATTAATGACTCTGAATGGCGTTGTGTGATAAATGGCCTACAAATCACAGTCGCTTCATTCAGGGGGATCCAGTTACCTCAAAGCGGCAACATGAACAACCACACACACAAATAGACTCTGCTCGGACTGAATTAACCTTTTCTCCGAGAATGGGATTTCGGCATGATAAGTTGGTTAATTTAAAATAGCATCTTCTCGTGACACTGAAAGAAATCTTTTTTTTGTATATGAAGTGGGGCGCTGTCTTTCTCCGAACTCCCGAATCCATTTCCGTGATTGGACACAGAGGGGAAGATCTTTCTTTATTCCATTCACAGAGTTAAGAACATAAGAAATAGGAGCAGGAGTAGGCCATCTAGCCCTTCGAGCCTGCCCCGCCATTCAATAAGATCGTGGCTGATCTGTCGTGGCTCAGCTCCACCTTCCCGCCCTCTCCCCATAACCCTTAATCCCTTCTCTTATCAAAAACCCATCAACCCGTTTCTTAAAAATATTTAGCGAGGCAGCCTCCACCACTTCAACGGGCAGAGAATTCCAGAGATTCACCACCCTTTGAGTGAAGAAGTTCCTCCTCAACTCTGTTCTAAACCGCCTCCCCTTTATCTTGAGGCTGTGCCCCCTAGTCCTACTGTCTTTTTTGAGCGAAAGAGTCTCTCCACCTCAATCCTATCCATCCCATTCATCATCTTATACGTCTCAATGAGATCTCCCCTCATTCTTCTAAACTCTAACGAGTACAAGCCTAGTTTATTCAGCCTCTCCTCATAGCTCAATCCCCTCAACTCTGGTATCAGCCTAGTAAACCTCCTTTGCACTCCCTCCAGGGCCAAAATATCCTTGCGCAGGTGCGGCGCCCAAAACTGCACACAGTACTCCAGCTGCGGCCTCACCAATGCCCTATACAGCTGCAGCAAGACCTCCCTACTTTTATATTCAATCCCCCTCGCTATGAAGGCCAGTATCCCATTCGCCTTCCTGACCACCTGCTGCACCTGCAAGCTGGGTTTTTGCGACTCATGCACAAGGACCTCGAGGTCCCTCTGCACCGTCGCCTGCTGCAGTTTTTCGCCACGTAAGTAATAGTCCTTCCTACCATTCCTCCTACCAAAGTGGACCACCTCACACTTGCCAACATTAAATTCCATTTGCCATTTCCTGGCCCATTCGCTCAAGCCTATCTAGATCCTTCTGCAGACTCTCCACACCCTCCGCACAATTTGCCTTTCCCCCAATCTTGGTGTCATCAGCAAATTTCGACACCCTGCACTCGGTTCCCTCCTCCAGATCATCTATATAAATATAGATATATATATAGAGTTACGCGCACAGCATGGACAGGACGGGACCCCGAATCCATCTCCTCGCTCGCTCCGAAAACCAATTTGAATTCAGATTGAATCCAATTCATAGTCCCCACAGGAGAGGCATACAGATCCCCGCAGACAGGATAAGGTGTTGTACCTGATCTCACTCTTGCTCTGACACCTGATCTTAGCCAAAAAGGCTGAAAGGCAAAAGGCTTTTCTTTTTTACTTGCAAAAATGTATTTATTTGGAAAATGTCTGAAAGGACATTTAGAAGTGGCTGTACACAATCCCCTCCAATTCGATTTTCAAGTGTGCTGCCAACACCAACGTAATGGGTCGGATCTCAAACAATGATGAGACAGAGTACAGGAAAGAGATAGAGAATCTGGTGATCCGGTGCGGCAACAATAATCTCTCCTCAACGTCAACAAAACAAAGAGATTGTCATCGAATTCAGGAAGCGTAGAGGAGAACTTGTCCCTGTCTCCATCAATGGGGACGAAGTAGAAAAGGGTCGAGAGCTTCAAGTTTTTAGGTGTCCAGATCACCAACAACCTGTCCTAGTTCCCCCACCGGCACTATAGTTAAGAAAACCTACCAAAGCCTCTACTTTCTTAGAAGATTAAGGAAATTTGACATGTCAGCTGTGACTCTCACCAACTTTTACAGATGCCCCATAGAAAGCTTCTTTCTGGTTGTATCACAGCTCGGTCTGGGCTCCTGTTCTGCCCAAGACTGCTACAAAAGGTCGTGAATGTAGCCCAATCTATCACGCAAACCAGCCTCCCATCCATTGACTCTGTCCACACTTCCTGCTGCCTCGGAAAAGCAGCCGGCATAATTAAGGACCCCCCCACACACACCCCGGACATTCTCTCTTCTTCTGTCGGGAAAAAGATACAAAAGCCTGAGGTGATGTACCAACAGACTCAAGAACAGCTTCTTCCCTGCTACTGAAAGACTTTTGAATGGACCCACATTAAGTTGGTCTTTCTCTACACCCTGGTTATGATTGTAACACTACATTCTACACTTTCTCATTTCCTTCTCTATGAACAGTATGCTTTGTCTGTGTAGTGCACATGAAACAATACTTTTCACTGTATACCAATACATGTGACAATAATAAATCAAATTAAATCAACAAAGTGCAATAATATTCCACATACGGCATGTCGCACTCTGCACTGTTTCAATATGATCAAAAAGCACTACAGAAATTTCAATATAGCATCACAAACAGCACAATGATATTTAAGTTGTCTTTATAAATCAAGTTGCTCTCTGAGGTCCTTCAATACATGTGATACATGTAACTTTCGCCATAAACATACACCATGAGTCATACAACATGGGTCACATGCGGCACGGTGACAGGCTGGTTAACACTGATGCCTCACAGTACCAGGGACCTGGGTTCGATTCTGGCCTTGTGCGATTGTGTGGAGTTTGCGCATCCTCCCCATGTCTGCATGGGTTTCCTCCGGGTCCTCTGAGTTCCTCCCACAGTCCAAAGATGTGCGGTTTAGGTGGATTGGCCATGCTAAATTGCCCATTAGTGTCCCAGGCTGTGTAGATTAGGGGGATTGGAGCGGGGAGGTAAATATGTGGGGTTACAGGGATAGAGCCTGGGTGACACATTCTGTCAATGCAGCTGTGTTGGGCTGAATGGCCTCCTTCTGCACTCTGCGAATTCTATGATAATCCTTCTGTGATTTCTTTCACATGCTTTGTACTCAACGAGAGTGGCAGAATTGTGAGTGAACCAAACCATTCTGTCCTGGATGAGTTTGAACTTCTGAAGTGTAGTTGTGACTGCATTTGCCTTTTCATTCTCGACACTAATTGTCAAGTAAATTATCAGTCCTGGGCAAGTTGGAAATTGCTTTTGGGTTTTATCTCAGTGGGTGAGGTAATAAGAAACTAAGTGTGACAGTTATCTTCTTCAAAGATTCTTGACACTATAGAAGGAATTGGAATAATACCCTCATCCCAAATTTACACTTCAAAGAGCTAGGGAAAATATTATAGATCATGCTTTGGTTATTGACAATCTTCTTGTCTGCATTCATTTGTCTCTCATCTTTTGTACCTTCCAGTTCCTGATAGCAACCTCATCCAGTCCTCCCAGTTCATCTTGACTCTTTCTTCCAATTCTTTTCCCCTCCCCCTCCCACTTCATGTTTGTCCTGTTTATAGGATCATAGAAACCCTACAGTGCAGAAAGAGGCCATTTGGCCCATCGCATTTGCACCGACCACAATCCCACCCAGGTCCTTCCTCCATATCCACCTGCTAATCCCTCTAACCTACACATCTCAGGACTGTAAGGAGCAATTTTTAAGCACGGCCAATCAACCTAACCGGCACATGTTTGGACAGTGGGAGGAAACCAGAGTACCCAGAGGAAACCCACGCAGACACGGGGAGAATGTGCAAACTCCACACAGACAGTGACCCGAGCCGGGAGTCGAACCCAGGACCCTGGAGCTGGGAAGCAGCAGTGCTAACCCACTGTGCTACCGTGCTGTCCTGTTCTCTACCCCTTTTCCCTCTTCCTTAAAATGAGAAGAAAATAGTAGCTATGATGTGGAGATACCAGCATTGGACTGGGGTAAACACAATAAGAAATCTCACAACACCAGGTTAAAGTCCAACAGGTTTATTTGGAATCACAAGCTTTTGGAGCACTGTATCTTGGAGGAGCAGTGCACCGAAAGCTCGTGATTCCAAATAAACCTGTTGGACTTTATCCTAGTGTTGTGAGACTTCTTAAAATGACAAAAGGAAGATTTCAAGGAACAAGTTCCTGCAGATGCAGGGAATCAGCTACCTCTGCCAGTGTGAGGCTCGGGGTTTGACTGTAGATCAAATCTTGAAGAGTACAGGAGCGGTTTATTGTTAACTAGTGTAATGAAGTCGGCACCAGCACTTACACAGATGACTTCAGCCCAGTTTAATCAACACTAAAGGCTCAAAGGAAGTGTTTACGACCAATGGGATATGTGGCTTTTGACAGGCAATCGTCTACCAGAAGGAACGAGATGAGAGAAAAGATGGAGGTAGGCAGGGAACAGGGCAGTTGATGAATCTACAGGAGGGACAACTGTCTGGACTCTCAGTGAAGCCAGCCAGTTATAACTGATGGGCTATTTTATTAATCTTTCCAAGGTCTCCTGCTCCATTATCAGGATATTGAATCATTGAAACCTGGATTCTACTTCCACCACTATTGGCAGTAGATCATTCGGGGCTCCAGAAATCCTATATTTAATATCATCTCTAAACCTCTCCCTTTTTTCATTTGCTGTTGATAGATTTACGTCTTTCATTGAATGATGGGATATTTTTTCCCAATTTCCCTTTGTTATGATCCTCTTAAAAAGTTTGCTAACTTTTAAAAGAAAGCAAACCCCCACGAGGTTAATCGGAAGAAAACCAATGGACGAGATTTCATTTCTTAAAAACTTTTACTGTAACAAACCAACCAAAATCGATAGTTCAAACATTTGTTAACAGATGAAGGTTATTTTGAACAATGAAAGATATTTTGAATAACAAGGCAAATGTCACTTTAAGTAAAAATCAGAACAAGGGTTATGCAAGCTCTCATTTTATTCCCAGCACAAATATAAAATTTATTGTTTTCCGTTCAATCATTTCAGCTCTTGAGCCACATTCATCAGCAGCCACGTTCCTTATGAGAGCAAGGTGATAGTATAGTGGAAATTCCACTGAACTGGTAACCCAGAGGCTCAGGCTAATGCTCTGGGGACATGGATTCAAATCCTGCCAAATCAGTCAATGAAGTTTAAATTCAAATAAAAACCTGGAATTGAAAGCTAGCCTCAGCAACCATGAAACTATCATCAGTTGCATTAAAAACCCATCTCACTCACCAATGTCCTTTAGGGAAGGAAATAGAACATAGAACATTACAGCACAGTTCAGGCCCTTCGGCCCTCGATGTTCTGCCAAGCTATGTCCAAACCCAAGATCAAGCTATCCCACTCCCTATCATTCTGGTGTGCTCCATGTGCCTATCCAATAACCGCTTGAAAGTTCCTAAAGTGTCCGACTCCACTATCACAGCAGGCAGTGCATTCCACACCCCAACCACTCTCTGAGTGAAGAACCTACCTCGGACATCCCTCCTATATCTCCCACCATGAACCTTATAGTTATGCCCTGTAATAAATCTGCCATTCTTACCTGCCCCGTTCTACATGTAGTTCCACGATTCACAGCAATGTGACCGATTCTGAAACTGCCCTCTGAAATGACCGAGGAAGCTATGGTTTCAAGGGCAATTAGGGGTGGGTAACAAATGCTGGGCTTGCCAGTGATGCCAAAACCCAAGGATAGAATAAGAGCAAAAGATGCCCGGCAATTGTTCCCACTGACCAAGTGCAGGCCTATGGACCCTCCGTCATTCACGTCTCAACAGTTCTGATGGCACAGAATCCCCAGAGACTCCCTTCTCTGAACCATTGAAATCGTCTGGTGACACTGAACCAACAGCACTGAGCATTATCCAGTCCACAATCAGTCCTGCTTTCAGCTCTTGGTTCTTTTCAATGCTCACAGCAACACAGTCTTTGCTCTAATCTCAGAGACTTTCTTCAACATCAGAATTTGTTGTGAAAATGCTGTAATTGTGCCATCCAATAAGTATCTTTCTTGTTTCCGCTTTTTACACATATTTGGTGCGCTCTCAAAGAACAAAGAACAACACAGCCCGGGAAACAGGTCCTCCGGCCCAACGAGCCCGCACCGCCAATTTAACATTATGAGTGCCCTCCTCTCCCCATGACCTTTGTCTATGCCTATTGGGGAAGATTGAGGGAAGACTAATTTAGGGACAATTTGTTACACCAATCAGCCTAAGAGCACGTTTATGGGGTGTGGGAGGAAACTGGAGCACCCGGAGAAAACCCACGCAAGCACGGGGAGAATGTGCAAACTCTCGCAGACACCGGCCCAAATCCATGTGTCTGCACAGCAAACAGTGATAGTCACCGAGCTGTCGTGTTGCCCGTCAGTTGGTCCAGTTTAAGCGTACACTAACGACGTGAAGCACTAGGCAACTCTCGAAGCAACATCCAAGAGCAGCCCTCGCACAACCCACCGCGTGTGTGCCCCTCGTTGGACAACAAGGCGGACCCAATGGCCTGTGAAGTAAAAGGAAAGACATCAATACCACGCAAAACTTTGACAGACATCCCAGTTGACTGCCGTAAAAGACAGGATGAAAGAACCCGACACCAGTTTAATTAGCTTTCGATTTGCCCTTTGCTTCTTATCTGCCCGCTTCCCACGCCAACTTCAGGTCAGATGGGCATTCTGTAGATCCCAACGATATCAAAATTAGGGAACAATTAGCTCCCACCCTACTTTGGTCTTAGAGGGTCATTGCATAAAACTTTCCCCAACACATCATGCCTTACCAAACCACCTCTTAATTGTATGGACTCCCAACAACTTGCACTCGTACAATGCATTCCATGATGTTTTAGGCAACATGCAAATGGACACAAAAACAAAAATATCAAGTGAGGTAGACTTGATTGAAGAGATAAGCTCTGAGGAAGGTCATGAAGGAAGAGAGAGTTGGAGAGCAGGGAGGTCATAAAGATGATGTATCAGAGGGCTCATCCTAGGCAGCAGAAGACACAACACCAACAGCAATTATGCGTTTATTGGTAGGGGGATTGAATTTAGGAGTCGCAGCGTCATGATGCAACTGTACACAACTCTGGTGCGGCCGCACTTGGAGTACTGTGTGCAGTTCTGGTCCCCACATTACAGGAGGGATGTGGAGGCTTTGGAGAGGGTGCAGAGGAGGTTTACTAGGATGTTGCCTGGTATGGTGGGGAGGTCCTATGAGGAGAGATTGAGAGATTTGGGGTTGTTTTCGCTGGAAAGAAGGCGGCTAAGAGGGGACCTCATTGAAACATATAAGATGATTAGAGTTTAGACAGGGTAGATAGTGATAGCCTTTTTCCTAGGATGGAGAAAGCTAGCACGAGGGGGCACGACTTTAAATTAAGGGGGGGTCGTTATAGGACGGATGTCAGGGGTAGGTTCTTTACCCAGAGGGTGGTGAGGGACTGGAATGCCCTGCCAGCTGCAGTTGTAAATGCGCCTAGTTTGGGGGCGTTTAAGAGATCTGTGGATAGGTTTATGGACGAAAAGGGATTGGTTTAGGCTAGTGGGTCATTGTTTTGTAACTGGTCGGCGCAACATCGTGGGCCAAAGGGCCTGTTCTGCGCTGTAATGTTCTATGTTCTATGTTCTATAAAGAGAGGGTAGGGTTTAAGAAGAGGCCAGAGTCAGAGATGAAGTTTGGGCAGAGCTAAAGAGTCATGAAGTTTTTCAAACAAAAGAATAATCTTAGAATCCCTACAATGCAGAAGGAGGCCATTCAGCCCATTGGGTTTACCACAATCCCACCCAGGCCATTTTCCCGTACACCATATATTCACCCTGCTAATCCCCCTGACAATTTAGCACGGCCAATCCACCCAACCCGCACATCTTTGGACTGTGGGAGGAAACCGGAGCACCCGGAGGAAACCCAGGCAGTGACCCGAGGCTGGAATTGAATCGAGTTCCTGGCACCGTGAGGTAGCTAACCATTCTGCTGCTGTGCCGCATCTGAAGATGTTGGGAGGCTAGGAACCAATGTAGGTCAACAAGAAGTGAGACTTGGAGATATTCTGTGTTTTTTATTCATTAATTTGAAGCATTGCTGATTAAATCAAGATACGCCCTACTGACAGAGGTGTGGCAACATCAGTAAGACATTGGTTAACTACTAGAAAACAGAGAGCAGTGGATACTCGATGTGTTAACGGTGTAACCAAGGCTTCTGTGTTGGAACCTTTGATCCTCTCAATACATCAAGAGGAGCCTGACTTGACCTGAAGAGGCACAAGATCAAACTTTGCTGATAACAAGTGTAGAGAAGGATTGCAAAACCCTTCAGGATTGTAAAGCTAGATGGTAGATTAGACGAATAGAGTTGGGTTTCGTCAAATAGAGTGCAGCGCTTTCTTCACCTCATTCTTGCAACACCGCTAAGAAGGGTCCAATCAGATTTTGTCCTTCATATTGGTGTGGCTTCTATTTATTTGCAATAAATATTATCTCCAATCCGTCTTCCCCCCACTTAAACATCTTACCCAACTCCCTCTGCCAACTCTCAGCCCTCTCCTCTGATTCCAATTCAATCCCAGCTGCCATGTTGACCAATTTCCATTGGATTTCCGAATGCGGGGGGGGGGTAGATTTTAATGCCCTCCCCACGGTGGGGGGGTTTGGTGGCAGGGGACATTTAATTGAGATGGAAAGTGGGCCCCAATTACGTCTGGGTCAGGAAGGTTCCTGGACAACCCCTTCTCTGAGGGGGGTCCTCAGAGCGAGGTGCGTCCCCCGCCCCCACTGTCCCCACCGCCTTCCCGCCTGAGATGGAGAAAGGCCGAAATGTCTGTTTCCCACCCTAGCTACACCTGCTCTCACTAACCTAAAAATGGAGGGCCTCCTGGCTAGGCTTTTAACTGAGCAGAAAAAAACCCAAAATCTGTCAAAATTTCTATTGGCCTCCCATTGGGCCCAGAGATGGTATCCCAGCCCTTGCTGCTTGTCACACTCCCCCACTGAACCCGCCCCATGATGACCACTCCCCCACTGACCTTACAAAGGGTCATCCAGACTTGAAACGTTGGCTTTCCTCTCTCTCTCCTGGGATGTGTAGGTTAGAGGGATTAGCAGGTAAATGTGTAGGGATATGGAGATAGGGTCTGGTGGGATTGTGTTTGGTGCAGACTTGATGGGCCGAAGGGCACACAGTGAGCACGTGAGGTTCTAGGGTTCTAGAGTATCCCAGCATTCCCTCAATCTGGATGGCCATAAAACATTATGTGGGTTATGCCGGCGTTGACTGGCGTAAACACAGTAAAAAGTCTGACAACACCAGGTTTTAGTCCAACCTATTTATTTGATAATATTCTCACAAGCTTTCGAGGTTACCCTCTTCGTCAGGTGAATGGAGAGTTCTGGCCTTAGAACTCCTCCATTCACCTTTATATGTTCTATCTGAGGCCAGAACTCTCCATTCACCTGACGAAGAGGCAGTCCCCTCGAAAGCTTGTGAGAATATTATCAAATAAATAGGTTGGACTAAAACCTGGTGTTGTCAGACTTTTTACTGCATAAAACATTAGACAGGGGTCGTGGGTAGAGAGGGGGACTGGTGGTGTTGAGATGGCGGCGCGGGCTCGTTGGGCCGAAGGGCCTGTTTCCCGGGCTGATTTTGTTCTTTGTTCTTTTCTGTTTTTCTGTGGCCCTATCAACCTCTCAGAAGTAACTCAGTGTTGTTATTTGAACTGAGCTCCCTCTCTTTGTATCCTGCCCAATATTTATCCAAAACCCAGATGCTTGGGCGGGTAGGGCCGTGGGAGAGAACCCCACATTTTCATCCGCTCCATCCCTTAAATGATAGCGCCAATGGCCTTTTCCCACCCAGCCTCAATTTTTGGACTGGCCAGGGCTGGTGTAGGTAGGTTGGGAAGCGGACATTTTAGCCTTTCCCCATCTTGGTAGGAAGTGGGGGGGGGGGGGGGGGGGGGGGGGGGGGGGGGGGGGTGGGGGGGGGGGGGGTGGCCACACACTGAAGGGCCCCTTCAGAGAGGTGCCACCTCCCCATGGCACATTGGAACTCCGGAATCCCCCCCCTCCCACAGTGGGCCAACCCTCTGTTTGCAGTGATCACCTCCCCCCCCCCCCCCCCCCCCACCCCCCACCTCCCCGCCACCCCACCAGACCATCCCACCCCTACTCTCCCCCTCCAGGACGCCCAGGACTTACCTGACCACAAATCCGATGTGTGGCCAGACCTTTATTTACGAAAAGCTTCATCAAATGTCCGCAAGTCACCACCTTATTTCCAATTTCTATTTCTCTGTTCACTGAGCCCCGCAGTTAGCCCCAGGCTGCAGTACCGCTTCTGACCACTGCACCGCTGCGCCTGGCCAGGTCGTAGAGCTGTCGGCCAATCCGGGGTGGACAGAAGTCCAATCAACGGCCAGTTGATGTTAAATGGCAGTCGGAGGGTGAGAGCTGGCGGCCGCACAGTAGGGACCGACTCTCGGGGATGCGATCACTCGCCAAGCTGAAAGTTCTACCCCTAGAAACATGGAGAACAGGAGCAGGAGTGAGTCACTCAGCCCCTTCCAGCCTCCTCCACCATTCAATATGATCATGGCTTATGCTCTATCTTGTCAAACTCCACAACTCTCCCCACAACACCCTGACATCTTTAGAGTCTAGGAACCTACCTATTTCCCCTCCTAAATATATTCAGTAAACTTTTGTGGTAGAGAATTCCACAGGTTCATCACCTTCCGAGTGAAGAGGTTTCTCCTCATCTCATAAGAACATAAGAAATAGGAGCAGGAGTAGGCCATCTAGCCCTTCGAGCCTGCCCACGCCATTCAATAAGATCATGGCTGATCTGTCGTGGCTCAGTTCCACTTTCCCGCCCTCTCCCCATAACCCTTAATCCCCTCGCTTATCAAAAACCCATCAAAACGCGTCTTAAAAATATTTAGCGAGGCAGCCTCCACCACTTCAACGGACAGAGAATTCCAGAGATTCACCACCCTTTGAGTGAAGAAGTTCCTCCTCAACTCGTTCTAAACCGTTCTTTATCTTGAGGCTGTGCCCCCTAGTCCTACTGCCCTTTCTGAGCGGGAAGAGTCTCTCCACCTCTATCCTATCCATCCCATTCATCATCTTATGTGTCTCAATGAGATCTCCCCTCATTCTTCTAAACTCTAACGAGTACAAGCCCTCATTTATTCAGCTCTCCTCATAGCTCAATCCCCTCAAACTCCGGTATCAAGCCTAATAAACCTTCTCTGCACTCCCTCCAAGGCTAAAATATCCTTTGCGTAAGTGCGGCGACCAAAACTGCACACAGTACTCCAGCTGCGGCCTCACCAATGCCCTATACAGCTGCAGCAAGACCTCCCTACTTTTATATTCAATCCCCCTCGCTATGAAGGCCAGCATCCCATTCGCCTTCCTGACCACCTGCTGCACCTGCAAGCTGGGTTTTTGCGACTCATGCACAAGGACCCCGAGGTCCCTCTGCACCGTCGCCTGCTGCAGTTTTTTGCCACGCTCTCTCATTAGACTAATTAGTCCATATCCTGAGACAGTGAACCCTTGTGAAATCCAAGGCTGGCAATGGGTAAGATGAGGTTCCTACTTTGCTGTGTGTGAGGATTTGGGCTGAATGTTCGAGTTACAGTTCCGAGAAGATATTCATCCTCTTTATTTCTACCAGCAGACTAGCTGGAACTTCATCAGAAGTTCTGTCTTTTCCTGACTGTATTAGTCAGTCACAGCTGTTTTCTGACTACATTTGTGACAGATGAGTTTGAAACCATGACAAAGGCTTGTATTCATACAATAGGAACAGCAACTAACGCTTACACTGTGTTGTTCAGATGACAGAATGCCTTCGACCATTTGAAGGGGGCATCAGGAGGTCACAGAGAATGAGACTGGAATTCATTAAAGGGAGGGTTGAAATTTTGATCAAGAATGGAAAACACGAGTTTCCAAAATTCCAGCCTGGCTCCGGGTTTTGTTTTATCAACAAAATGAAGGCGTTAGTCATCGATTTGAGGAAGTATAGAGGAGAACATGACCCAGTCTACCATCAACAGGGACAAAGTTTTTAGGTGTCCAGATCACCAAGAACCTGTCCTGGTCCCCACCCATACCGATAAGTTAAGAAAGCCCCACCAACGCCTCTACTTCTCAAAAGACTAAGGAAATTTGGTATGTCCGCTACGACTCTCACCAACTTTTACAGATGCCCCATAGAAAGCATTATTTACGGTTGTATCACAGCTTGGTATGGGCTCCTGCTCTGCCCAAGACCGCAAGGAACTACAAAGGTCATGGGTAGAGGAGGGCGCTCCTAATGTTAAAATGGGCCTGTTTCCCATGCTGTGTTGTTCTTTGTTCTTTGTTATTTGACCGTGAATATAGCCCAATCCATCACGCAAATCGGCCTCCCATCCATTGATTCTGTCTACACTTCCCACTGCCTCAGAAAAGCAGCCAGCATAATAAAGGATCTCACACATCCCCGAACGTTCCCTCTTCCACCTTCTTCCATCAGGGAAAAGATACAAAAGTTTGCGATCACGTATCAACCGATTCAAGAACAGCTCCTTCCCTGCTGCCGTCAGACTTTTGAATGGACCTGCCTTACCCTAAGTTGTTCTTTCTCTACACCCTAGCTATGACTGTACACTACCTTCTGTCTCTCTCCTTCTCTATGCTTTGTCTGTGTAGCGTGCGAGAAACAATACTTTTCACAGTATACTGATACATGTGACAATAATATCAAATCAAATCGAGGAATGTCCAGTGCTGTGGAAAGTCTGACCCGTCACATTCCCGGCACCAGGAAACTCTGGCCCTCAGCTTTCAGGAGGCTTTTGTAGGAGAAAGGAATGGCAAAGAGTCAATTTTAACCTTGTCCAATAGTGTTGGTTGGAGGTTAGAACGCTGGATCGACATAAGCCGAGTGATCAACATCTCAGTCGCTGATCAAGACAGGGATGTATCCTCCTGATCGCTGTCCCCAAAACTTCCTGCTCTGTTCATTATTAGAATTTCCATATTTCCCTTGACGTGACTCCTCCACGTGAGCCATTTTTGATACTGGCAGAGGCGATGCGAGTTTGTGGTCACAATTTAACTCTTTGATGGGAATCTGATCTCCAGCTACAAATCGTGGTTCCCTTGCCTCTGTTTACTTGTGAACAACAAGGAACAGAAGAAATAGGAGCAGGAGTCGGCCATCTAGCCCTTCGAGCCTGCCCCGCCATTCAATAAGATCATGGCTGATCTGAAGTGGATCAGTTCCACTTTCCCGCTTCTCTCCCATAACCCTAATCCCCTTGCCTACCAATAACCTATCTACCCGTGACAAATATATTTAGCGAGGTAGCCTCCACCACTTCAACGGGCAGAGAATTCCAGAGATTCACCACCCTTTGAGTGAAGAAGTTCCTCCTCAACTCTGATCTAAACTGCCCCCCCTTATCTTGAGGCTGTTGCCCTCTAGTCCTGCTATCCTTTCTAAGCGGGGAAGAATCTCTCTACCTTCTACCCTATCCATCCCCTTCATTATCTTAGACGTCCTCGACAAGATCCCCCTCCATCCTTCTAAACTCTTAACGAGTACAGACCCCGTCCATCCAATCTCTCCCTCATAAGCTAACCCCCTCATCTCCGGTATCAGCCTGGTGAACCTTCTGGAAATATCTTCTTGTTTGGCATTGCCATTTCTTGCGCTTTCACTCCCATATTCTCATTGGATAGCAACGATGGCTTAAGAATGGTCAGTAGCATGTGAACGTTATGACCAATCATGAGTTTGGTTTGTGTCTTTCATGGTCAGTGAGAGTGGGTTGGATCGATACGTGCAAAATAGGATCTGAATGGATTGCTCAAACATTTCTCCTGTCGATCTACTTGCTCTCAGACTGTCTTTGACCACTCCACGTGACGATACCGTTGGATTGTGGGTTTCAGCGCGGTGTCAGATGGTGGTGAATCTGCTCAGAACCCTGTGAACAAACTGCTATCCATTGCCAGTATGGATCGTCTCCCGACCAACCACGTTTTGTAAATGGCTTGTCTGGAATGTCAAAGCTGGAGTGGTGGTGATTTGGGATTTGTTGCTGCGATTTCTGGCCATTTGAGAGAAAGATCGCGAATAGGAAGCAAAAATTGTTGATTCTTCAGAGTTGCTTTCACTTCTGCAAAAACGTCAGCCGTTGAGTTTGTTGCTGGTGACGGGTTAGGTTGCTGAGACCTGGGGCCTGGACTTTCTAACATGTCCTTCACCGAGTCGACATGCTGTACATTTTCTAATAAACTCTTCCCCACAGTGAGCTGTTACTGTAACCAGACTCCTTCTCCAGATCCCTGTTTCATCCATACAGCCCCTTGCATACCCTTCACGGGCAAGATTCCAAGACATGTTGCTGTGGAGCTGTAGAGATAACCATTCCAGAATTCCATGTGCGATGCACTCGTCACCAAATAATGTGAATTCACTGTGTACTCTGTAGTACACTGTTGGGGTGGGGAGGTCCTTTCTTTATATTGCGAGATCGTTTGGTTTTTGGGTGCTGCCTCACTGTCACCAATTCTGCCTTCTACTCCTGTCAAATAACACGACTTCTGGTCGTGTTTGAAGTCACCACGGGGTGATCTCCAGTGTTGCAAGTTGCTTCACTTTCACAAACATTCTAGAACAGAGAACGCTACAGCACAAACAGGCCCTTCGGCCCACAAGTTGCGCAGATCATATCCCTCCCTACCAGGCCTATCTATAACCCTCAATCCCATTAACTCCCACGTACTCATCCAGAAGTCTTTTAAAAGACCCCAGCGAGTTCGCCTCCACCACCACCGACGGCAGCCGATTCCACTCACTCACCGCCCTCTGAGTGAAAAACTTACCCCTGATATCTCCTCTGTACCTGCTCCCCAGCACCTTAAACCTGGGTCTTAGAACATAAGAACAAAAGAAATAGGAGCAGGAGTAGGCCATCTAGCCCTTCGAGCCTGCCCCGCCATTCAATAAGATCATGGCTGATCTGTCGTGGCTCAGTTCCACCTTCCCGCCCTCTCCCCATAACCCTTAATCCCCTCTCTTATCAAAAACCCATCAACCCACTTCTTAAAAATATTTAGCGAGGCAGCCTCCACCACTTCAACGGGCAGAGAATTCCAGAGATTCACCACCCTTTGAGTGAAGAAGTTCCTCCTCAACTCTGTTCTAAACCACCCCCCCTTTATCTTGAGGCTGTGCCCCCTAGTCCTGCTGTCCTTTCTAAGTGGGAAGAGTCTCTCCACCTCTATCCTATCCATCCCATTCATCATCTTATACGTCTCAATGAGATCTCCCCTCATTCTTCTAAACTCTAACGAGTACAAGCCTAGTTTATTCAGCCTCTGCCATAGTTTTCTGCCATAGTTGTACGGAGAAGCAACTTGGTTGTACGAACCTGCTGGATACTCGAGCTCAAAGTTACACGGATGGTGATAATCTGACCTTCCAAGTGCTCATGTGGCTAACACTGTCCTCCCAGCTTGGTAATCGATGGAGAGAGTGAACTGCCTTTCACAAGTGCTGATGTGCACAAGCTTTGCAGTGTGTATGTCGTAGGTCTGTACTTCCCGCTCTCCTGTAGATACTTATATTCCGATTCCACCTACAGGCATGAGGCTTAAGTGAGTGGTTATTCGCTTCCTTCAGTATACTGTGAGGGTACGTACAGCTGTAGTCACGTTTCCTGACACATCTGTGGTGATTTTGGCATTTGGGATGAAGTGCACTAGGAGTTCATCTTTAACAACCTCTTGAAATGTGTGACTATCCATTCCCATGGTACAATTTGCACAGAAACCTTTGAACAGACTCTACAACCTCTGCACCCTGCAGAGCAAATTTGTGCTAAAACCTGGTCGTAGCAAGAAATGGTGTTAGACAGGGTCAGAAGCGCAGGAATGTGTTTTGCGTTGCCGTGTGAAGGGTTTACTCTGTACCCCCAGGAAGTCAATCCTTGATGCCACAATTGTGCATTTACTATCGTTGGGCATCAGATCGCGCTAGGCAAGGCAAGACACCCAGAATCATCCATCATGCTCTGTTTCGCCCTTTCCTTGAACCGCACCGTCTCCTAGTGTCGACTCAGCACCTAAGACTGAAGTAATGATCTTCAGTAATGAGAAGTAATGGGCGGCACCGTAGCACAGTGGGTTAGCACGGCTGCTTCACAGCTCCAGGGACCTGGGTTCAATTCCCGGCTTGGGTTACTGTCTGTGTGGAGTTTGCACATTCTCTTCGTGTCTGCGTGGGTTTCCTCCGGGTGCTCCGGTTTCCTCCTGCAGTCCAAAGATGTGCGGGTTAGGTTCATTGGCCATGCTAAGAAATTGCCCCTTAGTGTCCTGGGATGCGTAGGTTAGAGGGATTAGTGGGTGTGATGTATAGGGATTTGGGGGGTAGGGCCTGGGTGGGATAGTGTTCAGTGTAGACTCAATGGGCCAAAGGGCCTCTTTCTGCACTGTAGGATTCTATGATTCTTCAGGAATGAGTGACAAAAGCTGTCAGATAGCAACTTTGCTCAGTGGTATCTGAAGATAGTTCCGTTG
This sequence comes from Prionace glauca, assembly GCA_037974335.1. Classification (NCBI taxonomy): domain Eukaryota; kingdom Metazoa; phylum Chordata; class Chondrichthyes; order Carcharhiniformes; family Carcharhinidae; genus Prionace; species Prionace glauca. The sequence continues at coordinate 55,475,059 of CM075746.1, read as the reverse complement.
CAGATCTAGCTTTCTGAGGATTATAGGGTCATGCAATGATGGCAATAGTTCTTGGGATGCAGGAAGCAAATACTTGTCTCGAAATGATTTAACCACCTTAAGATTAAAAGTTCACCATTTTTACATTGTGCAATGACTAGTTTCGACATAACTGAGGATGAGTCGATTTATTCAATGATAGAATCTGTTTCTGGTTGTTTCAGCTCCGGTAACACAATTGCAAATGGGAATCATCTGAAATTTAGCAAAATTGTAAAATTCCTCCAGTGCAGAAAGAGGCCATTCGAGTCAGCACCGACAACAATCCCACCCGGGCTCTAACCCCTGTAACTCCACATATTTATCTCGCTAATCCCCTTGACACTAAGGGGCCAATCAACCTAACCTGCACATCTTTGGACAGTGGGAGGAAATCGGAGCACCCGGAGGAAACCCACGCAGACATGAGGAGAATGGGAAACAAGAACTAGGTGACACAGCCTCAAAATAATGGGGGGACAGTTTAGAACAGAGTTGAGGAGGAACTTCTTCTCTCACAGGGTAATGAATCTCTGGAATTCTCTGTCCATTGAAGCAGGGGAGGCTACCTCGTTGAATATATTTAAGTCACGGGTAGATAGATTTCTGATCAATAAGGGGATTAAGAGTTATGGGGAGCAGGCGGGTAAGTGGAACTGAACCACTATTAGGTCAGTCACGCTCTTATTGAATGGCGGGGCAGGCTCGAGGGGCTAGAAAGCCTACTCCTGTTCCTATTTATTATGTTGTGTTCTTATGTGTACAAACTCCACACAGACAGTGACCCGAAGGTGGGAATTGAATCCGGGTCCCTTGTGCTGTGAGGCAGCAGTGCTGACCTCTGTGGCACTGTGCTGCCCAAAACTGGCAGAATTGAGGAGATGGGTAGTTTCTGTCACCATTTTCAAAAATGCCAGTGGGGGGTGGGGTGGAGAGGGGGGTGCAGAGAAGCTAACAGGAGTCTGAAACCAGCTTCTATGCCAGTGGGGTTTCCCATAGAGATTGTCTCCAATGCCCCAATGGCATTCCTGCCATGGACATTTGCCGTATTGGACATTTGCCGTATTGGAAAAGGACATACATAGAATCCTACAGTGCAGAAAGAGGCCCTTCGGCCCATCGAGTCTGCACCAAACACAATCCCACCCAGGCCCTACCCCCCATATCCCTACATATTTTACCCACTAATCCCTCTAACCTAAGCATCCCTGGACACTAAGGGGCAATTTCTTTGCACGGCCAATCAACCTAACCCGCACATCTTTGGACTGTGGGAGGAAACCGGAGCACCCGGAGGAAACCCACACAGACACGAGGAGAATGTGCAAACTCCACACAGGCAGTGACCCCGAGCTGGGAATCGAACCCAGGACCCTAGAGCTGTGAAGCAGCAGTGCTAACCCACTGTGCTACCCTGCCGCCCACGACCTTACCTTTCATTGAGCTGATGTTATTGCAGCCTGAGGGCCAAGATTGGGATCCCCTCAGGCCTCAGCAGTCGGCCAAGAGGATTGTAGTGTGTGCCCCTGTACCTAAAAAAAATCTAAGGTCCTGTGGGACTTGACCAATCAGTTAAAGAAAAATAAAACCTTCCAGAAAAGACTCCCATGGAATTTTTCATGTATCTCTGAAGTTAATTAAAGTTTAAGTTCAATTATCCATCCTTACCACGGACGCGACTGGGAGCAGTTATGTTTGAATAAATGCCCAGTGACACAGGAACAGCTGTGTCCAATATTTAAAAAATACTTATCCCAGATGGAATGAGCTAGCAATCCCGAATCACAGGCTCCAAGACACGAGGCAGTCTCCGAACTCATTGCTATCCACCGTAGTATCGTACTGCCGGATCGAAGTGTCAATCCATTCTGTAATGGATCTAGAAATGGGGGTTACAGCCGACCTACATCTGAGCTAATCCTGCCCCCAAAGTCACTCGCGGACAAATTCACATTTTTATCCAATTTCAAAAAGTATGTGACAACCAGGACATAAAGCCAAGTAATTTGGAAACCAACATTATCTTGCTCATGTACTTTTGTGTTTCTCTCCTGCTCTCCGGTGGAATCATAGAATCCCTCCAATGCAGAAGGATTGGAGAGATTCCATCCAGCCTGCACTGACAATAATACCCGAGTCTCTATGCTTGTAATGCCAGGCATTTACCCTGTTATTGACCCTAAAGGACAATTTAGTATGGCCAATCAACCCAACACACATCCTTGGAGTGTTTAAATTTTATTTACTAGTGTCACAAGTGGGTTTACGTTAACGCTGCAATGAAATTACTGTGAAAATCCCCTAATTGCCGCAACCCGGCGTCTGTCCGGGTACACCGAGGAAGAATTTAGCGCCTAACCGGCACATCTTTCAGTTTGTGGGAGGAAACCGGAGCGCCCAGAGGAAACCCACACAGACACGGGGGGGAATGTGCAAACTCCGCACAGACAGTGGCCCGATGCCGGAGTCAAACCCCAGTTCCCAGGCGCTGTGAGGCAGCAGTGCCAACCACTGAGCCACTGTCCGTGGGGAAGACGGATGAGTAAATGAGGACGATTGCCAGATTCTGGTCGGAAGAACCAGCTTTGTCACTGTCAAAACAATCGAGGGAATTTATGCACCAAAGCAAACAGATAATGGATTGAATGCTTTGTTTATCCAAAGATTTGGTTATAATCTAGGCTCAACGTGTGGGTGAATTATTGGATACTCATTGTTTGTAGTCTGGCCAGTTGCTCTCTGCTGAGGCTCACATAGACCAACTGATTGTGACTCCCAGCAATGTGTGTGTTCCAGTAGGTCTCATTCTCTCATCTTTGAGTCAGGAGGTTATGAATTCAAATCCCACTCTGGAATCTTGAGTACGTAATCCCATCTGACACTCCCAGCTCAGGGATATTGAGATGAAGCACTAGTCTGTCTCTGAGTGGACTTTAGTGATCCATCGGTAACATTGGATACAGAGTAAGAATACTCCTCTGTGTCTGTGCCAATATTTCTCTATCAACAGACATTAGATTATTTGGCAAGTTATTTCATTGCTGTCCGTTGGAGATCATTTTGCGCAGAATGGTTGCCACCTATATTAACAACAGTAAACACACGTCAACATTCGCTACAAAGCATTGTGGGACATTCTGTGGTCATGAAAGATGCTATAAAGATGCAGGGTCTCTCCTGCATTTACAACGGTCCAGTATGTTTTGGATAATGTATCCTGAGACTAGGAACGTTTCCTCTCAGCCAAGAACTATTTGAAACGGCAGTCACAACAACGCTTAGGATCTACAGCACAGAAGGAGACCATTCAGCCCATCTAGTCTGAGCCTCTCCACACTTAGATTAACTCTTAGAACATAAAAACATAAGAACATAAGAAATAGGAGCAGGAGTAGGCCATCTGGCCCTTCGAGCCTGCCCCGCCATTCAATAAGATCATGGCTGATCTGTCGTGGCTCAGCTCCACCTTCCCACCCTCTCCCCATAACCCTTAATCCCCTCTCTTATCAAAAACCCATCAACCCGTTTCTTAAAAATATTTAGCGAGGCAGCCTCCACCACTTCAACGGGCAGAGAATTCCAGAGATTCACCACCCTTTGAGTGAAGAAGTTCCTCCTCAACTCTGTTCTAAACCGCCTCCCCTTTACCTTGAGGCTGTGCCCCCTAGTCCTGTTGTTGGCCTTTAGAGTGAGAGGATTTGAGTACAGGAGCATGGATGTCTTGATGCAAACATCAAGGTGAGGCCACGTCTGGAGTATTTTTGGTCTCTTTATCTGAGGAAGGATGTTCTTGCTCTAGAAGGAATGCAGAGAAGGTTTACCAGGCTGACTCCTGGGATGGCAGGATGAATGTACGAGGAGAGATTGAGTCAATTAGGATTATATTAGCTGGAGTTCAGAAGGATGAGAAACATCCTTCATAGAAACATATAAAATTCTAACAGGACTAAACAGGCTCGATGCAGAAAGGATGTTCCTGATGGTGGGGGAGTCCAGAGCCAGGGGTCATAGTCTAAAGATAAGAGTAAACCATTTCGTATTGAGATGAGGAGAAATTTCTTCACCTAGAGAATGGTCAGTCTGTGAAATTTGTTACTGGAGAAAATAGCTGAACCCAAAACATTATGGGAGGGATTTTATAGTCTCGCTCGGTCTGTATGCTTTCAGGAAGCTGTTAGATAGAGTTCTTGGTGTGAAAGGGATCAGAGCATATGTGGGGAAGGTGGAATCAGTACATTGAGTTGGGTGATCAGCCACGATCGTAATGAATGGCAGAACAGTCTCAAAGGGCCAAATAGCCTCCTCCTGCTCCTATATTCTATGTTTCTGTCCCTACAGCCTCCTCCCTCAGGTATTCATCAAGCTTCACCTTTGATGCATTAACCCTACCTCCTTCTCTCTGTGCAGCAGGAGGTTCACATTCTCACCTCAAAATAAAGAAATTCTTCCGAAATTATTCATCCAATCGTGGCAATCCTCCAGTTAATCTTCCTTGGTCTGGACACACCTACTATTTCTCCATATCTACCCTATCAAAAGCCACTGTCATTTTAAAATTTCCCCCGTCAAAGGCAACAGGAGTCATGCATTGAATCAATTCTCTCTCATATTCACCAGGCTGATACCAGAGATGAGGGGTTTAGACTATGAGGAGAGACTGAATAGACTGGGTCTGTACTCGTTGGAGTTTAGAAGGCTGAGGGGGGATCTTATAGAGACATATGAGATAATGAAAGGGATGGGTAGGGTAGAGGTAGAGAGATTCTTCCCGCTTAGAAAGGACAGCAGGACTAGAGGGCACAGCCTCAAGATAAGGGGGGGCAGTTTAGATCAGAGTGGAGGAGGAACTTCTTCACTCAAAGGGTGGTGAATCTCTGGAATTCTCTGCCCGTTGAAGTGGTGGAGGCTACCTCGCTGACTACATTTAAGTCACGGGTTAGGTTTCTGATAGACAGGGGAATTAAGGGTTATGGGGAGAAAGCGGGAAAGTGGAACTGAGCCACGACAGATCAGCCATGATCTTATTGAATGGTGGGGCAGGCTCGAAGGGCTAGATGGCCTACTCCTGCTCCTATTTCTTATGTTCTTATGTTCTTATGCTTGACAGTCAATATCGATTTGAGCTTTGGTTTCCACTTGGAATACTATTTCGATCTCTCTTTGGGTAACTTACCGCCTGTTCTGGATTAGGAAGGTTTCCCACCACTTAGGAGCAACATGGCCTAGCTCCAGTAGATTTTTTTTCCCTAAGGCCCCTTTATTTCCATCATAGAACATTCTAGGCAAATCCATCTCTACCATGTACGGACTATTCCATCTTGTCTTCTGGGTCTCTTCCACATAACTGCTGACGTTACTGTTACATTATGATACAAGTCACTAGCATAACTGTGGGGAAGCACAGTAGTATTGTCACTGGATTAGAGATCCAGGGCAACTCTCTGGGGACCCAGGTTCAATTCCCACCACAGCAATTGGTGAAATTTGAATGAAATAATAATTTGGAATTAAAAGTCTAATGATGGCCACAAATCCTGGTCTGGCCACATACTGTTTTATGTTTATTTATTAGAGTCACAAATAAACTTACATTAGCACTGCGATGAAGTTACTGTGAAAATCCCCCAGTCGCCACACTCCGGCGTCTGCTCGGGTTACACTGAGGGAGAATTTAGCACAGCCAATGCACCTAACCAGCACTGTGGGAGGAAACTGGAGCACCCGGAGGAAACCCAGGCAGACACGAGGAGAATGTGCAAACTCCACACAAACAGTGACCCAAGCTCGGAATTGAACGCAGGTCCCTAGCGCTGTGAGGCATCAGCGCCAACCACTGTGCTGCCTACTATGAATGAATTTTTAAAAAATTATAAATATAATGTTTCTTACATGGAAATATGGACAGCAACACTGGCAGGGCTTAGTGGAGAATAACTATTTTTAATATAGTTCCCCATCATTGATGTTAACTGGCTACACAGCAAGAGACTGACCCCATCTCGAGGCTGTTACCGTTCTGCTAACATTAGACAAGAATACAGCTGCCATCTCCAATTTGAAATGACCTGAAGATTTCATCAGGTCGCAAAAACCCAGCTTGCAGGTGCAGCAGGTGGTCAGGAAGGCGAATGGGATGCTGGCCTTCATAGCGAGGGGGATTGAATATAAAAGTAGGGAGGTCTTGCTGCAGTTGTATAGGGCATTGGTGAGGCCGCAGCTGGAGTACTGTGTGCAGTTTTGGGCGCCGCACCTGCGCAAAGATATTTTGGCCTTGGAGGGAGTGCAGAGGAGGTTTACTAGGCAGATACCGGAGTTGAGGGGGTTGAGCTATGAGGAGAGGCTGAATGAACTAGGCTTGTACTCGTTGGAGTTTAGAAGAATGAGGGGAGATCTCATTGAGATGTATAAGATGATGAATGGGATGGATAGGATAGAGGTGGAGAGACTCTTTCCGCTCAAAAAAGACAGTAGGACTAGGGGGCACAGCCTCAAGATAAAGGGGGGGCGGTTTAGAACAGAGTTGAGGAGGAACTTCTTCACTCAAAGGGTGGTGAATCTCTGGAATTCTCTGCCCGTTGAAGTGGTGGAGGCTGCCTCGCTAAATATTTTTAAGAAGCGGGTTGATGGGTTTTTGATAAGAGAGGGGATTAAGGGTTATGGGGAGAGGGCGGGAAGGTGGAACTGAGCCATGACAGATCAGCCATGATCTTATTGAATGGCGGGGCAGGCTCGAAGAGCTGGATGGCCTACTCCTGCTCCTATTTCTTATGTTCTTATGTTCTTATGACTGACCCCATCTCGAGGCTGTTACCGTTCTGCTAACATTAGACAAGAATACAGCTGCCATCTCTGATTTGAAAAGTCCTGAAGATTTCATCAGGTGGTCACACAGTATCTGATTTTGCAATACTGCTTATGTGACACTTAATCAGCCTATTGTTTGCAAATGTTATTGTAATTATCCCAGTGAGTGTTTCAGCATCACCAAACCCCAGATAAACTATTTGACTAGATAGATAACATCGTTTATAAATCAAAAGAAAAAAAACACAAAGAATAGAAAGATTTAGGGATAAGTAATGTTTAAATAAAAAAAGGCTTGTGATGTTTCCACAGTGTTAGCCACGAAAGAGAAACATTGATTCAACAAAACCATCACAGTTAGAAATAACTTCTGATTCAATTTTTCTTTAACGCAATGACTTTTCACGACGCTCTCTCGCAGTCGCTGGGTCAAAATCCTGGGATTCCCTCCCTAACGGCACAGTGGGTCAACCCACGGGGGCTGCAGTGATTCAAGAAGGCAGTTCACCACCCACCTTTTCTCAAGGGCGACTAGGAATGGACAATAAATGCTGGCCCAGCCAGCGACACCCCTGTTCCACAGCAATTTATTAAACTCATAAATAAAACAAAATCTAATCCAGGTCACTGACTCAAACACCACACTCCCCCCTACACTCCAATCCCCATTGGATGCTAAGATGGCCCTAATCCATAATGAGTGGGGGGGGGGAGTAGGAAGGGAAGGAGCAACTCAGCCGCGACCATCTGCTCATTCCTTCCTACCTAGTGAAGTTGCGATGAAAGATAAGCTGTAGCCACACAGAGTAGATTCTGATCTGTAACTCAGCAAGATGGATACTGACATTGGCTGCACTCATTGGCCCCTGCGCTTACACATTTCCGCTGTTGTGTTGTGACCACAAGCCCTTCGCAGCTGAGGGAGAGTTCAGCTCGGAATTATTCAATTTACTCTCCGTTTTCTTTTTGGTTATCTTTCTCATCAGCAAATGGTTCTCAGTAATGCTCCACTAACGCTGCAATTTGAGCCCTTTTCCCTGCTGACCAGCCAGTCAGTAGATGTGTCGCTCGATGTTTTAAGCTTTTCTGCTTACCTTCAGGAGTGTTCAGCTTATTAAATTAAAGGACTATCTGCGCAGGTCGCATCTCAGATGCAGGAACTAATACACACATTAATAGACATCGAGGCTAGCCAGCTGCTGATTAGTACCATTCGCTGTTCTGTTCTCAGAGAAAGATAATTGGGTTGCTGTTTGTCACGAGGTGCGCGTAACAGAAGCTAACAGATTTTCCTTCCTCGTTTTCCCTTGAATGAGATTATGGCCGAGCAATTCAGCCTTGCAGGGCCCATTTATCAGGCACTAAATGTGCTCCAAACGATTAACCACGTTAGACGAGATGTGGTCGCTGAGATGCAAAGTGCATGGCAGCTATATTGCTGGAGGTCAGAGTGTACGGTTTGCAGCACCCCCATACCTGAACCAGTCGACCCAGTGTTGGCAGAGGTTCGAATGTCTGATTCAGACCCCTGTTTGGTTTCTCAGTTTGTTTTTTCTTATAGCGAGGCACCTGGAAAAGAATGGTTTGATTGAGCAGACGCAGCACAGATTTGTTAAGGGGAAGTCGTGTTTGACGAATTTATTGGATTTCTATAAGGATGTGACTAGTGCGGTAGACAGAGGGGAACTGGTGGATGTGGTGTTTTAGATTTCCAAAAGGCGTTAGATAAGGTGCCTTACAAAAGGTTGCTACAGAAGGTTAGGGGGCACGGAGTTGGGGGTAAGGTGTTAGCGTGGATAGAGGATTGGCTCTCTAATATGAAGCAGAGAGTTGGTATCAATGGGTGCTATTCTGATTGGCGGTTGGTGATTAGTGGAGGGATCGGTGCTGGGGTCTCAGCTATTTACCATTTATATAGATGATCTGGAGGAGGGGGCTGAGTGTAGGGTGACGAAATTTGCTGATGGCACAAAGATGAATGGAAAAGCAAATTGCATGGAGGGTGTGGAAAGCCTTGCAGAGGGATCTGGATAGGCTGAGCGAGTGGGCGAGGACCTGGCAGATGGAGTATAATGTTAGCAAGTGTGATGTTATCCACTTTGGTAGAAATAATAGTAGGAGGGATTATTATGTAAAAGGTGAAAAGCTGCAGCATGCTACGGTGCAGAGGGACCTGGGGGTCCTTGTGCATGAATCGCAAAAACCCAGTCTGCAGGTGCAGCAGGTGATCAAGAAGGTGAATGGGATGCTGGCCTTTATAGTGAGGGGGATAGAATATAAAAGCAGCGAGGTCTTGCTGCAACTGTACAGGGTACTGGTGAGGCCGCAGCTGGAGTACTGTGTGCAGTTTTGGACGCCGTACTTGCAAAAGGATATTTTGGCCTTGGAGGGAGTGCAGAGGAGGTTCACTAGGCTGATACCAGAGATGAGGGGGTTGGACTATGAAGAGAGACTAAATAGACTAGGTCTGTACTCGTTGGAGTTTAGAAGAATGAGGGGGGATCTTATAGAGATATATAAGATAATGAATGGGATGGATAGGGTAGAGGTAGAGAGATTCTTCCCGCTTAGAAAGGACAGCAGGACTAGGGGGCACAGCCTCAAGATAAGGTGGGGGGTGCAGTTTAGATCGGAGTTGAGGAGGAATTTCTTCACTCAAAGGGTGGTGAATCTCTGGAATTCTCTGCCCGTTGAAGTGATGGAGGCTGCCTCGCTAAATATATTTAAGTCATGGGTAGATAGGTTTCTGATAGACAGGGGAATTAAGGGTTATGGGGAGAAAGCAGGAAAGTGGAACTGATCCACGACAGATCAGCCATGATCTTATTGAATGGCGGGGCAGGCTCGAAGGGCTAGATGGCCGACTCCTGCTCCTATTTCTTATGTTGACCTGAGGCAGCTGTCAGGGGCAACCTGACCCTGAAGCATTGCTTATTGAAAGAACATAAGAACATAAGAAACAGGAGCAGGAGTCGGCCATCTAGCCCTTCGAGCCTGCCCCACCATTCAATAAGATCATGGCTGATCTGTCGTGACTCAGCTCCACCTTCCCGCCCTCTCCCCATAACCCTTAATCCCCTCTCTTATCAAAAACCCATCAACCCGTTTCTTAAAAATATTCAGCGAGGCAGCCTCCACCACTTCAACGGGCAGAGAATTCCAGAGATTCACCACCCTTTGAGTGAAGAAGTTCCTCCTCAACTCTGTTCTAAACCGCCTCCCCTTTATCTTGAGGCTGTGCCCCCTAGTCCTACTGTCTTTTTTGAGTGGGAAGAGTCTCTCCACCTCTATCCTATCCATCCCATTCATCATCTTATACGTCTCAATGAGATCTCCCCTCATTCTTCTAAACTCTAACGAGTCCAAAGCCTAGTTTATTCAGCCTCTCCTCATAGCTCAATCCCCTCAACTCCGGTATCAGCCTAGTAAACCTCCTCTGAGTGAGCGCCACATAGGTTGATGCCAGCCATGGATGTCCCCCATTGCCCCCAGTGTTCACCTGGCCATGAGTTACCTCCCAGCTGCTCATCGCTGCTCCAACCAGCCAGCTGTGGGTGGTAACCCCTAGCCAGGTCATGTGACCATCGCTCGCCAATTGGATGGAGGTGGGCGGGCCCATCAATCATGGCCTGACTGCCCTCCCACCCCCCCCTCCAGTGTCCTGAATTCCATGTCAATGAAGCAAGCTCAGCAATCTGATCAACAATACCAGATCTGTGGGTTAGGTTGATTGGCCATGCTAAATTGACCCTAGTGTGAAGGGATTATCAGGGTAAATATGTGGGGTTACGGGAATAGGGTCTGGGTGGGATTGTGGGCAGGGCAGATCTGATGGGCTGAATGGCCTCCTTCTGTACTGTGGGGATTCTCTGAATTCTGTGAATAGCGTTGGCACCCTGAGAGTGTGATGAACAAGAGCATGATGCCAGGGGGGCAGCGCAGGTTGTCTGACCCCTGGGAAATGATGGATGTTGCCAGTGCTGAGGTGAGAACCTGTACTCGCCAGCCATTCCACCTTGGACTGACAGTATTTCAGGCCTTATGCACTGCCAACTCACTGAGCCTTCACCATCTGGGTGGCACGGTAGCACAGTGGGTTAGCACTGCTGCTTCACAGCTCCAGGGTCCTGGGTTCGATTCCCGGCTCGGGTCACTGTCAGTGTGGAGTTTGCATGTTCTCCTCGTATCTGCGTGGGTTTTCCTCCGGGCACTCCGGTTCCCTCCCACAGTCCAAAGATGTGCGGGTTAGGTTGCTTGGCCATGCTAAGAAATTGCCCCTTAGTGTCCAGGGATGTGTAGGTTAGAGGGCCTAGTGGGCATAATATGGGGGTAGGGCCTGGGTGGGATTGTGTTCAGTGCAGACTCGATGGGCTGAAGGGCCTCTTTCTGCACTGTAGGGTTCGATGGAGTCTATGATCTGCTTTGCACTCGTTTCCGGGCAAGAGGGTGCAGGGAAATGGGACAGCAGGTTCATTGCCAGTCTAGCTCTGGGCCTCGCTCAATGCAGGCTGGAGGCCTTAACCAGATCCAGTGCCAGGCTCAGATGACAAATGAGGACACTCCTGCGGCTGGCTGCTTGGGTAGGGTGGCATCTCACCCAGCCCTCACGCTGCGGTGGGAACCAACAGCTCACTCTGGGGATTTGGGGACACAGTGGTCCCAAATGGGGAGTCCCAATCCAGCAGTGGGCTCCCAAAAATAAAACCTGACCATTTCTGGTCCCTTGTACTGAGCTGAGCCAGTCCCTTTAGGGGTCATGCCTCACCTCCTTTGTACATTGACCGAGATCCAGGCCTCTGGAATGAAACTCTTTTACGCTGATGAAATGCAAAGCATATTATCTCTTGCAAACTGCAGGGAGCATTGGCAAGATACACACCCACACTCCCAAGGCAGCCAGCCTTTCTGTGCATTGACTGCAGGGAGCATAGTTAAGAGCATGCCCCTGTCTATATCAATGGGGACAAAGTAGAAATGGTCGAGAGTTTCAGGTTTTTAAATGCCCATTTCACCAAACAACCTGTCTTGGTTCCCCCCCCATGCCAACACTATAGTTAAGAAAGTCCACCAATGACTCTACTTTCTCAGGAGACTAAGTAATTTTGGCCTGTCTGCTACGACTCTCTCCAACTTCGACAGTTGCACCATAGAAAGCATTCTTTCTGGATGTATCACGGCTTGGTATGGGCTCCTGCTCTGCCCAAGACCGCAGTGAACCAAAAAGGGTCACGAGCGAAGCCCAGTCCATCACTCAAACCAACCTCCCATCCATTGACCCCAGCACTTTCCACTGCTTTGGAAAAGCAGCCAGCATAATTAAGGACTCCACACACCATGGACATACTCTCTTCCACCTACTTCCATTGGGAAAAAGATACAATAGAAAATTTTAAAAGAAAACAATAAAATAAAAGATGTAATAAGAAATCAAATCAAATCAAATTAAATCAAAAAGTCTAAGGACATGTATCAACCAACTCAAGAACAGCTTCTTTTGGGCTGCTATGACTTATAAATGGACTTAAGTCAATCTTTCTCTGCACCCTAGCTATGACTATAACGCTACATTCTGCACTCTCTCCTTTCCTTCTCTATGAACGGTATGCTTTGTCTGTATAGCACGCAAAGTTGAGGGGATTGAGCTATGAGGAGAGGCTGAATAAACTAGGCTTGTACTCGTTAGAGTTTAGAAGAATGAGGGGAGATCTCATTGAGACGTATAAGATGATGAATGGGATGGATAGGATAGAAGTGGAGAGACTCTTCCCGCTCAAAAAAGACAGTAGGACTAGGGGGCACAGCCTCAAGATAAAGGGGAGGCGGTTTAGAACAGAGTTGAGGAGGAACTTCTTCACTCAAAGGGTGGTGAATCTCTGGAATTCTCTGCCCGTTGAAGTGGTGGAGGCTGCCTCGCTAAATATTTTTAAGAAACGGGTTGATGGGTTTTTGATAAGAGAGGGGATTAAGGGTTATGGAGAGAGGGCGGGAAGGTGGAACTGAGCCACGACAGATCAGCCGTGATCTTATTGAATGGCGGGGCAGGCTCGAAGGGCTAGATGGCCTACTCCTGCTCCTATTTCTTATGTTCTTAATACTTTTCACTGTGTACCAATACATGTGACAATAATAAATCAAATCAAAAATCAAATCAAAGGGGTTACCCGGTCCCTCCCATTGCCTTCCTGTCCCTCTCCCCTCACTGACACCACCCTCGTAAGTCTTCTTTCACCCCCCATCCTCCCGAGACATGAGGTAGTGAATAAATCGAGCATTTCCTATCAGCAGATGCAGCTGATAAGTCAGTGCGATCTGTGTGTGATGTCAGAGAATGTGGAAAGGGTCTTCCGAAAAGGAGGTCTGCTGTTTAACCCTCCTTGACCATTGGGAATGTGCTTCCTGTGAGAACTTACTTGTTACGTGGCTTGAGTTGTGGAGGAGGAAGTGACAGTTTCACCCTCATTGTGCCCAAGGTGAGGTCACTCTCTTTGGGGAGCCTGAATAAGAGCACTCGCTGTTTCTGAAGCTCTTTGTCTCAAGGGTCGCTTTGAAAATTCACATCAGCAAACAGCCATTAGCATCAGATAAACTTGGCACTGAATGGTTAACACTCCTCAGTCTGGGGATGGAAAGAGCTGATATATCAGTGGGCGGCACGGTAGCACAGTGGGTTAGCACTGCTGCTTCAACAGCTCCAGAGTCCTGGGTTCGATTCCCGGCTCGGGTCACTGCCTGTGTGGAGTTTGCACATTCTCCTCGTGTCTGCGTGGGTTTTATCCGGGTGCTCCGGTTTCCTCCCACAGTCCAAAGATGTGCGGGTTAGGTTCATTGGCTATGCTAAAATTGCCCCTTAGTGTCCTGGGTTGTGTAGGTTAGAGGGATTAGCAGATAAAATGTGTAGGGATATGGGGATAGGGTCTGGGTGGGATTGTGTTCGGTGCAGACTCGATGGGCCGAAGGGCCTGTTTCTGCACTGTAGGGTAGGGTTCTATGATCACTTAGCAACAAGTAGGCTTTCATTTTCTTGGATGGGTTGTTTCAGCCTACCAAGGAATGGATCTTTATCTGGGGAATGGGAGATTTTACCAGAAAGGGAACAAAGAACAAAGAACAACACAGCACAGGAAACAGGCCCTTCGGCCCAACAAGCCCGCGATGCCCATTTTAACACCCAGTGAGTGCCTCATTCCAATCCTCCTTCTGCCTATGTCTGCACCTCATGGACTCCACAAATAAAGGGGTGCAAATTTAGAGAATTATATGTGCGCCAGATTAAGGGAGATCCAATTCAGGGACAATTTATTAACACCAATCAGCCTAAAAAGCACATCTTTGGGGTGTGGAAGGAAACCGGAGCACCCGGAGAAAACCCACACAAGCACGGGGAGAATGTGCAAACTCCCACAGACACCGACCCAAATCGGAGATCCGACCCGGGTCCCTGTATCTGCACAGCAAACAGTGATAGTCACTGAGCTGTCGTGTTGCCCGTCAGTCGGTCCAGTTTAAGCGTACACTAACGACGTGAAGCTCTAGGCAACTCTCGAAGCAACATCCAAGAGCAGCCCTCGCACGACCCACCGCGTGTGTGCCCCTCGTTGGACAACAAGGCCGACCCAATGGCCTGTGGATGTGAAAAAGAGACATCAATAAACATTCCCAGGCTAGGTACTTTCAGCTCTAAGATGCCACCTTAAGGTAGCGGGAAGAGTATTCAAGTCTCACTTAGAATCATACAATCCCTATAGCACAGAAGGAGGCCATTCAGCCCATTGAGTCAGCACTGATAACAATCCCACTCAAACCCTATTCCCATAACCCCATGTATTTACCCTGTTAATCCCGTGACACTAAGGGGTAGTTTACCATGTCCAGTCCAATTAACCTGCACATCTTTGGGCTGTGGCAGACATGGGGAGAACGTGGAAACTCCACACAGCCACCCGCAGCTGGAGTCAAACCTGGGTCCGCTGTGCTGTGAGGCAGCAGTGCTAACCCACTGTGCCACCGTGCTACCCAGACACTTGGTCGTCACATCAATGTAGCTTTAACAGTGCAGTATAGAGGGAGTGCTGCACTGTCAGAGATACTGGCTGGGAATCTCTGATCTCGTCCGCCCCGCCACTGCTGCTAGCGAGAACGAAGAATCTGACATGACGTTCAACCAAAGCTCCATTCATTTCAGCGGGAATGGAGAGCCCCAGCCAGGGGCGAGGTCAGAGAATTCCAGCAACTGCATTTTGGAGAAGTTAATGTGAAGCCCTCCCTGCTCTTCCAGGCAGGTGTAAACATTCCTTATTTTGAAGAGGAAATAGTAATTTGTCCCAGGAGGTATCGGTCGGATCAGCCAACACGGTGCCTGATATTTAATTCCTTGACTGCAGTCAAACTGAAATTCAGGGGCTGCGTGTGAAGGGGACTAATCCAACATTGTCTATTTCACTTGGGGTGAATAATTATGCAAAGGAATTTTAGCCGCATGATCTCCTGTTTGCAACTGGCCAGCCTTTCTGCTCCTCTTATTGGTTAATTATCATGGCAAATAGGTCAACAATGGCGGCTATAATACCCACAGTCCTCTGCACTCCAGAAAGGGCTCTGTCCATTGAATGGCTTGGTGTGTGAGTGCAGCCACAATTGTGTTGCTGTTCTGCAGTGCAGCTGGAAGAATGCAATGCCCCAGTAACTGTTCAATCGCGTCGCTGGGCTGGAGCAGCTCACTCCATTCTGATCCTGAATTCTGGGACACGCCACAGAACCCTGGCAGGGTTGGCAACCCGTTGGCAAAACTGAATTGAGGGAAGATTTTCCTGGCAGAAAGGGCGCGGGTAGACAAGTTGGCAGGGTCGCTCCTGGGTGGTTCAGCTGAGAAAGGAGCCAACAGAGTTCAGTAGGGTCTGTGGACGTTCAAAGTCTTGATGGGGAAAAGACAGAAGAGTGGGGGACATCGGTGAGTTACTCCTACAGAGAGCTGCTGTGAATTTGATGGGCTGAATGGCCTCCTTCTGTGCTAATAACCACCTATGATTCTGTGCACCCAACCACTTCCTGCTTTGATGAGCTATAGAGGTCATCAGTCATTACCTACAGTGCTGGGGTTAACGCAGTACAACTGAGGTATAATGGTGAAATATTGGATGCAGCTTTGCTCCTCATTATAGCCCCAGTTGAACATTTCTATTATTTTAAGGGCAAGTTGGATGACTTGGGAACCCTTTAAGAGTGACACAATTCTCAGGATTTCCCAACCCCATTCCCAGGGTTTCTGAATTTCAGGATTGTCTTTAACAGTTTCAGGCTAGCTCAGGCTCTGCACTCCTGACCTGGCTGGCTCCATTGCGGAGAACGGCACATCCTCAACCTGCACAATTTTCACGGAAGTGGGATAGTTTTTCATAAAAGGCATGGTAAACCATAGACCGCAGGAGGGGCAGCACGGTAGCACAGTGGTTAGCACTGCTGCTTCACAGCTCCAGGGACCTGGGTTCGATTCCTGGCTCGGGTCACTGTCTGTGTGGAGTTTGCACATTCTCCTCGTGTCTGCGTGGGTTTCCTTCGGGTGTTCTGGTTTCCTCCCACAGTCCAAAGATGTGCAGGTTAGGTTGCTTGGCCAAGCTAAAAATTGCCCCTTAGAGTCCAGGTTTGCATAGGTTAGAGGATTAGAACATAGAACATAACAGCGCAGAACAGGCCCTTCGGCCCACGATGTTGCGCCGACCAGTTACAAAACAATGACCCACTAACCTAAACCAATCCCTTTTCGTCCATAAACCTATCCACAGATCTCTTAAACGCCCCCAAACTAGGCGCATTTACAACTGCAGCAGGCAGGGCATTCCAATCCCTCACCACCTTCTGGGTAAAGACCCTACCCCTGACATCCGTCCTATAACTAGCCCCCTTAATTTAAAGCCATGCCCCCTCGTGCTAGATTTCTCCATCAGAGGAAAAAGGATATCACTATTAGTGGGTAAATATGTAGGAATATTGGAGTAGAGCCTGGGTGAGGTTGCGGTCGGTGCAGACTCGATGGGCCAAATGGCCTCCTTCTGCAATGTAGGGTTTCTATGATTCTATGAAACATTTAAACGGTCAGTTCATGCCCCCCACTCTCATCTTCATGGCCCTTCTAGTCAATGGGCTAATGTGTGTCTGAGTTCTCAACCAAGCCTGGCAGACGTTTGTGCTGTAATGTTCTATGTTCTATGTTCTAAGCCTCATTATGTATTCATGGCTGAGAGCCTCGACATCCATTTTAATACTAAAAACCTGAGCCCAGGAGGTAACAATGCTTGATTGACAGCCCTGGATCTCTAATTTCTGCTATCAATTGCTCAAGATTCATTTAGACAGTACAAAGCTGTTTCAAATGCTTGCAATTTCAGCTATTGAAACTTTAAAGGGTTTGGATGATCGACATTTTTATTCAGCTGTCACTAAAATTGAGTTTTTTTTTCAGAACTTGGAAAGTAATTAACAAGTGACATTTTTAAAGTTTTTTTTCTACACATTGCACTGTCACTATAGCGTTCCTTGGTTTGATACAGTTTCTAGTGAGTAAAGGAAGCAATGGGTGCTATTCTGGTTGGCAGTTGGTGACTAGTGGAGTGCCCCAGGGATTAGTGCTGGAGCCTCAACTATTTACCATTTACATAGATGATCTGGAGGAGGGGGCTGAGTGTAGGGTGACGGAATTTGCTGATGACACGAAGACGAGTGGAAAAGCAAATTGCGTAGGGGGTGTGGAAAGTCTGCAGAGGGATCTGGATAGGCTGAGCGAGTGGGCGAGGACCTGGCAGATGGAGTATAACGTTAGCAAGTCTGAGGTATCCGCTTTGGCAGGAATAATAGTAGGAGGGATTATTATTTAAAAGCTACGGTGCAGAGGGACCTGGGGGTCCTTGTGCACGAATCGTAAAAACCCAGTCTGCAGGTGCAGCAGGTGATCAAGAAGGCGAATGGAATGTTGGCCTTTATAGCGAGGGGGATAGAATATAAAAGTAGGGAGGTCTTGCTGCAACTGTACAGGGCATTGGTGAGGCCACAGCTGGAGTACTGTGTGCAGTTTTGGTTGCTGCACTTGCAGAAGGATATACTGGCCTTGGAGGGAGTGCAGAGCAGGTTCATTAGGCTGATAACAGAGATGAGGGGGTTGGCCTGTGAGGAGAGATTGAATAGACTGGGTCTGTACTCGTTGGAGTTCAGTAGGCTGAGGGGGGATGTTATAGAGACGTATAAGATAATGTAGGGGATGGATAGGGTAGAGGTAGAGAGATTCTTCCTGCTTAGAAAGGATAGCAGGACTAGGGGGCACAGCCTCAAGATAAGGGGGGGTGCAGTTTAGAACGGAGTTAAGGAGGAACTTCTTCACTCAAAGGGTTGCGAGTCTCTGGAATTCTCTGCCCGTTGAAGTGGTGGAGGCTGCCTCGCTAAATATATTTAAGTCACGGGTAGATAGGTTTTTGACAGACAGGGGAATTAAGGGTTATGGGGAGAAAGCGGGAAAGTGGAACTGATCCACTTCTGATCAGCCATGATCTTATTGAATGGCGGGGCAGGCTCGAAGGGCTAGATGGCCGACTCCTGCTCCTATTTCTTATGTTCTTATGTAAGGAGCATTGAAGTGACATTGCAACCGTAGAGTTCTTTTATTTAACTGGATTGAAGTCCCCCAATGTCAAGACAGGTCTTTCAACAGCCCCTCTGCACCCCCACCCCCCCCATTCCCCCGTAGCCTCTATAGCTGCCTTGAAACTCCCAGGTCAACAGGCCTGATTGCCCCCACAAACTAACCCCCGCACCATCAATGAGAACCCCAGCTTTGTGGGCACATTCTGCTGTAGTGGGCACTTCAAGCCAAGAGCTTTCCCTCTTCGAGGGTGAAAATCCAGGCCATTGCATCCCGCTAGCTAATTCTAACGGAATGTGCGCATTTTTGTTTTAGAACGGGTGCAGCTCTAGGAGGGAATACTGGGATGTGTGGGACAGCCTGCATTCGGATGTTCCATATTTTATGTGTGCACTCATTTATGAGATTACTGCATATTTAATGGCTTTAGCTGGCTGAATATGCAACTTAATGGAGGATAAAACCAAATCA
The DNA here is from genome assembly GCA_037974335.1 of Prionace glauca. Classification (NCBI taxonomy): domain Eukaryota; kingdom Metazoa; phylum Chordata; class Chondrichthyes; order Carcharhiniformes; family Carcharhinidae; genus Prionace; species Prionace glauca. Next base: position 55,456,140 of record CM075746.1, on the reverse strand, counting down.
CATAAGTGGGCTTTGCAATTAGGTGGCTTTAACCGCAGCAGAGAGTCACGAGCCAGGAGAAAAACAAGTACTAGAAACCCCGCAGTAATGCTATGCAGCAAATGGACTGAATTACAGATGCATTTCGGTAACAGCACCTTTCTGAGGCACTCATCGTGAGTGATGTGCGTGTACCGTCCCCACTCGCCGCTGCACAGTATTATCTCTTGTCAGATGGCGCAGACAGTAGGGAAACATATCACAGTGTTCAAGTCTGTTTGCAACTCCTCAGCTACAGAGGCAGTCCACGCCACCCTGCGGTAAGATTTGGGCAATATCTGGGCTGTCATGTAGTCATTGGTATTCATGCCATGCATGTGCCAGGCAATGACCATCTCCAACAGAAGACAATCTAACCAACTCCCCCTGACGTTCAATGGCTTTGCCATCATCAAACCCCTAGCCGTTAATATCCTTGGGATTGTCATTAACCAGAAGCTGATTGGGGGCGGCACGGTAGCGCAGTGGGTTAGCACTGCTGCTTCACAGCTCCAGGGACCTGGGTTCGATTCCCGGCTCGGGTCACTGCCTGTGTGGAGTTTGCACATTCTCCTCGTGTCTGTGTGGGTTTCCTCCGGGTGCTCCGGTTTCCTCCCACAGTCCAAAGATGTGCGGGTTAGGTTGATTGGCTATGCTAAAATTACCCGTTAGAGTCCTGGGATGTGTAGGTTAGAGGGATTAGCGGGTAAATATGTAGGGATATGGGGATAGGGTCTGGGTGGGATTGTGTTCGGTGCAGACTCGATGGGTCGAATGGCCTCTTTCTGCACTGTAGGGTTTCTATGATTTGAGCTGGACCATCCATATAAGTATGGTGGCTACAAACAGACACAGGGAAATCTTCAGCAAATAACTTCTTCTGACACCCCAAATCTTCCACAGTGAGAAGTTCCTTGAACGTTTAACAATAAATTACGTGCAAATGATAAAGCTGTAATCATGATGTGGAGATGCCGGCATTGGACTGGGGTGGGCACAGTATTAAAGTCTATCTATTAGTCACAAGTAAGGCTTACATTAACACTGCAATGAAGTTACTGTGAAATTCCCCTAGTCGCCACACTCTGTTCGGGTCAATGCACCTAACCTTTCCTTCAGATTGTGGGAGGGGACCAGAGAACCTGGAGGAAACATGTGCGGACACATGGATTTGGGGCCTGTGTCCGTGGGAGTTTGCGCGTTCTCCCCATGGTTGCGTGGGTTTCCTCCGGGTGCTCCGGTTTCCTCCCACATCCCAAAAATGTGCTTTTAGGCTGATTGATTGGGTAACAAATTGTCCCTATATTGGACCTCCCTGATCCTCACACATTAGGCACAGACTAAAATCATGAATAGGTCACTGACCATGGGACGGCGGTGCAGGCTCGTTGGGCCGAAGGGCCTGTTTCCCGTGCTGTGTTGTTCTTTGTTCTTTGTTGTTCTTTGAAACCCACACTGACACAGGGAGAATGTGCAAACTCCACAGTGAGCCAATCCGGGAATCGAACCCGGACCCCTGGCGCTCTGAGGCAGGGATGCCACCATGCCGTCCCAGTAAGAAGTCTCACAACACCAGGTTAAAGTCCAACATGCTTATTTGGTATTCCGAGCTTTTGGAGCGCTGCTCCTTCGTCAGATGAGTCACCTAATGAAAGATTAGTGCTCCAAAAGCTCATGATGTCAAATAAACTTGTTGGACTTTAACCTGGTGCTGTGAGACTTAAAACTGTAACCAGTCAGAAAGTGAGACAAGGCACAGCAAAAGAAATAGTAAGAGTGAAGGAAAAGACAGTTGGATCAATTTCACTGAGAACTTCAGCAGATAGAACATGAGGTAAAAGTTTGAGACCCGTAATCTAAATAAGAAGCAGCCCAGCTTTATCAAAGCTGAAAATAAGACTGTGAAATAGGTGGAAGTAGCTGGGAAATGCATTAGTGTCCATGAGGAACAGCACAACATCAACTAGCACCAGCGAGGGATCTAAAGAGAGAGCATGAAGATGTGAACAAAAGGGTTGAGTGAAAATGGAGCTTAGCAACAGCACGGAGCTCGAGAAGGGCCAAGGGAATCCCATGTAATGGGTGAGGGGACTGCTAGTCTCAAAGTGAAATGCATCAAGGATTTGATCCCTGGCGCTCATGTACATCATCTCCTGCAATAGTCTCCGTGCTGCTGAAGCAGAAATCAGAGCAGAGGAATCATTCACCAGAGCTATATTGGGAATCCTTTAGAGATCCAACAGAAATGTCCAATCGTATGGACAATACAGCTGGAGGAATTGGCATTGTGCAGAGAAGCAGAAACTTCTCTGCACAATGCCAGGGTTCCAGGGTGCTGTGGAGGACTCAGTAATGGACAAACCCAAAGAGAGAACATGAGTGTTGGAACAAGTTAATAATTCGGGAGAGTTGTCCAATAAGTATAACTACAAAAGAAGAATGTGGCAGTTCTTTGAAAATATGCAAAGCATTAGTAGGAAGAGATTGTTACCAAATATTGTTACAATGGAATGATGGATTCACCTTGGAAGAAACTCAGAAATGGAAGAACTGAATGGGTTGTGAAAGCAGATGCATTGGAATAAAGGGCAGCTCAGGTCTAAACAGAAGATTGGTTGATGTGGGGGGAAGAGATTGACTAATGAAGCCACTCAGTTGATGCAGATGTGCGAGAGAGAACTAGAGAAAGCAGCAATTCGGGCAGAGAAGGAATCTGCAATAACGTACCAGAACAAAATTGCTGAAATGTTTACACTAATTGAAATGCACAGGAACTAATCTGATAATGTTGTCAATGGAAAAGCGTGCCAAATAGAAATGCTAGGCAGAGAAGAAACTTTGTCATTCGACCTAAGTACCAGGAATAGAGTACCATTTCTTTCACAAGTGACAAACCAAGATTATACAAGAACTGTCAAGACTTAAGACTGTGTTGTATTGAGTGTAAGACTGTTGTATTGAGCGTAAGACTGTGTCATAGAAACATACAAACATAGAAACATAGAATATTACAGCACAGTACAGGCCCTTCGGCCCTCAGTGTTGTGCCGAGCTATGTCCAATCTCAAGATCAAGCTATCCCACTCCCTATAATTCTGGGTATTGAATGTAAGACTGTGTTGTTTTGAGTGTAAGATTGTTTTGTATTGAGTTGAAGACTGTACTGTATTGAGTGTAAGACTGTGTTGTACTGAGTGTAAGACTGCGTTGTATTGAAATGATGGCAACTGCATGCATTATAGGGTAGGTTGATAAGGAGAAGGATCAATGAAGGATTGGAGAGTGACACTGTCCACGGAGTAAAGTATGTGGTCAGTGCACAATCTAGAACAGAACTCAAAAAGCAACAAGCCTGCATGGAAGAATCCCATGCAAGACTATATTTGGAATTGTAAGAAGTCCCACAACACAACAGGGCATGGGTTAAGGGTGAAAGGAGAAAAGTTTAAAGGGAATATTAGGGGAGGGGGCTTCTTCACACAGAGAGTGGGGGGAGTGTGGAATGAGCTGCCAGATAAATGTGGGCTCACTTCTAACATTTAAGAAAAACTTGGATGGGTTCATGGATGAGAGGGGTGTGGAGGGAGATGGTTCACGTGCAGGTCAGTGGGACTGGGCAGAAAAATGGTTCGGCACAGGGGCCAAAAGGCCTGTTTCTGTGCTGTAATTTTCTATGGTTCTATGGTTCTAAAACCAGGTTAAAGTCCAATAGGTTTATTTGGAATCACGAGCTTTCACTCTAATTTCTGCTTCCTCAGATGAGCCTGATGAAGGAGCAGTGCTCCTAAAGCTCGTGATTCCATATAAACTTGTTGGACTTTAGCCTGGTGTTGTGAGATTCCTTCCTGTGCCAGTCCAACACCGGCATCTCCACATCATATATTTGGAACCGTGCATAGTTAAAACTTTCTAGGAGAAGTGTTACGTTAAATGCAAGCTTCATGATTCAACAATTGCTACATTGATTAACAAGTGTCTCACTTGAATGAATCAATGTTGAAGATTGCAGAAGAAAATTAAGGAGGGAGGGATGTTGTGTACATGTTGTCTGTCACTTTAAGACAGCGTACCAGAAGTGAGTAACCTGAATTGGAGAACCAGCAGACACTGAGAGTGAATGAGGGGTGGAGTCCTTTCTCAGACAGAGTTTTCTAGAAGCCACGTTGTAAGGATTGGAACTGCTGATTGAGGGCAGCCCAGAGAGCTGCGACGCCAATTTTCTCTCAACAGTAAATGCCTTTTGTTCCTAAGAAAGCCTGAAGTATTTTGACGATGCTGGGATATCACAACAAAACAGTTTTAATCTCCGCAGCCTGCTAATTTTACACTCAAGGCGCACAGATCAATGGATTGGATGACAGTGTGACTGAGGTAATGATCACACTCACCACATAGGATCCAAACACTCTGCCAACTCAACAGAGGGCAAGTTAATACTATAGAGGCAGAACTGCCAGATGCACACCCAGGTCATGCTGTGGAACAAAAAGTGGTTCGTCAGTCAAACGTTCAATCCACAGTGGTGGATTCTTTAGGAAGAATCTTCACTTTGTGGATGCCTCACATATCTATTAATACTTCAACCATAAGTAATCTGATTAGTCTGCGTTTTAGACTGAGGCATATCTGTTGATCCTTCTGGAGGTTGGCTGCATCTTGTAGTTGAAGAAAGATTGATTTTTAAACTCCACTTTACCCCTCAATATCCACCATCAAAAGAAGAAATAAAGGTTCAGAAACACTCCTTATTTCGGGCAGCATGTTGGCACAGCGGTTAAGCCCTGCTGCCTCACAGCGCCGGGGATCCAGGTTCAATTCCAGCCTCGGGTCGCTGTCTGTGTAGGGATAGCTCTGGGTGCGCCCCGGTTTCCCCCTGCAGTCCAAAGAGGTGCGGGTTAGGTGGATTGGCCATGCTAACGTGACCCTGGTATCAGGGGATTAGCAGGGCTAAATGTATGGGGTTACAGGTTTAGGATCTGGGTTGGATTGTGGTCGGTGCAGACTCAAAGGGCTGAATGGCCTCCATCTGCACTGTAGGGATTCTATGATATGGATTCATGCAGGAATGCATCTTCCACTGCAGGTTTCTGCCACTGCACTGCTAGCATTGCGACAGGGGTCTAGCTGAATCTAAACTGTTTCCGTTTGCACTAATCATTTGTCCAAGTCACACCGATTTTCAATTTATTCCTCGTCAGCAGTCTCTAGCCAGTTAACCTTTGCAGCTGAACGGAGAGGCAGACTGCCAAAAATCCCAAAGGGGTTAAGTAGGGCAGAGAGTTTTCACTCTGCAGGAGTTTGAAGGTAAGGATTCAGTTGGCATGGACCCAACCCCGACCTTCCAAAAGAACCCCTGAGGGTGGTGGGCTGGGCAATGAAGTCCGTGGGTTCATGGAAGCTAAAAAGATCTCTTCGGCGCATTAGTATAATTCACAGCGTGGAAACACATGACATTTCAAGCACCTGGATTCTCTCTCTGTACTCTTGCCCGGTTACAGTCCTGAAGCCTCACAGCTCAGTTATCCGAACCCGACCGTCTTATTTTAAGACGGACATTCTCCTCGTGTCTGCGTGGGTTTTCTCCGGGTGCTCCGGTTTCCTCCCACAGTCCAAAGATGTGCGGGTTAGGTTCATTGGCTACGCTAAAATTGCCCCTTCGTGTCCTGGGATGTGTAGGTTAGAGGGATTAGCAGGTAAAATGTGTAGGGATATGGGGATAGGATCTGGGTGGGATTGTGTTGGGTGCAGACTCAATGGGCCGAAGGGCCTGTTTCTGCACTGTAGGGTTCTATACTTCTAAAATTAACTGAATGAGTGGTGGCTGGGGGGGAGGGGGGGGGGGGAGACAAGGGACGGAGGTTCCCTGCGAACATTCCGTCCAAACGAATACCGGGGGGGGAGGGGAGTTGAATTTTTTCATGTCCTTGTCTCCTCTCTGTAAACACTCTTGAGTGAGCCAGGAGGCTGAAGCCAAAAGAATATCGGGCTGGCGCTGGTTCAGCGAGCTATCAATGTGCGGAGTGCATTACGTGTGCCTCTGAGTGAACGCACTCTGCGAGCACAGTGCCTGAGATTGTGCGCCGAGGCGATTTTAACCCGACCCCACCCAGTGCTGGGACTAGACCAGCTGCCATTTTACACACGGCCCACACTGAGATGGAAAGGGAAATCATAAGAACATAAGAAATAGGAGCAGGAGTCGGCCATCCAGCCCTTCGAGCCTGCCCCGCCATTCAATAAGATCATGGCTGATCTGTCGTGACTCAGCTCCACCTTCCCGCCCTCTCCCCATAACCCTTAATCCCCTCTCTTATCAAAAACCCATCAACCCGTTTCTTAAAAATATTTAGCGAGGCAGCCTCCACCACTTCAACGGGCAGAGAATTCCAGAGATTCACCACCCTTTGAGTGAAGAAGTTCCTCCTCAACTCTGTTCTAAACCGCCCTCCCCTTTATCTTGAGGCTGTGCCCCCTTGTCCTACTGTCTTTTTTGAGCGGGAAGAGTCTCTCCACCTCTATCCTATCCATCCCATTCATCATCTTATACGTCTCAATGAGATCTCCCCTCATTCTTCTAAACTCTAACGAGTACAAGCCCAGTTTATTCAGCCTCTGGCAGCGTGTCACACAGGCAGTCATTCTGACGCTGTTGTTCCCCTACGGGTGATTAGTCGCTCTCTGTGTGTATATGGGGGAGTGGGGGCGGGAGCTCCAATTGCACCTCAGCCTCTGCGGGGACATGCTACAGATTAAAACATGCCTCAACGAAGAAACGCGTGCATTTCTATAGCACCTTTTGTGACCCCAACATGTGTGAAAACACCTCACAGACAATCAAATCCTTCTCTCAGAGTGTTGTGACAGTTGTAATGTTGGCCATCTGGCAACCAATTTGTGCACAGCAAGCTCCCGCAAGCAGCACTGTGATAATCACCAAATTATCTGTTTTTGATGCTGATGGAGGGATAAATGAGTGGCTTGGAATCAAAGTTCATCACGGGACGCATGGTAGCACACAGTGGGTTAGCACTGCTGCCTCACAGCGCCAGGGACCCGGGTTCAATTCCAGCCTCGGGTCACTGTGGAGTTTGCATGTTCTCCCCGTGTCTGCGCGGGCTTCCCGCGGATGCTCCGGTTTCCTCCCACACTCCAAAGATGTGTAGGTTAGGCGGATTGGCCGTGCTAAATTTCCCCTTAGTGTCCCGGGATGTGCAGGTTAGATGGATTAGAAATGGGAAATGTGTGGGGTTAAAGGGATAGGGATGGGGGGGGGGAGGTCCTGAGTCAGATACTCTGTCAGAGAGCTGGTGCAGACTCAATGGGCTGAATGGCCTCTCCTGCACTGGGATTCGGTGAGTCTATGGACAGGTTTGTGAAAGGTAGCACCTTTCTTGAAATCCACTTCCTTCCGCCATGAGAAAAGAGCACCACCAGTGAGACACAATAGGGAGCACTGTGCCTCTACTGGCAGAAGCATGTAACTACAGAGTGACATGTTTACATAGACAATTTCCATTATAAATGGAAGTTGCCAGGAGGTGTGCGGAGACATAAGATTAATAACACATTATCCAGGTAAATAACACAATACCAAGTAAAACTGACAGCTTCACCTCTCTCAGCATCTCCTCCTCCTTTTACTTTCCTGAAACCATTCACTAGATCCCTTCCACCCACAATCCAATGGAATAACCAGCTAACCGCAGTGTTAAGTAACTAACATTTTCCAGCATCTGATCCAAGTTGTTAATTGAATCTCCAGCACTGTGTCCTGCAATGACAGGAGCTGGAAGGGAGTGTGCAGTGTTCCTTCCTCCTCGTTTTCCAGACATTATTCTTTTCCCAGACACCACCCGGTGCAACTTAAAAGGGATCTGCCTCTCTCAAACCAGCAATGAAGGAAAGGAACTTCTTTCGCGCATTTCACAATTTCAGAATGTCCTGAAGCACTTTACAGCCATTGAAGTACTTTTGAAACGTAGACTGGGATTCTCCGACCTCCCCCTGTGGCTGGGATTCTCCAGTCTCGCCTGTGGCTGGGATTCTCCAATCTCGCCCACGGCTGGGATTCTCCAATCTCGCCCACGGCTGGGATTCTCCGCACCCACCTGTGGTTGGGATTCTCCAGTCTCGCCTGTGGTTGGGATTCTCCGCACCCACCTGTGGCTGGGATTCTCCAGTCTCACCTGTGGCTGGGATTTTCCAATCTCGCCTGTGGTTGGGATTCTCCGCACCCACCTGTGGCTGGGATTCTCCAATCTCGCCTGTGTTTGGGATTCTCCGCACCCACCTGTGGCTGGGATTCTCCAATCTCGCCCACGGCTGGGATTCTCCGCACCCACCTGTGGCTGGGATTCTCCAGTCTCACCTGTGGCTGGGATTTTCCAATCTCGCCTGTGGTTGGGATTCTCCGCACCCACCTGTGGCTGGGATTCTCCAATCTCGCCTGTGTTTGGGATTCTCCGCACCCACCTGTGGCTGGGATTCTCCAATCTCGCCTGTGGCTGGGATTCTCCAATCTCGCCCACGGCTGGGATTCTCCGCACCCACCTGTGGCTGGGATTCTCCAATCTCGCCCACGGCTGGGATTCTCCGCACCCACCTGTGGCTGGGATTCTCCAATCTCGCCTGTGGCTGGGATTCTCCAATCTCGCACACATTCACACACACACAACAGAAACATGCATACACACAATATATTTAAGGTGATGGATGGGTTGCTTATCAAATGGGTTGGTTTCTGCTGGATGGTGTCAAGCGTCTGGAGCTGAACCCATCCAGGTTCATGGAGAGTATTCCATTCCATTCCTGGCTTGAGCCTTTTGGGAAGGCATTGGGGATTCCGGATGTTTCTCTGCGCATAATTCCCAGTTTTTGACCTACTGTTATTGCCACAATAGTTATATGACTGGTGCGGTTATGTTCCTGGTCATTCCACATGGCCATGCATCCTGATGTTCAAGCAGAGTTTGGGAGACAATGGGTGGGATTTTTCAGCCCTGTTTGCCCCTTAACCGGAAAATCCCATCTGAGGTTAATGGATCATTGACTGATCCATCCCTTGCCCGCTCCGATTCCCGTGGTAAGCGGGATGGGATAATTCCCTTCAATTGAATAGAGTGAGCTTACCATAGAACCATAGAGACCGCACAGTACAGAAAGAGTCCATTCGGCCCATCGAATCTGCACTGACCACAATCCCATCCAGGCCCTACCCCCATATCCCTACATATTATACCCACTAATCCCTCTAACCTACACATCCCAGGACACTAAGGGCGATTTCTTAGCATGGCCAATCGACCTGACCTGCACATCTTTGGACTGTGAGAGAAAACCCACACAGACACGAGGAGAATGTGCAAACTCCACACAGACAGCGACCCGAGCTGGGAATCGAACCTAGGTCCCTGGGGCTGCTGAGCAGCAGTGCTAACCACCGTGCTGCCGTGCTGCCGTGCCGCCTGTGGAGAGATCTGAGGACCACGGGTTTAAATTGAATGAATAGTGAGGATCAGATTGGGAGACAGCACAGGTCAGCCCGAGAAACAACCATTCCAATCTTTTTCCACCGAGTTGATGTTTTGTTGCTCGCTTCCCAAGTCAATAAATTTATCAACAGCGCTCAGATTTAACAGTGTCCATGAACTTCCTGACATCTGCTGTTCACGGGAAGCCAGAAATCCCACAGCCGGGTCTCTGCCAGGAACAATGTCTGTCGATGAGCTCAGTGAACAGGTTCCAGTGTGTCACATAGACAGGGGGCAACCATTTTAACTAGTCGATTATCAACCTGACTGGACACACTGTTGACAGATTCTCCAACTAAACAATGAATAAATCAACCTTTATTGAGAAATCAAGTCAAGAGCTCAGAGTTCAGATCTCACCACAGCTGATTTTAAACTGGACGGAAGATGAGATAAGCGGAGACACACTTTTCAAATCCTGTAGGTAACTATCAGAAGGGAAAAGAAGGTAAGGGATTTTATCGTGACTTTGTTTCATTTACTAAAGCAAGTGGTGACCAAATTGGCTAAAACCAGATCTGGTAACTATTGCTGCCTTAGAAGCATAGAAACCAGAGAAATTATACAGCTTAAATGGCCCATCTTGTCCACACTCTTTCTAATACCACCCTCCTGCACACATCTCACGGCCCTGCAAATTACAGCACTTAAGGTGCAGATCCAGCTACTTTTAAAAGAGTTTAGAACCATAGAACCCTACAGTGCAGAAACAGGCCCTCCGGCCCATCGAGTCTGCACCGAACACAATCCCACCCAGACCCTATCCCCATATCCCTACACATTTACCTGCTAATCCCTCTAACCTACACATCCCAGGACACTAAGGGGCAATTTCAGCATAGCCAATGAACCTAACTTGCACATCTTTGGACTGTGGGAGGAAACCGGAGCACCCGGAGAAAACCCACGCAGACACGAGGAGAATGTGCAAACTCCACACAGGCAGTGACCCGAGCCGGGAATCGAACCCAGGACCCTGGGGAGCTGTGAAGCAGCAGTGCTAACCACTGTGCTACCGTGCCGCCCAAGAGTTTAGGGTCTCTGTCCCCACCACCAACCCCGGCAGCAAGTTCCAGCCACCTACCATCCTCTGTGCAAAACACTTCTCGATGTGGAGATGCCAGGGTTGGACTGGGGCAAACACAGTAAGTAGTCTGGCAACCCCAGGTTTAAGTCCAACTGACTCATTTGATAGTAAACTCACAAGCTTTCTATGGTGAGATCCCCGGGGTACTATTTTTGATCTCTTGATTACTAGCCCAGTAACAATACCACGAAGATACTGCCTCCCTAATTGTGAGGAGATTGGATGACAAGGAATCCCCAGCTCAGTAAATTGGACTTATATCCGGAATCACACAGTCGCAACATTGCAGAAGGAGGTCATTTGGCTCATTGTGTCTGTGTCTGTTCGTCAATTAAGCATCATAATTTAGTGCCATCTTCCTGCCTTTTCCCTGTATCCCTGCACATTATTTCTATTCGAGTAGTTATAGGATCATAGAACCCTACAGTGCAGAAAAAGACCTTTCGGCCCATTGAGTCTGCACTGACCACAATCCCACCCAGGCCCTACCCCCATATCCCTACATACTATACCCATTAGAACATAGAACATAGAACATTACAGCGCAGAACAGGCCCTTCGGCCCACGATGTTGCGCCGACCAGTTACAAAACAATGACCCACTAGCCTAAACCAATCCCTTTTCATCCATAAACCTATCCACGGATCTCTTAAACGCCCCCAAACTAGGCGCATTTACAACTGCAGCAGGCAGGGCATTCCAATCCCTCACCACCCGCTGGGTAAAGAACCTATCCCTGACATCCATCCTATAACTACCCCCCCTTAATTTAAAGCCATGCCCCCTCGTGCTAGATTTCTCCATCAGAGGAAAAAGGCTATTACTATCCACCCTATCCAAACCTCTAATCATCTTATATGTTTCAATAAGATCCCCTCTTAGCCGCCTTCTTTCCAGCGAAAACAACCCCAAATCCCTCAGCCTCTCCTCATAGGACCTCCCCTCCATACCAGGCAACATCCTGGTAAACCTCCTCTGCACCCTCTCCAAAGCCTCCACATCCTTCCTGTAATGTGGGGACCAGAACTGATCCCTCTAACCTACACATCCCTGGACACTAAGGGGCAATTTCTTAGCACGACCAATCAACCTAACCCGCACATCTTTGGACTGTGGGAGGAAACCGGAGCACCCGGAGGAAAACCCACGCAGACACGAGGAGAATGTGCAAACTCCACGCAGACAGTGACCCGAGCCAGGAATCAAACCCAGGACCCTGGAGGTGTGAAGCAGCAGTGCTAACCCACTGCGCTACCGTGCCGCCCATTATCTAATGCTCTCTTGAATGCCTCAATTGAACCTATCTCCACCACACTTCCGGGTAGAGCATTGCGGACCCAACCCACTCATTGTGTGAGAAACAAAATTTTCACGTCCCATTTGTTTTGCAAATAATATAAAACCAGCGCCCTCTCATTCTTGATCCTTTTACAAGTGAGAACAGTTTCTCCCTCTCTACTCTGATCAGCTTCCTCATGAACATTGCTATCAAATCTCCTCTGAGCCTTCTTCTCTACAAGGAGAACAGTCCCAACCTCTCCAATCTATCCTCATCCCTGAAGCTTCTTATCCATGGAACCATTCTTGTAAACTTCTTCTGCACTCTCTCCAATGGGTTCACATCCTTCCTATATTGCGGTACCCAGAACTGTACACAGTACCCCAGCTGAGATCTAACTACGGTCCTGTACCGGTCTAGCAGTATCTCCTTGATCTTTTATGCTACGTCCCTATTAATAAAACCTAGAGTTTCTTGGCAGTCAGAAAGATGAGATGTGATCTTACCGAAATAGAAGAGATTCTGAAAAGGCTTCACAGAGTAAACACAGGTTGTTTGGAGGATCTAGAACATGGCGAGGGTGGGGGTGGGGGCCTCATTTCAGGACCAGAGGTTGATCATTTAGGACTGAGAAGAGGAAATCTTTTCCACTCAGAGGTTTGAGCAACTTAGAAACAGTGCATGCTCCATCATTGAATATATTTGAGGCTCAGTTTTGAAGTTTTGAACTCAGGGAATCAGGAGATATGGGGAATGAACAGGGGGAGATGGAGTTGAGACAGAAAATCAGCCACCTTTGTACAGAAGGGCGGAGCAGGTTCTGAATTCTCGATTTACAGCCGGAGACTCTGAAAGACGGAAGGCCAATCAAAGTGAGGAACTATCAATCGCTCTCCCTTGGGCTATTATACACACCTCCTGGGTTACAGCAGAGGGACAGAGGGATCCTATCATCCTACGGTATGAAGGGAGGCCTCAAAAGCTGTGACCTTTTTACAAACAAGCTTAGGTGCATTCCAAAAAGTGAGGTGCAAGCCAATGAGGGAGGCGCACCTCAGTGAGGGAGGGTGTGTTCCAATGAGGGAGGTCTGCTCCAAAGAGGGAGAGGTGTGTTCCAATGAGGGAGAAGTGTGTACCAATGAGGGAGAAGTGTGTACCAATGAGGGAGAGGTGTGTTCCAATGAGGGAGAGGTGTGTTCCAATGAGGGAGGTGTGTTCCAATGAGGGAGAGGTGTGTTCCAGTGAGGGAGAGGTGTGTTCCAATGAGGGAGAGGTGTGTTCCAATGAGGGAGAGGTGTGTTCCAATGAGGGAGGTGTGTTCCAATGAGGGAGAGGTGTGTTCCAATGAGGGAGAGGTGTGTTCCAGTGAAGGAAGTGTGTTCCAATGAGGGAGAGGTGTGTTCCAATGAGGGAGAGGTGTGTTCCAATGAGGGAGAGGTGTGTTCCATTGAGGGAGAGGTGTGTTCCAGTGAAGGAGGTGTGTTCCAATGAGGGAGAGGTGTGTTCCAATGAGGGAGAGGTGTGTTCCAATGAGGGAGGTGTGTCCCAATGAGGGAGAGGTGTGTTCCAATGAGGGAGAGGTGTGTTCCAATGAGGGAGAGGTGTGTTCCTATGAGGGAGAGGTATGTTCCAATGAGAGAGAGGTGTCCCAATGAGGGAGAGGTGTGTTCCAGTGAAGGAGGTGTGTTCCAATGAGGGAGAGGTGTGTTCCAATGAGGGAGAGGTGTGTTACAATGAGGGAGAGGTGTGTTCCAATGAGGGAGAGGTGTGTTCCAATGAGGGAGAGGTGTGTTCCAATGAGGGAGGTGTGTCCCAATGAGGGAGAGGTGTGTTCCAATGAGGGAGAGGTGTGTTCCAATGAGGGAGAGGTGTGTTCCAGTGAAGGAGGTGTGTTCCAATGAGGGAGAGGTGTGTCCCAATGAGGGAGAGGTGTGTTCCAATGAGGGAGAGGTGTGTTCCAATGAGGGAGAAGTGTGTTCCAATGAGGGAGAGGTGTGTACCAATGAGGGAGAGGTGTGTTCCAATGAGGGAGGTGTGTCCCAATGAGGGAGAGGTGTGTTCCAATGAGGGAGAGGTGTGTTCCAATGAGGGAGAGGTGTGTTCCAATGAGGGAGAGGTGTGTTCCAATGAGGGAGGTGTGTCCCAATGAGGGAGAGGTGTGTTCCAATGAGGGAGAGGTGTGTTCCAATGAGGGAGAGGTGTGTTCCAATGAGGGAGGTGTGTCCCAATGAGGGAGAGGTGTGTTCCAATGAGGGAGAGGTGTGTTCCAATGAGGGAGAGGTGTGTTCCAATGAGGGAGGTGTGTCCCAATGAGGGAGAGGTGTGTTCCAATGAGGGAGAGGTGTGTTCCAATGAGGGAGAGGTGTGTTCCAATGAGGGAGAGGTGTGTTCCAATGAGGGAGGTGTGTCCCAATGAGGGAGAGGTGTGTTCCAATGAGGGAGAGGTGTGTTCCAATGAGGGAGAGGTGTGTTCCAATGAGGGAGGTGTGTCCCAATGAGGGAGAGGTGTGTTCCAATGAGGGAGAGGTGTGTTCCAATGAGGGAGAGGTGTGTTCCAATGAGGGAGGTGTGTCCCAATGAGGGAGAGGTGTGTTCCAATGAGGGAGAGGTGTGTTCCAATGAGGGAGAGGTGTGTTCCAATGAGGGAGGTGTGTCCCAATGAGGGAGAGGTGTGTTCCAATGAGGGAGAGGTGTGTTCCAATGAGGGAGAGGTGTGTTCCAATGAGGGAGAGGTGTGTTCCAATGAGGGAGGTGTGTCCCAATGAGGGAGAGGTGTGTTCCAATGAGGGAGAGGTGTGTTCCAATGAGGGAGAGGTGTGTTCCAATGAGGGAGGTGTGTCCCAATGAGGGAGAGGTGTGTTCCAATGAGGGAGAGGTGTGTTCCAATGAGGGAGAGGTGTGTTCCTATGAGGGAGAGGTATGTTCCAATGAGAGAGAGGTGTCCCAATGAGGGAGAGGTGTGTTCCAGTGAAGGAGGTGTGTTACAATGAGGGAGAGGTGTGTTCCAATGAGGGAGAGGTGTGTTCCAATGAGGGAGAGGTGTGTTCCAATGAGGGAGGTGTGTCCCAATGAGGGAGAGGTGTGTTCCAATGAGGGAGAGGTGTGTTCCAGTGAAGGAGGTGTGTTCCAATGAGGGAGAGGTGTGTTCCAATGAGGGAGGTGTGTTCCAATGAGGGAGAGGTGTGTCCCAATGAGGGAGAGGTGTGTTCCAGTGAAGGAGGTGTGTTACAATGAGGGAGAGGTGTGTTCCAATGAGGGAGAGGTGTGTTCCAGTGAAGGAGGTGTGTTCCAATGAGGGAGAGGTGTGTCCCAATGAGGGAGAGGTGTGTTCCAATGAGGGAGAGGTGTGTCCCAATGAGGGAGAGGTGTGTTCCAATGAGGGAGAGGTGTGTCCCAATGAGGGAGAGGTGTGTTCCAATGAGGGAGAGGTGTGTCCCAATGAGGGAGAGGTGTGTTCCAATGAGGGAGAGGTGTGTTCCAGTGAAGGAGGTGTGTCCCAATGAGGGAGAGGTGTGTTCCAATGAGGGAGAGGTGTGTTCCAGTGAGGGAGAGGTGTGTTCCAGTGAAGGAGGTGTGTCCCAATGAGGGAGAGGTGTGTCCCAATGAGGGAGAGGTGTGTTCCAATGAAGGAGGTGTGTGTCCCAATGAGGGAGAGGTGTGTTCCAATGAAGGAGGTGTGTGTTACAATGAGGGAGAGGTGTGTTCCAATGAAGGAGGTGTGTGTTACAATGAGGGAGAGGTGTGTTCTAATGAGGGAGGTGTGTTCCAGTGAAGGAGGTGTGTTCCAATGAGGGAGGTGTTCTCCAAAGATAGACTCGAGGAATGAAATTAGCTGAGCAAAATGACCAGCCGGTGTTAGGCTGCAAAAGGATGTGGGCTTTTCATCTCCAGCACCGAGTTCAATCCCAGAATGGTTTCATTTCCTGCACCCCACTCACCCCCCGCCCAGATTACACACAGAGATTACTCAATAAGAAAGTCAGTCCAGCTGCAAAAACTGGACTTGTAATAAAAATAACAGACAAAACAACATTGAAAGAAGAGGCCTCCGCAGGAACTCGCTGCTGTGATGAAAGATTTAGCAGGCCTTGCACTTGGCCGCAGTGATGGGATTAGAGCTTGCAGAAGGTTTCCATGGTCACCGCTTTTGGCTCTCGAACATGTTTTTCCCCTCATTTCCCGTGCCAAGCTTAGGAGCCAGATCGGTGGGAGGAAGTTGATTCTGTGAGTGAGTGAGTGCTTTTCCCCCCCAGTCTGTAATTATTTGGAGACCTGGGAGAGAGTTTGGGAATCAGGTTTCCCCGCAGCGGAGAGCGTTGTTGATAAATGAATGTTGTCAGCCAAACAGATCCTACTGAACCATTCCCAGTGTACTAATTCAAGGGATTAGCTCAACTTCACCAATTTCTTTCTGTGTCCCGCCCAAGGAACTGTGACTGTGATGTATTTCAACGTACATTTTGTTCTCAAGTACTCCAGAGAGCTCAGCTCGTGATCCAGAACGACACTCCCAGTTCATTGGAAAGGCGCTGCTGCAGTGTTGCATGTTGTTGGGTATTAAAGCTCCATTTGCCCTCTCAGGCAGGGACGAAAAGGATCCGTGGCGAGATGTCAAATAAAGCCAGGGGAGTCTTGCTGGCCAAATGTTTCCCCCTCAGCCAGCATCTCTGAAAGTAATCTCTGGGTATTATCTCTTAGCTGTTTGTGGCAGCTTGCTGTGCACACAGTTTGGCTGCCTTTCTTGCTAAAAGAGCGATCACACTTTGAAAGTATACGGCCCGCTGTAAAGTTGGTGGCACGGTGGCGGAATGCTTGGCGCCGGCAGCCTCACAGCTCCAGGTTCAATTCCGGCCTCGGGTGACTGCCCACGCGGAGTTTGCGCATTCTCCCCGTGTCTGCGTGGGTTTCCTCCGGGTGCTCTGGTTTCCTCCCACACTCCAAAGATTGTGCGGGTTGAGTTGATTGGCCGTGCTAAATCGCCCCATAGTGTCAGGGGGATTAGCGAGGTAAATATATGGGGTGACAGGGATAGGAACCGTTTGTGCTCAGTGCAGGCTTGATGGGCTGAATGGCCACCTTCTGCACTGTAGGGATTCTATGTAAAGCATTTCCAAGATCACTGTACAAATGCCTTGCCTTTAGATCTCATTTTGACTTGTCCAAGCTTAAATTGGGCTATGGTAGTTTATTGCCTCATGTACTGACATAAAAATAATCTCGCAGTGATCTGTGCTGCACTTTGACACAAGCCCATGTATCAGGATGTGGCTGGGAATCTCCCACTGTCCTGCTGGGGTACAGCACAAACCCCTGCTTTGTTGGTGTATTCCTGGAAAAGGCAGGTTCTGGACAATATTTTGCGAGCTGGAATGACAGTGATGTTTGGTACCTGTTTAAGATCAGCAGGTTAGCCAAATTCTTTAAAGATTAGCCAAAAAACTGACTCAGCAGTGCTCACAGACTGGGATGCTAACATCAGGCTCGTTTCCAAGATACAGACATTTTGCTGATGATTTTTTGAGATCAAAACCAGGATATCAATACCAGGAAAAGGAAGGCTCTCATTTCAGACTCTTATGTACTCATTCCCACAGCAGCCAATACACAAAATATAGTGTTCACCTTTTATCTCTTCCCCAACAATATTATTCAGCTCCTGGCCTCAAAGATGCGTCGGATGATGGATTAGCCATTGGTTTTATGACAATCGGCAATAGTTTCATTATCACCATTATTGAGACTGGATTATAGAACATAGAACACTACAGCACAAACAGGCCCTTCGGCCCACAAGTTGCACCAATCACATCTATACCTACCAAGCCATACCATGACAGATCAGCCATGATCTTATTGAATGGCGGGCAGGCTCGAGGGGCCAGATGGCCTACTCTTGCTCCTATTTCTTATGTTCTTATGTTCATAGAACTATCTGTAACTCCCTATCCCAATAGATCCCATATACTCATCCAGAAGTCTTTTAAAAGACCCCAGCGAATTCGCCTCTACCACCACCAACGGCAGCCGATTCCATTCACTCACCACCCTCTGAGTGAAAAACTTACCCCTAACATTTCCTCTGTACCTGCTCCCCAGCACCTTAAACCTGTGTCCCCTCGTAGCGACCACTTCAGCCCTGTGAAATAGCCTCCCAGGATCCACCCTATCTATTCCTCTCAACATTTTATAAACCTCTATCAGGTCGCCTCTCAACCTTCGTCTCTACAGGGAGAAGAGACTGAGCTCCCTCAACCTATCTTCATAAGGCATGCCTCCCAATCCAGGCAACATCCTTGTAAATCTCCTCTGCACCTTCTCAATAGCTTCCACATCCTTCCTGTAGTGAGGCGACCAGAACTGCGCACAGTACTCCAAGTGGGGTCTGACGAGGGTCTTATAAAGTTGCAGCGTTACCTCCCGACTCCTAAACTCAATCCCTCGATTAATGAAGGCCAGTACACCATACGCCTTCTTGACTACATCCTCTACCTGCGAGGCTGATTTAAGAGCCCTATGGACCTGGACCCCAAGGTCCTTCTGATCCTCTGCACTAAGAGTCCTACCCTTGATATTGTACTCCTGCATCCCATTGGTCCTGCCAAAATGGACCACTACACATTTATCCGGGTTGAAGTCCATCTGCCACTTCTCCACCCAGTCTTGCATCCTATCTATGTCTTGCTGCAACTTCTGACATCCCTCCAGACTATTCACAACACCTCCAACCTTCGCGTCGTCTATGAAATCTATGTTTCAGATTTATTTATTAAATTTACACTTGCCATGGTGGGATTTGAACCCACCGTGTCCCCAGAGCATTAGCTGGGGCCCCGATTACTAATCCAGTGACATTACCACTGCACCACCATTACAAAATTAATTGATTTGCTCTTAATTTTCCCCTAATCAGTGGCCTAATCAATGAAGTTTGAATGCCAATTCCTGCAGTGAGTATCGCTCTGAGGAACTTCTTCACTCAAAGGGTGGTGAATCTCTGGAATTCTCTGCCCGTTGAAGTGGTGGAGGCTGCCTCGCTAAATATTTTTAAGTCACGGGTAGGTAGGTTTCTGATAGACAGGGGAATTAAGGGTTATGGGGAGAGGGCGGGAAAATGGAACTGATCCACGACAGATCAGCCATGATCTTATTGAATGGCGGGGCAGGCTCGAGGGGCTAGATGGTCTACTCCTGCTCCTATTTCTTATGTTCTTATGATAGGGGCTCCACTTCCACCCAATTTTTGCTGAAGCTTCAAATCCCACGTTGTTGATTCCCCGCAGGATTTGCTCTCCCGCTTTCTGGCGCTGGTTTCCCCATTTCCTTCCTTGAATTTGACATGAAGTAAACACTCTGCTTCCCTCAGCATGCCGGACTGACTGAGAACAGCCCCTTCCCTCGATGTGCTGCATAAATCAGCCCCTGCTGTGATTGTAAATTGAGTAAGAAGTCTCACAACGCCAGGTTAACCTAGCGTTGTGAGACTCCTCACAGTGCTTACCCCAGTCCAACACCGGCATCTCCACATCATTGTAAATTGACCCATATCCGTGTAAATCTCTGTCACCCTGTTTAAATCTCTGGAGTTCTCTGCCCGTTGAAGTGGTGGAGGCTGCCTCGCTAAATATTTTTAAGACGCGGGTTGATGGGTTTTTGATGAGAGAAGGGATTAAGGGTTATGGGGAGAGGGCGGGAAGGTGGAACTGAGACACGACAGATCAGCCATGAATGGCGGGGCAGGCTCGAAGGGCTAGATGGCCTACTCCTGCTCCTATTTCTTATGTTCTTATGTTCTTAAACACCTTTTAAATACCCTGTTTAAAAACTCCCAACAAGAATAACTTTCAGCAAAAGGAGGGTTATAGGTAAGCCAATTTAGAGGGTTATAGGTAAGCCTAGTAATCTCTAAGGTAGGGACATGTTCGGCACAGATTTGTGGGCTGAAGGGCCTGTATTGTGCTGTAGTTTTTTATGTTTCCATATAAAAAGATAGGAGGCCTGCTTCTCAACGACTTAGTAAAGTTCATCGATGCGCAGGAAATATCCCTGAAATGGGCATAAAATAATCCAATTCTCATCACTCATCTGGTACCAGCAGTCCCTCCAGGAATATAATAACGTCAATCCCAACCATACAGCAAACTCCTCCCCCAACCCTCCTCACTCTGTACCCACCTCACTCTATACCCACTCCCTCTATACCCTCTCACTCTATACCCTCCCCCTCTCTCTACACCTCCACCTCACTCTGGAACCCTGCACTTCAATCCAATGTTGCATTCCATACCCCGCCCCTCACTCTCTGTGCCCACTCTCTCACTATATGCCCAGCCCTTCCCACTCCTGAATCATTCTTGCTACAATTCCTCCACTCCCCCAACCTTCGTTGGGGTTGGAGTTGTGCTGAATCTAAAAAACTTCAGAAGTGATATTCCGTGGGAATCCGTGTTGGGGTCCCTATAATTCGTCATTTATACAAATGACATAGATGATTATGTGGGGTGTAGGATTAGTAAGTTTGAGAATGACACAAAGATTGGATGATTAGAAGTGAAGGTGGGGTGTCTTGGACTGCAAGAAGATGCAGGAATGGGCGGAGAAGTGGCAGATGGACTTCAACGCGGATAAATGTGTAGTCGTCCATTTCGGCAGAACCAACGGGATGAACGAGTACACTATTAAGGGCAGGGGTCTTAGTAGCGTTGAAGAGCAGAAGGATCTCGGGGTCCGGGTTCACAGGACTCTTAAATCGGCCTCGCAGGTGGAGGAGGTGGTCAAGAAGGCGTATGATGTACTGGCCTTCATTAATCGAGGGATTGAGTTTAGGAGTCGGGAGGTAATGCTGCAACTTTACAGGACCCTCGTCAGGCCTCATTTGGAGTACTGTGCGCAGTTCTGGTCGCTTCACTATAGGAAAGACGTAGAAGCTATTGAAAGGGTGCAGAGGAGATTTACAAGGATGTTGCCTGGACTGGGAGGCATGCCTTATGAAGATAGGTTGAGGGAGCTGGGACTCTTTTCCCTGGAGAGGCGAAGGTTGAGAGGTGACCTGATAGAAGTTTATAAAATGTTGAGAGGAATAGATAGGGTGGACTCTCAGAGGCTATTTCCCCGGGTTGAAATGGTCGCTACGAGAGGACACAGATTTAAGGTGCGGGGAGGGAAGTACAGAGGTGATGTTAGAGGTAAGTTTTTCACTCAGAGGGTGGTGAGTGAATGGAATCGGCTGCCGTCGTCGGTGGTGGAGGCGAACTCGCTGGGGTCTTTTAAAAGACTTCTGGATGTGTATATGGGGTTTAATGGGATTGGGGGTTATAGATAGGTCTATAGATTGGTGGGGTTGATGTGATCGGCACAACTTGAGGGCCAAAGGGCCTATTTGTGCTGTAATGTTCTATATGTTATAGACAGGACGGTCAAATGGGCAAGTAAGTGGCAGATGGAATTTAACCCTGAAAAGTGTGAGGTGATGCACTTTGGAAGGAGTAATTTGACCAGGAAGTATTCAATGAATGGTCGGACACTGGGAAGTTCTGTGGAACAAAGGGGGCCCTTGGTGTGTTTGTCCACAGATCTCTGAAAGAAGAAGGGGATGTTAGCAGGATGGTGAAAAAGGGTCACTCACCTTCATCAATTGAGGCACAGATTACAAACGCAGAGAACATAAGGAATAGGAGCAGGAGTAGGCCATCTAGCCCTTTGAGCCTGCCCCGCCATTCAATAAGATCATGGCTGATCTGAAGTGGATCAGTTCCACTTTCCCGCTTTCTCCCCATAACCCTTAATTCCCCTGTCTATCAGAAACCTATCTACCCGCGTCTTAAATATATTCAGTGAGGTAGCCTCCACCACTTCAACGGGCAGAGAATTCCAGAGATTCGCCACCCTTTGAGTGAAGAAGTTCCTCCTCAACTCCGATCTAAACTGCCCCCCCCCCTTATCTTGAGGCTGTGCCCTCTAGTCCTGCTATCCTTTCTAAGCAGGAAGAATCTCTCTACCTCTACCCTATCCATCCCCTTCATTATCTTATACGTCTCTATAAGATCCCCCCTCATCCTTCTAAACTCCAACGAGTACAGACCCAGTCTATTTAGTCTCTCTTCATAGGCTAACCCCCTCATCTCCGGTATCAGCCTAGTGAACCTTCTCTGCACTCCCTCCAAGGCCAATATATCCTTCCGCAAGTGCCTCCCTCAACAAGAGAAGTCATGTTGGAGTTGTATCGAACTTTGGTGAGGCCACAGCTAGATACTGTGTGCAGTTCTGGTCGCCACATTATCGGAAGGATGTGATTGCTCTGGAGGGAGTGCAGAGGAGATCCACCAGGATGCTGCCTGGGAAGGAATGTTTAAGATATGAAGAGAGGTTGGGAAGGCTTGGGTTGTTTCCATTGGAGCAGAGAAGACCGAGGGGCGATTTGATCAAGGTGTACAAGATTATGACGGCCATGGACAGAGTGGATAAGAGGAGCTGTTCCCCTTAGTTGAAGGGTCAGTCACCAGGGATCAATCTGAGGGGCAGGAGGGATTGCAGGGAAAAGGCTTTTTTATCCAGAGGCGCTGATTGTCTGAAAAGCACTGCCTGGGTTTATTTATTAGTCAGAAGAAGGCTCACATTCACACCTCAATGAAGTTACTGTGAAAATCCCCTAGTTGCCACACTCCAGTGCCTGTTTGAGGGAAAATTAGCATGGCCAGTGCACCTAACCAGCACGTCTTTAGACTGTGGGAGGAAACCGGAGCACCCGGAGAAAACCCACACAGACACGGGGAGAATGTGCAAACTCCGCACAGACAGTGACCCAAGCCAGGAATTGAACCCAGGACCCTAGCAATGTGAGGCAGCAGTGCTCACCACTGTGCCACCAAGAGTTAGAACCCTACAGTGCAGAAACAGGCCCTTCGGCCCATCGAGTCTGCACCGAACACAATCCCACCCAGACCCTATCCCCATATCCCTACACATTTTACCTGCTAACCCCTCTAACCTACACATCCCAGGACACTAAGGGGCAAATTTTAGCATAGCCAATGAACCTAACCCGCACATCTTTGGACTGTGGGAGGAAACCGGAGCACCCGGAGAAAACCCACGCAGACACGAGGAGAATGTGCAAACTCCACACAGACAGTGACCCGAGCCGGGAATCGAACCCAGGACCCTGGAGCTGTGAAGCAGCAGTGCTAACCACTGTGCTAGCGTGCCGCCCCGTGTCTCCCCGTAGTTGATAGAGGCTTCCTTTAAAAAGTACCTGGGTGAGCACTTGGCATGTCGTAACGTACAAGACTATGGACCAAGTACTGGCAGGTAGAATTAGCTGGGGGTTCAGGTATTACAGTGTGGATTTGATGGGCCAACGAGCCTCTTCTGCACTGAACAAATCTACGGTTCTATGACTTGGGAGCCTTTTAAATATGGTGGCTTGGACCTGGATTCCAGGCCCCATTCCCGGGGTTTTGGATTTTCGGGATTGCCTTTTCAAGGTGTGCGCTGGTTCAGGTCAAAAGCCCATACCCTACCTTCCCTGGTTGTCTCCGTTGCAGCTATCGGCCTGTCCTATTGCTCCACAATGTTCGTAGAATTAGGCTCGCTTTTCAAAGAATCGCCATTGACGGCAATTCAGAGGTACCGTGAACCACAGACCACACAAGGAAGCCTTTTGAGAAGTTAGTTACAAAGGTCCTCCTCATGCATTCAGACCAAGTTATGACCCTCCACCCAGCCCTACATGGCTCTTTGTGCTCCATAGGGTAAGCTGTGGCATTTCCATTGACCATTAAGAAGTACTTTAATGTGCCAAGACATGCAAAGCCAAGTGCCAATTGATGGCAAGTGGGATTAGAATACGTCAGTGGTTGTTTTTGACTGGCACAGATGCGATGGGCCATAGGACATTTTTGGTACTGCAGATTTCAGTGACTCCCTGACCCATTATACATTGTAAAAAACACTGAACTAATAGTGACAATAGGATATGTGCAAAAAAATCTTTAAAAATGACCACTCATAACTTTCCACTGTGTTAAGAAAAAAGTCATTTTACTACCCGACAATAAAAGCTTCAATAATCCAGACTCTGACAACCTCTAATAGGTGAAACTGTAAGCACACGAAACTTCTGCACCTTGTTTTAACAAACCTGCCACATTTACCTGGCCTGCTCCTACATCTGATTCCAGTTTCAATTGTGGAAGGTGTCCCTCTGAGGTGGAATAGCAGCCATTCATCTGATAGCGACTATGGTGAGGAGAGATTGAGGAGACTGGGCCTCTATCCTCTCAAGTTTGGAACAATCAGAGGTGATTTCATTGAAGTATGTAAAGTTCCTACAGGGAACTGCTTCATGTCGTTGGTGTGCGTAAACTGGACCATCTCGAGGGCATCATGACAGCTCAGAGACTATCTCTGTTGCTGTGCGGACACATGGATTTGGGCCTGTGTCCGTGGGAGTTTGCGCGTTCTCCCCGTGGTTGCGTGGGTTTCCTCTGTGTGCTCCGGTTTCCTCCCACATCCCAAAAATGTGCCTTTAGGCTGATTGATTGGGTAACAAATTGTCCCTATGTTGGACCTCCCTGATCCTCACACATTAGGCATAGACTAAAATCATGAATAGGTCACTGACCATGGGACGGCGGCGTGGGCTCGTTGGGCTCGTTTCCCGTGCTGTGTTGTTCTTTGTTCTTTGGATCAACAGGGTAGATGCATAGAACATAGATCATAGAACATAGAACATTACAGTGCAGAACAGGCCCTTCGGCCCACAATGTTGCGCCGACCAGTTACAAAACAATGACCCACTAACCTAAACCAATCCCTTTTCATCCATAAACCTATCCACGGATCTCTTAAACGCCCCCAAACTAGGAGCATTTACAACTGCAGCAGGCAGGGCATTCCAGTCCCTCACCACCCTCTGGGTAAAGAACCTACCCCTGATATCCGTCCTATAACTACCCCCCCTTAAGGAGCAAGAAGGATGTTTCCCCCAGCTGCGGGGAGGGGGGCTAGATCCAGGTGACACAGCCTCAGAATGAGGGGCTAAGCCATTTAGGACTGGGATGAGGAGGAATTTCTTTGCTCAGAGGATGGTAAAGCTTTGGAATTCCCTATCTTGGGGGCTGTCTAAGCTCAGTCACTGAATATGACAGAGATGGATGGTTTTCTCAATATTAAAGATATCAAGGGATGAGGGGATGGCATGGATAAATGGTGTTGAGGTATTGAGGTGTTGAGGCAGCACAGCTGTTAGCACTGCTGCCTCACAGTGCTAGGGACCCGGGTTCAATTCCGGCCTTGGGTAACCATCTGTGCAGAGTTTGCACATTCTCCCCGTGTCTGCATGGGTTTCCTCTGGGTGTTCCACTTTCCTCCCCAATCCAAAGATATGCTGGTTAGATGGATTGGCTACGCGGAATTGACCCTTTGTGTCAGGGGGATTAGCAGGGAAAATACATGGGATTACGGGCTTGGATGGGATTGTTGATCGATGGGCCAAATGGCCTCCCTCTGCTCTGTAGGGATTCTATGGTAAGATCAGCTATGATTTAGTTGAATGGCAGAACAGGTTCAAGGGGCAGAACGACTTCGTCCTGCTCCTACTCCTTTTGATGGTAGATTGTGATATTGTACATGTGGTTAAGTATTGTATGAATTTGATGATAGGATTTTGGTTCCCAATGGGTTAAGAGGCATCACCTTCTCCACGCATTCCAAAACCACAAACTCCACTGGCTATCTTTACTGTTCCGTCACGGCTAATCATCCTTCAACCGAGATATAATCCGAAGCCATGTCTGACCCTTCGACTTGTTGCTAAAGATCTCTTTGTCCCAGAGTGATAGGGAGTCCATCGAATAACATTCCAGCCCCACCCAACATCACCAAGAAAACAAATGGACTAATTAGTCATTTGCAGTCTTCTGTTTCTGGGACCCTGCTGTGCATAAATAAGGTGGCTTGCCTTCACCTTCTCAAGGGCAATTAGGGATGGGCAATAAAAGCTGCCCTTTCCAGCGAAGGTCAAATGAATGATTGAGAAAGGCTGCACTTCGAAGCAGTTTATTATTGGTGCAGTGCATGGAAGATTTTGAAGGGATGCCATCAATTAAAGACAGATTCTTTTGCCTTTACATTCTGAAGTATGAATCAATGGTATTAACAGGGATGCTTTCTTCTGGAAGAACCCATGATAGGGCTGACTGAAAGAGCTCTACAGATCAGCGCTGATGGCTCGTCCAGAGTAGGGAGGCTATTTGCTATCAAACAATGTTGCTTTTCAATATAAGTAAAACTCCTGAGTGTGGCTGACAAAGACATCTCAACTATTCTGACCAGGAGATACCCTCGTGGCTGTTTAAAGGAATGTTTTTCCAAGTTTGTGACCTTTTTGAGCCAGTTCCCCTGCCAGAATTTTAGCTAAATAGATCTACTTGCTATCATAACCTTATACAGTTCCCAATCCCCCTACTTGCCTCCTGTTACTGCACTGGTCTCATCTACCCCCCACCTCATTACACAACAACATTAATATTCACACTGTTGCTATCTGGTTACAAAGAACAAAGCACAACACAGCACGGGAAACAGGCCCTTCGGCCCAACGAGCCCGCACCGCCATCTTAACAATGTATTTTTCCTACACCTCCCTTGACCCGTGTCTATGTTCATGGTACCCCCCCATTGGAAACCAGATTCAGGGGGGAGAATAATTCAGGGACAATTTGTTACACCAGTCAGCCTAAGAGCACATCTTTGGGGGTGTGGGAGGAAACCGGAGCACCCGGAGAAAAACCCACGCAAGCACGGGGAGAATGCGCAAACTCCCACAGACACCGGCCCAAATCCATGTGTCTGCACAGCTAACAGATACATGGATAGTACAGTGACCTTAAAGAGAGAGGTAATGGCTGAATTCCCCAGCCTCACTCTAAGCGGCTTTGACATTTCAGATCCTTTTCGCAAACAGCAGCAATGAAAAATGTCAACATTATGTAGGTACTGAGGGACCGCAGCACTGACAGTGTGCCATCTCTCTGATAGGACAGTACCCCAAAATTCTGCCTCTGAAATGTATGTTGAAGATCTTTGGCACTATGGAGCAGGGAACTATCATAGAAATCATGGAAACCCTACAGTACAGAAAGAGGCCATTCGGCCCATCGAGTCAGCACTGACCACAATCCCACCCAAGCCTTACCCCCATATCCATAGAACATAGAACATTACAGCGCAGTACAGGCCCTCGATGTTGCGCTGACCAGTGGAACCAATCTAATGACCCTCTAACCTAAACTATTCCAATGTTATCCATATGCCCATCCACTGACCATTTGAACGCCCTTAAAGTTGGCGAGTCCACAACTGCTGCAGGCAGGGCATTCCACGCCCTTACTACCCTCTGAGTAAAGAACCTACCTTTGATATCCGTCCTGTAATTATCACCCCTTAATTTAAAGCTATACCCGGACATATTTTACCTCTATCTATGCATCTACAGTCAATTTAGCACAGCCAATCCACCTAACCTACACACCTAACCTATACCATCTCGAGGGCATCATGACAGCTCAGAGGCTATCTCTGTTGCTGTGCGGACACATGGATTTGGGCCGTGTCCGTGGGAGTTTGCGCGTTCTCCCCATGGATGCGTGGGTTTCCTCCGGGTGCTCCGGTTTCCTCCCACATCCCAAAAATGTGCTTTTAGGCTGATTGATTGGGTAACAAATTGTCCCTATATTGGACCTCCCTGATCCTCATACATTAGGCATAGACTAAAATCATGAATAGGTCACTGACCATGGGACGGCGGCGCGGGCTCGTTGGGCCGAAGGGCCTGTTTCCCATGCTGTGTTGTTCTTTGTATCTTTGGACTGTGAATCTTGGTATCTTGGTGAATAGAAACAGGATCTCTACAATCCAAAAGGCCCATTGAGCATGCACTCCCCCCCCCCAAGCCTAGTCCCATATATTTACCCTCCTAATCCCTCTGACACTAGGGTGCAATTTAACATGGCCAATCAACCTAATCCGTGCATCTTTGGAGTGTGGGAGGAAACCCACGCAGACATGAGGAGAACATGCAAACTTCACACAGGCAGTGACCCGAGGCCACAATTAAACCCAGGTCCCTGTTACAGTGAGACAGGAGTGCTAACTACAGTGCCTCCTGCAAACACCTAACACCTTAAAATCTAATCATTTATCTCACTGTTATTAGTGCGAGCTTGTATACAGCATAGAATGAGGCCAATCAGCCCAATCACTCCATGCTAGCTCTTCTAATGCCCTTGACCATGTTTACCCATCTAACTCTCTCACCATAACCCTCTGCTCCCTTCTCCCTCATACTCCTGTCCGGTTTCCACTTAAATCTATCACTACGGTCAGCACAGTGCCACAGTGGTGAGCACTTATGCCTCACAGCACCAGGGACCCAGGTTTGATTCCTGGCTTGGGTCACTGATTGTGCAGAGTTTGTACATTCTCCCCGTGTCTGCATGGGTTTCCTCCCGGTGCTCCTTTTTCCCTTCATAGGCCAAAGATGCGGGTTAGGCGCATTGGCCATGCTAAATTGCCTCTTAGTGTAGGTTAGAGGGATTAGCGGGGTAAATATGTGGGGTTATGGGGATAGGGCCTGGATGAAATCATGGTCAGTGTAGAGTAAATGGGCCAAATGGCCTTCTTCTGCAATGTAGGGATTCTATGATCTAAGAACAAAGAACAAAAAACAACACAGCACGGGAAACAGGCCCTTCGGCCCAATGAGCCTGTGCTGCCATTTTAACATTGTGAGTCCCCTCTTCCACCCGTGACCCTTGTCTACGCTTATGGCACTCCACATTGGAAACCAGATTGAGGGGAGACTAATTTAGGGACAATTTGTTACACCAATCAGCCTAAGAGCACATCTTTGGGGGTGTGGGAGGAAACCGGACCACCCGGAGAAAACCCACGCACGCATGGGGAGAATGCGCAAACTCCCACAGACACCGGCCCAAATCCATGTATCTGCACAGCAAACAGTGATAGTCACTGAGCTGTCGTGTTGCCCGTCAGTTGGTCCAGTTTAAGCGTACACTAACGACGTGAAGCACTGGGCAACTCTCGAAGCAACATCCAAGAGCAGCCCTCACACGACCCACCGCGTGTGTGCCCCTCGTTGGACAACAAGGTGGACCCAATCACCTGTGGATTAAAAGAGAAAAACATCAGTAACATGCACATCCTTATCCAAACATTCAAGGGAATCCCCAGAAGCTCAAAAGTAAAACAAGTGAGCCAGAAAATATGTTGGAAGGTCCATAGGAACCAATTGATTCCCAGGGATGTCCCAAGGCTCTTGATCCTTATTTAAAACAGTCTCCTATATCCCTCCATCTCCATCCCGCTCATGTGTCTATCTAAGTATCCCTTAAACACTTCAACTTCTCGCCGTGGCAATGAGTTCCACCTTCTCAGCACTCTTTAAGTAAGGAATGTCCCACTGGATTTCTTGATGACTGTCTTATCTTGAAAGTCTCTAGTTATGCTCTTCCCCAACTAGTGGGAACATTCACTCCATACCCAGTCTATCACAACCTTTCACCATTTGGGAGACTCTTAGCTCTGGTCACAGGGAAGGGAGTTGATCTGTTCCTGCTCCTGGTGTGTCCACCCTCACGTTTCTGGGCAATCCTTTCCATTTTGCACGTAAAGAGACATGAACTGAATTTTCCCGGATATCAGCAAAGGCTGATGTCAGGCTGGGAAAGGAGCGATCGGAGTTCTCTGGTCATTCACATCCCACTGCTTGCCGCTGCCAGTAAGGATGGAGAATTTGGCGCTCGGCCAAATATCCATTCACTGTGAGCGAGATCAGAAAATCCAGCCCAGCATCAAAGACACTGGCAATGTTTCTCCAACGTATAGCACTGGATATACGCCGGGATCTTACCGCTCCCCTCCACCATAGGAATCAGAGCAAGCGAGGGGTGGACAATAAGAAGGTCCACTTGGATGGGATTTCACAGTTTCAGGATGAGCGAGGCTGTAAACTCCCATCCCTGGAGTCAAAAACCTAAAGGGACAGGTCCCATGAATCCTGGGTCTGAGTGCCCGCTCCCCCAGACAGCCTGGAGACTGGAGTCAAAGTAATTGGTAACATCTCTCTCACTCTCTGCACACAGTTACTCCTATTAATAAAAAAGTTCTTTCGTTACTCCGCTCTGTGCCTGCCATTCTTTCCAAGATATTACATCTACCATCCACACTTAGATGCCAGTGGGGCAGCACTGTGGGCACAGTGGTTAACTGCCTCACAGTGCCAGGGAACCTGTGTTCAATTCTGGCCTTGGGTCACTGTCTGTGTGGAGTCTGCACATTCTCCCGATGCCTGCGTGGGTTTCTGCTGGGTACTCCGATTCCCTTCCAAAGTCCAAAGATGTGCAGGTTAGGTGGATTGGACATGCTAAATTGCCCCTCAGGTGGACTAGCGAGGGTAAATATCAGGTTATGGGGATAGGGTCTGGGTGGGGTTGTGGTCGGTGCAAACTCGATGGGCCAAATGGCCTTCTTCTGCACTGTAGGATTTGACAATTCTATGAATCTAGATTTTTAACTCCTTGGATATGTTCTGCCCCCCTTCTTAAATATAGGAATTATATCAGCTATTGCTAACCATTTTGGATGAGTCCATGGGATTTAATAGGATTGAGGGTTATAGATAGGCCTAGTAGGTAGGGATATGATCAGTGCAACTTGTGGGCCGAAGGGCCTGTTTGTGCTGTAGTTTTTCTACGTTCATCTGGCACTGCAGCTTCCTCTGGTAAATTATGTGTAGGGATATTTCTGTCATGTTCCCTCGAAATGGACAAATATAATCCATCTGGAGCAGAGGTTTTAGCCCAGTGAGGGGCAACCCAAGCCAGCGAGTGGGCTGTGTGACTGATCCCTCCTTCATCTCAAGATTGAAATGGGGCTTGTTCATTAAGCGTGACCCCACTAATAAAATTGAATGTATTGATTACTGGATGAATATTTCATGGCACCTTATAGAAAATGCTTAATCATTCATATCTTAATAGAACTGTCATCAACCTCAGACGGTAAATACGTAAGAAATATTTATGCTTTGGACACAGGGCAGGGTTCTCGCAGTCAATGTTGTGGGCAATCGGCGCACAAATGCTGGAAGTTCAGTTTCAGATTGAGCGAGAGAAGATAACATAAGAACATAAGAAATAGGAGCAGGAGTAGGCCATCTAGCCCCTCGAGCCTGCCCCGCCATTCAATAAGATCATGGCTGATCTGAAGTGGCTCAGTTCTACTTTCCTGCCTTCTCCCCATAACCCTTAATCCCCTTGCCTACCAAAAACCTATCTACCCGCGTCTTAAATATATTTAGCGAGGCAGCCTCCACCACTTCAATGGGCAGAGAATTCCAGAGATTCACCACCCTTTGAGTGAAGAAGTTCCTCCTTAACTCCGTTCTAAACCGCCCCCCCTTTATCTTGAGGCTGTGCCCCCTAGTCCTACTGTCTTTTTTGAGCGGGAACAGTCTCTCCACCTCTATCCTATCCATCCCATTCATCATCTTATACGTCTCAATGAGATCTCCCCTCATTCTTCTAAACTCTAACAAGTACAAGCCTAGTTTATTCAGCCTCTCCTCATCGCTCAACCCACTCAACTCTGGTATCAGCCTAGTGCCACACTAGACTTTTAGCATTGGGCAGAAGTAATTATGATGTGGAGGTGTTGGACAGGGATAAAAGAGAAAGAAATCCCACCACACCAGTTTAAAGAGTCCAAACTTCAAACTTTGGACTTTGATCTGGTGTTGCGAGATTTCTTTCGGGGGTAACTATACAGGCTCGAGGACAGAGTTGGCCCAGATAAACCTGGCACAAGTAATTAATGGCAGGACAATTGAGGAACAGTGGTGGATGTTGAGGGAGATGTTGAATTAAATTCAATTAAAATGTATTTCTGGGAGGCACGCCTTATGAAGATAGGTTGAGGGAACTAGGTCTCTTCTCCCTGGAGAGACGAAGGTTGAGAGGCGAACCTGATCGAAGTTGATAAAATGTTGAGAGGAATAGATAGGGTGGATTCTCGGAGGCTATTTCCCCGGGTTGAAATGGTCGCTACGAGAGGACACAGATTTAAGGTGCTGGGAAGCAAGTACAGAGGAGATGTTAGGGGTAAGTTTTTCACTCAGAGGGTGGTGAGTGAGTGGAATCGGCTGCCATCGGTGGTAGAGGCGAACTCGCTGGGGTCTTTTAAAAGACTTCTGGATGAGTGTATGGGATCTAATGGGATTGGAAGTTATAGATAGTTCTATGGCTTGGTAGGTATGGATGTGATCGGCACAACTTGTGGGCCGAAGGGCCTGTTTATGCTGTAGTGTTCTGTGTTCTATGTGCTATGTTCTATAAAGGCAAAACTCAGGGAATACCAAACTGCAAAAGCCAGTGGTAAGCCGGAGGATTGGGGGAATGTTAAGGTTCAGCAAAAGGCTGTTAAAATCAGAATCAAAAGTGCTCAGATAAACTCCGAAAGGAAACTAGCAGAAAACATAAACACAGATACCAAAAGTTTCTACGAGCACATAAAGAGGAAGAGAACAGCTAAAGTAAATGTTGGCCCTGTAGAGGACAATACTGGTGAGGATCACATGGCAGAGACACTAAACCAATATTTTGCCTTTGCCTTCACAGTAGAGAATAGTGAAGAATTTCCAAAAACTGTAGTTAATACAGGGGAGTTTGGTGCAATAACCATCACTAGGGACAGGGCATTGAATAGACTAATGGGATTGAAGGCAGATCAGTCTCCAGGACCTGATGGCTTGCTATTAAGGGTTTAAAGGAGGTGGCAGCAGAAATAATGGATGATTGGGTTGTGATATTTCAAAATTCCTTGGATTCTGGTAATGTCCCAGTGGATTGGGAACATGTAAACTTGTTTGAGTTCTTTGAGGACATAACTAGCAAGGTGGATAGTGGGGAACCTGTGGATGTTTGTATCTCGAACTGTCCAGAAGGCACTTGACAAGGTGCTGCATAAGAGACTGATTCAGAAGGTGAGATTGCAGAGGCTTCGAATAGAGTACTGGATTGGATTGAGGATTGGCTGACAGAAAGCAGAGGGTCAGGGTAAGTAAGTCCTTCTCTCGCTGGCGCAATGTAACTAGCAGAGTGCTGCAGGGGTCAGTCCTCAGACCTCAACTGTTTGCAATCTATATAAGTGATGCGCAAATAGAGACAGAGTGGGGCGGCACGGTAGCACAGTGGTTAGCACTGCTGCTTCACAGCTCCAGGGTCCTGGGTTCGATTCCCGGCTCGGGTCACTGCCTGTGTGGAGTTTACACATTCTCCTCGTGTCTGCGTGGGTTTTCTCCGGGTGCTCCGGTTTCCTCCCACAGTCCAAAGATGTGAGGGTTAGGTTCATTGGCTATGCTAAAAATTGCCCCTTAGTGTCCTGGGATGTGTAGGTTAGAGGGATTAGCAGGTAAATGTGTAGGGATATGGGGATAGGGTCTGGGTGGGATTGTGTTTGGTGCAGACTCGATGGGCCGAAGGGCCTGTTTCTGCACTGTAGGGTTCTATGCTGGAGTGTAACATAGCAAAATTTGTGAATGATACTAAAGCAGTGAAGAGGATATAAAGATTTTACAGATGGATATAGACAGACTAGGAGAATGGGCCAAAGTTTGACCGATGGAGTTTAATGTGCATATGTGTGAGGTTGCCCATTTTGGCAGAAAAAATAGAACTAATATCTCGATGGAAATGCATCCGAGCAGAGGGATCTGGGTGTCTTTGTTCATGAATCACAGGAAGTTGGTGTGCAGGTGCAGCCTATAACAAAAAAGGCAAATGCAATGTTGGCATTTATTGCAAAAGAATTGGAGCGTAGAAGTGTTGGAGCGAAGTGTTGTTGCAATTGTATAGGGTGTCGGTGAGACCACATCTGGAGTACTGCGTCCAGTCTCGGTCTCCTTATTTGAGGAAGGATATTGGTGGCATTGGAGGCAGTTCGGAGGAGGTTCACCAGACTGAATTTGGGGATGAAAGGGTTGACGTACGGGGAGAGATTAAACACATTGGGCTTGTACTCGCTGGAACTTAGAGGAATGAGAGGGGATCTGACTGAGGTTTATACAATCTTAAAAGGAATTGATAAAGTAAACGTAGACTAAATCTTTCCTCTTCAATCGAGAACAAGAGGTCACAGGGTATAGGCTGAGAGGCGGTAGATTTAATACTAAGATGAGGAGGAGCTACCTCTCGCAGAGGGGGGTGAATTTGTGGAACTGGTGGTGGAGACTGAATTGTTTGAATGGTTTCAAGAAGGAGACGGATATATTTCTGATTGAAAGGAAGGATGAAGGGACACGGGGAACAGGTAGGGAGGTGGATTTGAGACCAGGGAGATATCAGCCGTGGCCTGATTGAATGGCGGAGCAAGCTGAATTTGCTGACTTTTGCTCCTAGTTCCTACGTTCCTATACCTCACTTCACTTGTTCTTGCTTTACGTGCGAATCACTTCAGCCAGACCGGTAGAAATAAAACTCCCTGGATGTAAACAGGAGAATTTGGCAGCTCTGCACAGAGGAAAAATGTCTCACGGGCCTCATTCAGAACCCACATGGTCACATGTCCCCCCCCCCCCTCCAGGCCATCGGGTACCCGCTTGCTGTTTCAGTCTCTTTATGTTTGATTTTTTTAAAAATTCAACCCTCATTTCGAACCCCCGGACCAATCTCAGGTCCGCCTGTCATGTTTTTTTTCTGGTAAACACCACAGCAAGGTGATGATTTACCGAGTCTGCCATTTCTCCATCATTAACTGTGATATTATCCCGTCCGTTGCTAAGTGCTCCCACTCCTTTGCAATTTTCCCTTTATTAATTTTGTGTCTCTAAGTGTTTTACTATTTTGTTTTATGTTCCTTGACAATTTAATTTCATAGCTCCTCTGCCCTCCGAATCGTTAGTTTTTGAATTCAATTTTTATTTCTTCAAGTGTTCCCATGTGGAGCTCTTCCCTGTTGGTCTTTGTGATCTCTTTCCTTACCCTCAGTTGCATCTTTTTGTCTTTATTCACCCTTGGTGTCTCATTACTGCTTTTTTTTTAATGGAATGTAATTTTTCTGCATGCTGCAAACACTGTTTTAAACCTTTCCCATCGCTGGTCTACACAGCTGTTTGCCAATAATGTTCCCCTTCTATTTTCCATAAGTTCAGCCCCATAAAATCAGCTTTTCTCCAGTTGATTAACTTGGTTTTGTCATACATATGTCCTTCTCTATTATTATCCTAATGTTACAATATTATGCTTGTTATTGCCAAGACGTCCTCTAATTTTTACTCCTTTTATCTACTCTGATTGCTAGTTCCAGTTGTCAAACCTCCTTTTACACTTTTCACTTACTGGGCTAGAGAGGAGTCCTGTACACTTGGTACATAAGAACATAAGAAATAGGAGCAGGAGTCGGCCATCTAGCCCTTCGAACCTGCCCCGCCATTCAATAAAATCATGGCTGATCTGTTGTGGCTCAGTTCTACTTTCCCGCCTTCTCCCCATAACCCTTAATTCCCTTGCCTACCAAAAACCTATCTACCCGCGTCTTAAATATATTTAGCGAGGCAGCCTCCACCACTTCAACGGGCAGAGAATTCCAGAGATTCACCACCCTTTGAGTGAAGAAGTTCCTTCTCAACTCTGTTCTAAACTGCCCCCCCCTCTTATCTTGAGACTGTGCCCTCTAGTCCTGCTATCCTTTCTGAGCAGGAAGAATCTCTCTACCTCTACCCTGTCCATCCCCCTCATTATCTTATATGTCTCTATAAGATCCCCCCTCAACCTTCTAAACTCCAACGAGTACAGACCCAGTCTATTCAATCTGTCAGCCCTCGGTGACGCGGTACTTACCTCCTCCCTAGCTGGAACAGCTGAATCGGGCTTCTGTAGAGCGTGTCTGACTCTGGATTGGCGAATGTGATGGTAAAGGGGGGAGTGCTGGTATATTTGGGCGAGCGGCTCACTGAGACAATTTAAATGCGTCCAAATGCATTTCAATGGCCGTGGCATCCATTTTGGACGCGGGCCCGATCACAGTCGTTTCTGGGCCTCGATAAATGGGTGTGGATCACACTATTCCAAAGACGCGCGGGTTAGGTTGATTGGCCATGCTAAGAAATTGCCCCTTAGTGTCCAGGGATGCGTAGGTTAGAGGGGATTAATGGGTGTGACATGTGGGGGTAGGGCCTGGGTGGGATTGTGTTCGGTGCAGGCTCGATGGGCCAAAGGGCCTCTTTCTGCACTGTAGGGTTCTACGATTCTATGACCTACTCAGCTCATGCCCGACTTTACCAAATTTTCGCGCCCGAAAACAGGCGCAACTTGATGGCAAAATTGGGTCCGTTGAGTTTGGAGAGCTGGAGGTAGATTTGGGTGCAGTGGGTGACCAGGGCATTAGTTTGTGTCTTATTGGGGTCTACAGCATGGTGCTGCCCACTGGACATTAGACTGGCCCCAACCACCCAGTCCGCCAGAATCAGTCTTTGGTGCCAGGGTGGATGAATCCCTGAGTCACCGAGTGGATGGCCACCCTTACCTGGTTTGGCTCGCTTGTGGAAATGGTTTACCAGGGTGCCCCCACCTACTGGTGAGTAGACGGGTGAAGGTGAGCTGGACGAGAGTGTAGCGTGCCCGCCTGTGGGAGGTGCCACCCCCTCCTTTCCACGATCAGGCGACGGCGCTTAGTGAGATCGATCTTTTATCTCTGTCTACGCGGATCCTCATTGTATCTGGCTGGTAGCTGTACCTCTGTTATTGACAGCCGTCCTGTTAACCCCCTAACAGACACAGCGTGTGGAACCTTCCTGTCCTGCCCACCATGAGAACCTTAAGGTCCATTGACCTTGGGTGAGATTTTCCAGTTTTGGGGCAAGCAGGCCTGGAAAATCCCATCCAGTGTCCCCCACCCCCTCCATTCCCCTCTCTATCTTTTCTAAGTATCCTGCAATATTCCATTCCCAAATCTGATTTATCAGTAATCTCTGCTCTCCCTGCTTCCTCACAACATATTAAGTTTGCTTATTATGTTATGGACACAGTGCAGTGTTCCACAGACAGTGTAATTCATTTTTCAGCTTGGTCCTTATTTTTAACCGTATTTTTATGCTCATTGTCCATAAGTCTATTGATCTCCTTTCCATCGAAGCCTTTACTTTCTTTCCTAATCTTCTCGTTCCCTGTTTTATTGACATTTGGACTCATTTCATTTCCCCCACAGAGCCTCACTCTCTTAAAGCCAAAGCCACCTCCATATTTACCCTTTTCCACTCAACTGCCCCTTCCTTCCGCTTAGAACCCTACAGTGCAGAAACAGGCCCTTCGGCCCATCGAGTCTGCACCGAACACAATCCCACCCAGACCCTATCCCCATATCCCTACACATTTACCTGCTAATCCCTCTAACCTACACATCCCAGGACACTAAGGGGCAATTTTAGCATAGCCAATGAATCTAACCCGCACATCTTTGGACTGTGGGAGGAAACCGGAGCACCCGGAGAAAACCCATGCAGACACGAGGAGAATGTGCAAACTCCACACAGGCAGTGACCCGAGCCGGGAATCGAACCCAGGACCCTGGAGCTGTGAAGCAGCAGTGCTAACCACTGTGCTACCGTGCCGCCCTAGTCCAGCTCTCTCCTGTCTCAGTGCCGATACCACTATCCCATAGACCAAACAAAGAACAAAGAACAACACAGCACGGGAAACAGGTCCTTCGGCCCAATGAGCCCGCGCCGCCGTTTTAACATCGTGAGCGCCCTCCTCTACCCATGACCTTTGTCTACGCCTATCGGACTCCACAATAAAGGAGCCATAACCAGATTGAGGGACGACTAATTTAGGGACAATTTGTTAACACCAATCAGCCTAAGAGCACATCTTTGGGGTGTGGGAGGAAACCGGAGCACCCGGAGGAAACCCATGCAAGCACGGGGAGAATGCGCAAATTCCCACAGACACCGGCCCAAATCCATGTATCTGCACAGCAAACAGAGATAGTCACCGAGCTGTCGTGTTGCCCGTCAGTTGGTCCAGTTTAAGCGTACACTAACGACGTGAAGCTCTAGGCAACTCTCGAAGCAACATCCAAGAGCAGCCCTCGCACGACCCACCGCGTGTGTGTCCCTCGTTGGAACTTTTCCTTCCTGCTCCAGCTCTTGATCCACTTGTCAATTCTCCTGATCTCTGTCTGCTGCTATATCAATTTTCACCTCACTGGGGGCAACACCCCAGAGTTTTTCACCTTCGAAGCCCTGCTTTTTATTTTAGCTCCTGATGTTCTACATAGAGTGTTCTACATAGAACCCTACAATGCAGAAACAGGCCCTTCGGCCCATCGAGTCTGCACCGAACACAATCCCACCCAGACCCTATCCCCATATCCCTACACATTTACCTGCTAATCCCTCTAACCTACACATCCCAGGACACTAAGGGGCAATTTTAGCATAGCCAATGAACCTAACCCGCACATTTTTGGACTGCTCTTTGTTCATATCCTGCGTTGTTTGTTTGGTGTTTGTTCTGACATGATGCACAAAAATGGCACTATCCCCCTCCATTTCCAGTTTCCTCTCCAGTCACTGACAAGATGTATGTCTTGGCACCGGGAAGGCAACGCTTAGGGATCCTTGTTGAGGGCTGCCATGTTTGCAACACTTAATCAGTAATATTGTGCTCTGGTGTATCATGAGGTTGGGAAAGGCGCCATACAAATGTTAAGTGCTTTCTTTGTCTTTTGGTCTCGCCCCTCTGAGGAGCTGGAAGGAAGGCTTGAAGAACGAGATTCCTCCATCGATGCTCCGGCTAGGAATTAAGCTCAGTATGTTCTTATATGTACTACTGAGGCTCTCAATGAGACCAACCCTCTGGCAGGAAATTGGGAAAAGGAGGATCCCAGATACTTTCCAGTCTACTCTATCTGCGGAATTATTGATTTCCACTCTGGGCCTTGGCTGTGAGGTTTCATAGAAATCATAGAATCCCTACAGTGCAGAAAGAGGCCCTTCGGCCCATCGAGTCTGCACTGACCACAATCCCACCCAGGCCCTAACCCCATATCCCTACATATTTTACCCACCAATCCCTCTAACCCAAGCATCTCAGGACTCTAAGGAACAATTTTTAGCATGGCGAATCAACATAACCTGCGCACCTTTGCTGGAAACTAGAGCACCCGGAGGATGAATAAACTAGGCTTGTACTCGTTAGAGTTTAGAAGAATGAGGGGAGATCTCATTGAGACGTATAAGATGATGAATGGGATGGATAGGATAGAGGTGGAGAGACTCTTCCCGCTCAGAAAGGACAGTAGGACTAGGGGGCACAGCCTCAAGATAAAGGGGGGGGCGGTTTAGAACAGAGTTGAGGAGGAACTTCTTCACTCAAAGGGTGGTGAATCTCTGGAATTCTCTGCCCGTTGAAGTGGTGGAGGCTGCCTCGCTAAATATTTTTAAGAAGCGGGTTGATGGGTTTTTGATAAGAGAAGGGATTAAGGGTTATGGGGAGAGGGCGGGAAGGTGGAACTGAGCCATGACAGATCAGCCATGATCTTATTGAATGGCGGGGCAGGCTCAAAGGGCCAGATGGCCTACTCCTGCTCCTATTTCTTATGTTCTTATGTAAACCCACGCAGACACGAGGAGAATGTGCAGACTCCACACAGACAGTGACCCGGGCTGGGAATCGAACTCAGGACCTTGGAGCTGTGAAGCAGCAGCGCTAACCCACTGTGCCACCATGCCTCCCAGTAAAGGATGGCACAGTAGTGCTGTGGGCAGCACAGTAGAGAGTTTGTACATTCTCCTCGGGTCTGCGTGGGTTTCCTCCGGGTGCTCCGGTTTCCTCCCACAGTCCAAAGATTAGGTTGATTGGCCATGCTAAGAAATTGCCCCGTAGTGTCCAGGGACGTGCAGGGTTAGAGGGGTTAATGGGTGAACGTGTCGAGATATGGGGGTAGGGCCTGGATGGGATTGTGTTTGACGCAGACTCGATGGGCCGAATGGCCTCCTTCTATGCTGTAGGGTTTCTATGTTAAAGGTTTCTGAGTAAGCCACTCACTGTTTGAGCGCAGACTCCACCACATAGACAAGGGTGGAAGTTTGTGAGATGATATCTGATTTATTCGGTACAGTTAAGGTGATGAGGATGATTCGGGGGCTGGGGTATTTAACTTGACACTTTAAAAGCCAATACCTGATAGCCTTGACAAATATGCATAATATATGAAAGTAATATCCTCTAAAAGGCTAATGGCATATGAGGAATATCTAAAACATAAAAACACATTAGTGTCCTGCTACACATTGCAGCCTCTTACACTGTGTGTGTAAAAATATTCCTCATATTGTAGTTGACCTGTTAATTAGAGTGCCCCACAACAGGCGCAGTGACCCCTACACTAGGTCAGGAGACCCCTTTAAGACACACGTACGCACAAATTCACAGCAGCCCCTTTGATCTTGCTCTGCCATCCAATAGGATCCATAGAACCACAGAAAATTACAGCACAGAAACAGGCCTTTTGCCCCTTCTTGTCTGTGTCCAACCATTTTTTGCCTAGACCTGCACTTGGACCATATCCCTCCACATCCCTCTCATCCATGAACCTATCCAAGATTTTCTTAAATGTTAAAAGTGACCCCGCATTTACCACTTTATCCGGCAGCTCATTCCACACTCCCACCACTCTCTGCGTGAAGAATCCCCCCCTAATATTCCCTTTTCTCCTTTCACCCTTAACCCATGCCCTCTGGTTTTTTTCTCCCCTAGCCTCAGTGGAAAAAGCCTGCTTGCATTCACTCTATCTATACCAATCTCGTCTTATGCACCTCTATCAAATCTCCCCTCATTCTTCTACGCTTCAGGGAATATCATGGCTGATCTGATCGTAACCCATGCAGACACGGGGAGAATGTGCAAACTCCACACAGTCAGTGACCCAAGGCCGGAATATGAACCCGGGTCCCTGGCGCTATGAGGTAGCAGTGCTAACCATTATGCCACCGTGTTGCCCAGATCAGAAATTAAGATTGTCGAATAGATCCAAACCAGATGGTGAAGTGGTAAAGAGGACACAGATCTTTTTCTTGTTAGTATGTTTATTTACAAGATGCCGCATTCTGGGTCTCCCAAATACCACCCCAGTGTTCCAGTTGACTCTATTTATACTCTTCTGAATACCACAGGGAAACAAATTAATCAATTAAAAACCTCTTAAATAGTAATCCAGAGCTTGAGTTCATCAGGTTAGAATATCAAGAATACCAATAGTAAAGGGACCAACTATTTATACAACATGAGAAGAAACTGCTTATTGGTTAGCAAGTAAACTCTGATTGATAGAGGTGTTGCCATGGAGAATGTTCCAGGGTACAATTAACTGCCAAGCTTTTGTTTAAACTTCAACCAGGAAGTCAGCTCTGATTTGTCAAGGGGAATGGTAAGACAAGAGGGCAGGTTAGTTATAAGGAAAATGGTGACAGGAAGGATTAGGATACTACAGATTGAAAGAGTGCGCCAGCAGCTTAGGCTACTTGTTGCAAAGAGAATAAGAGTTAAAAGCTTTCTATTGGAACGCGTGTAGCATTTGCCACAAGGCAGATGAATTGACAGTGCGAGAAAAAGAAAACCAAATAGAAATGATCTAATTGCCACTAGGGA
Organism: Prionace glauca; assembly: GCA_037974335.1. Lineage (NCBI taxonomy): Eukaryota > Metazoa > Chordata > Chondrichthyes > Carcharhiniformes > Carcharhinidae > Prionace > Prionace glauca. The sequence goes on along the minus strand of CM075746.1, from coordinate 55,414,502 downwards.
GACATGGTTGTAGGGTGACCAAGGCTAGGAAGTGAATGTTGTGGGAAGCTGTTGATTCTGTCTCCTTTATGTTGCTGAATTTTGAGATGTTCTGCCTGTCCAGTTCACTCTGTTGCAAATGTTATAATATAGCCAATGGTAGCACGCTGTGAGGGTCAGCTGACCCAATAGACAATGTAACCAATGGCAAAATGATGTGGTGGTCAGCTGGTCCGGTATAAATAGAAAGCAGCTGAGGATTAGGGGGAGCTTGTGTAGCCCTGGTGCGATGAAGGTTCTTTATTAAGCCTTTACTTTGATTTAGTTTGTGAAGTTAGTTCGTTGACTGCTTGCTTATTGGAGTACCTTACTGTCAGAGAAATAATAGAGAGTGAAGCGCACATGTGAATTTGGATAAGGATCAGGGTCAACTGTATTGCTGAAACCTTCTTCATTTCCCAATACATGGAAATATCCTCCAATGAACTGTGAGTGCCCAAAGATGGCAACGACTAAACTGGCTTCTGTGTGCCTGATGTCATGCCTAGTGCAGGCATGAAGATATTACAAATTTCAAAACTATATTTTTTCACGTGGACAACTGCAGACCATTTGGCTTTGGCTGTATCGACTCCAGATAGGCCAAGTAAATGTAGACAATAATGACCATCGTGGAATTTTTACAGATTTATAGAACATTACAGCACAAACAGGCCCTTCGGCCCTCGAGTTGCGCCGATCACATCAACCCCACCAATCTATAGACCTATCTATAACCCCCAATCCCATTAAACCCCATATACTCATCCAGAAGTCTTTTAAAAGACCCCAGCGAGTTCGCCTCCACCACCGATGACGGCAGCCGATTCCATTCACTCAGCACCCTCTGAGTGAAAAACTTACCCCTAACGTCACCTCTGTACTTCCCTCCCCGCACCTTAAATCTGTGTCCTCTCGTAGCGACCATTTCAACCCAGGGAAATAGCCTCTGAGAGTCCACCCTATCTATTCCTCTCAACATTTTATAAACTTCTATCAGGTCGCCTCTCAACCTTCGCCTCTCCAGGGAAAAGGGTCCCAGCTCCCTCAACCTATCTTCATAAGGCATGCCTCCCAGTCCAGGCAACATCCTTGTAAATTCACAACTCCCTTTGTTTTAAGGATGAACTATCGCGCCCACACACTCACACCAGCCACTCACCTTTCCACTTCACCCTGGGCCATCAGGTGGGACATTCCATCCATTCCTGCCGCGGGGATCTTCCAGTCTGTCAGCAGCGGCCCTTGCCGTGGGTTCCCCAGTGGCGGAGGGCGCGAGCAATAGAAAACCCCGTTGGTGGCGGTGGGACTGGAAAACCTAGCCATTGGCTAATGGTGGGCCACCTCTGCCACAAACAATGTCACTGGGCGGGGGGGTGGAAAATCCCACCTGTTGGAAGGCACTCAAAGGGGTCATTAACATTGACTGGACTCATTCGATTACAAAAACCATTGGCTCTCTCAAAAGCCCTGTGTGTGAAAGCTTAATAAGAAGTCTCACAACACCAGGTATCTCTATATTGTGGTATCTCTATATTGTGAAAGCTTAAAACACAGGATGTGAAATATCATTTTTGGAAGGACTTTGAAGCAGTAATTTCCCCCAGACTGTTCCAAACTCAAGCTCACCTGAGGAAGTGACCTCCTGGCAATTCGACTACAAGAGGCTTCTCAGCCCACTGAGAATCCTCTGCTTCACGAGACCCCTACCCCAGCCAAAGCATCAGTCCATCAAAAACTACAGACCAGCTACGGAAGAGACCGAAATGCCTCGAACCCCAACCCCCCCCCACATGTACATCATGCCATTAATATTGAAAGGGCACGAAGCTGGTTTCGCAGGAAAAACAAGGGTCAGTAAGATCCCGAGAGGTGAAAAAGCAGATTTTTCAGCTCTCGACCAATCCGACCCATTTGCCACACTGATTGACTGATGTGACGAGCCAGTAAGATCGCCCCATAAACATTGTCTGTGGCACCAATGACATAGCACGAACTTACAAGTCATTGTTTTTAATTGTAAGTATCAATTAAAGTCAAATAATATATACACACACATAGAATTCCTATCAGAGGGAGGTTATTTGGCCCATCGAACCTTATCTTTAACCCCACATATTTATCCTGCTAATCCCCCTGACACTACGGGGCAATTTAGCACGGCCAATCCACCTAACCCGCACATCTTTGGACTGTGGAAGGAAACCAGAGCACCCGGAGGAAACCCACGCAGACACGGGGAGAACATGCAAACTCCACACCGTGAGGCTGAAATTGAATCCATGTCCCTGGCACTGTGAGGCAGTGCTAACCACTGTGTCGCTGTGCCACCCACAGACTACCTAAGATTATATTGATGTTATATGGAGGGTGTTGAAAAATAGGGAGAAACTGGGGAAGAGGAAAGGGAGACAGAGGGCACAGATAGATGATAATTGGCAAACTTACCAAGGGGGAGATGAAGATGAAGGTTCTCACGCAGTGGGTTGTTATATTCTGGGATCTATTCCCTGAAAGGATAATGGAGACAGAAACATAAGAAACATAAGAAATAGGAGCAGGAGTAGGCCATCTAGCCCTTCGAGCCTGCCCCGCCATTCAATAAGATCATGGCTGATCTGTCGTGGCTCAGTTCCACTTTCCCGCTTTCTCCCCATAACCCTTAATCCCCCTTGTCTATCAGAAACCTATCTACCCGTGACTTAAATATTTTTAGCGAGGTAGCCTCTACCACTTCAACGGGCAGAGATTCACCACACTTTGAGTGAAGAAGTTCCTCCTCAACTCCATTCTAAACTGTTCCCCCCCGCCCCTTATCTTGAGGCTGTGCCCTCTAGTCCTGCTGTCCTTTCTAAGCGGGAAGAATCTCTCTACCTCTACCCTATCCATCCCCTTCATTATCTTATACAGAGTCAATAATAAAGTCCAAACAGGGATTGGGTAAATAATCGAAACACATCTCGGGCTATGGGGGTAGAGGGGAATTAATTGAATTGTTCTTTTGAAGAATCAGCAACCACCAAATGGGTGATTGGTCTTTTGATTTGATTTATGAGTGTCACATGTATGTATGTGTACACAGTGAAAAACATTGTTTCTTGAGCATTATACAGACAAAGCATTTCATTCATTCAAAAGGAAAGGAGGGAGTGCAGAATGAGGAGTCACAGTCATAGCTAGGACGTAGAGAAAGATCAGTTTAATATCAGCCCCCCCCCCTGTGCTGTACGATCCCACCTATCTAATGTCTGTTTGTTCGCACATTGTAGCCTGTTGTGATTTCTGTGGTGTGTGACCCATTCATCGCAGGTCAGAAGTGGCTGCTTATATTCAGGTCTCCGCTTCTACTCGGGGTATTATGGTAATGTGAGACACTCGCTGAATAATGTAGTGAAGAATTGGTGGCCAGTTAGACTGCATCTACAGCAGGAGCTTCTGCGAGCAGGCACCATGAGGCTGGACCAGAATAGGTTCTCAAATCGTTTTAAGATGACTTAATGGATTACTGCAACATCTCTTTCTGTCTGTCAGTGCACCCACCACTAGTTTCCTCTTGTCTCATCAAGTGTTTTTTTTTCTTCCTTGCTTTTCCTTCTCAGGATGTCCGAGACATTATTCCAACAGGAGAGGCTCCAAGCTATCGCGGTGAGTCTAAATATAACTTCTCAGTCCGTCCATTTCATCCCTCAGGGGACCCCGCCTGTGTTCAGCTAAAGGCACGTTTGTACGGTAGGGATTCAGAGCCTCACCGGTCCCGGGAGTGAGCTGCCCACGCGTCCCCCCCCAGCCCCGTCCAAATGTCAGCTCTCTGAGAAGAATTACACTGGCAAAATGATTACTATTTCTGTGTAAATGCTGGAGCTAGCCCGCATCATCATTCAGAATCTCAGCAAGGTCCAAATTCACCTCGTACTCTCTCATTAACCTTGGCTGCATTCTGCACTGCAGGCCATTGATTGGTTGCCCGAGGTGGAATCGGGAGAAATTCAGTTGGGTTTTGCGAAAGTCTTCTCCGTTCTGACAGACACTGACTGAGCCTTTGCACACTCCCTGCGTTTGACCCGGTCTAGAGTCATGTTCTCTCAGGGTTTATATGAATTGACGTTGTCTAATCTTGTGGCAGTTTCCATTTTATCAAGAAAAAAAACTTCCTAAATGCTTGTCCAAGTCCAAATTAATTCCCCCAGATAATTCAAGAATTAAATGCATGCATTCTGAACATTAAAATAAATGGAAACTTCCTGCGCGTCAAAGATTAATGACCCTCCTTGTTCTGCTGCTAAGTCATCTACTCAGTAGCACAGTGGGTTAGCACTGCTGCTTCACAGCTCCAGGGTCCTGGGTTCGATTCCCGGCTTGGGTCACTGCCTGTGTGGAGTTTGCACATTCTCCTCGTGTCTGCGTGGGTTTTCTCCGGGTGCTCCGGTTTCCTCCCACAGTCCAAAGATGTGCGGGTTAGGTTCATTGGCTATGCTAAAATTGCCCCTTAGTATCCTGGGATGTGTAGGTTAGAGGGATTAGCAGGTAAAATGTGTAGGGATATGGGGATAGGGTCTGGGTGGGATTGTGTTCGGTGCAGACTCGATGGGCCGAAGGGCCTGTTTCTGCACTGTAGGGTTCTATGGTAAAAGTGAGCCAGGCGGTTTTATTTGTAATAATTTGTTGCTGATGAAGCAATCTGTCCTTGGCTGGTTTGATCGATGAGGCTGAGGATATTCAAATGCCCAATGTTATAAGTAATGCACCCACAGCCTGAGAGTGAGACTCGGTGTTGATACGGCAGCCACAACATCCAAAAAGGCTGCAGATACTCACCAGGTCAGGCAGCCTCAGCAGAGAGAGAAAAAACAGAGTTCCTGCGTGGAGTTCAATTGCAGCGGGATCTCAATCAATTGGGCTGGCGAATGGCAGATGGAGTTTAATTCAGACAAATGCAAGGTGATGCATTTTGGTTGATTGAACCAGAGCAGGACTTGTTCAGTTAATGGTAGGGAGTTGGGGAGAGTTACAGAACGAAGAGATCTAGGGGTACAGGTTCGTACTTCCTGACAATGGAGTCACAGGTGGACAGAGTGGTGAAGAAGGCACTCAGCATGCTTGGTTTCATCAGTCAGGACATTGGATACAGAAGTTGGGGACGTCTTGTTGAAGTTGTACAAGACATTGGTAAGGCCACACTTGGAATACATATGCAATTCTGGTCATCCTTTTATAGCAAGGATATTATTAAAGGATATTAATAAAGGACATTATTAGAAAGAGTACAGAAAAGATTTACTAGGATGCTACTGGGATTTGATGGATTGAGTTGTAAGGAGAGGCTGAATAGACTGGGACCTTTTTTCTCTGGAGCGTAGAACACTGAGGGGTGATCTTTTTGAGGTCTATAAAATAATGAGGGACGCAGATCAATATCTTCTCCCAAAGGTAGGGGAGTCTAAAACTAGAGGGCAGAGGTTTAAGGCGAGAGGGGGGAGATACAAAAGTGTCATGTGGGGCAATTTTTTCGCACAGAAAGTGCCTGGACCCACCTCTATTCCTCCAGAGGTAGTAGTAGAGGTAAGCACAATTTTGCCTTTTAAAAAGCAGTTAGATCGTTACATGGGTATGATGGGTATAGAGGGATATGGGCCAAATGCGGGCAATTAGGTTTAGTTTAGGGGTTTTAAAAAAAAAGGGCAGCATGGACAATTTGGGCTGAAGGGCCTGTTTCCATGCTGTAAACATCTATGACTGTATAATTCAATGTTCCCCAGCACACGGGCAAGTTTGGAGGCTGGTGCTAGAACTTTTTGATAGGATGCAGGGTGGAGATTCCGCTGTCTTCATTATCCCACAATGAATCTATAAGACCATAAAACATAGGAGCAGAATTCAGTCCATAGAGTCTGCTCCGTCATTCAATCATGGCTGATATTTTTCTCATCCCCCACTCTCCTGCCTTTGCTCCATAGCCTCTGATCGCCTTATTGATCAAGAAGCTATCTATCTCTGTCTCAAAGACACTCAGTGACCTGGCTGCTGCAGCCTTCTGTGGCAAAGAGTTCTCTGGGTGAAAAGGGCGGTTAAAGAACAGCCTCTGGACTCAAGGCTATTCAAGGCCCTAATGTTGCCATTTAACAATATCATGCTGTGGTGCTGTTAACCAGCCAGTGGGGACGGACCATGTGGGACAACTGCAAAGCAAATGGATTAGGAAGTGGGCGATCCCAAGGGAATTCCCGTCTTCGGAAGTGGGAGATCCCAAGGCAATTCCCGTCTTCGGAAGTGGGAGATCCCAAGGGAATTCCCGGCTTCGGAAGTGGGAGATCCCAAGAGAATTCCTGTGTTAAGAAGTGGGAGATCCCAAGGGAATTCCTGTGTTAGGAAGTGGGAGATCCCAAGGGAATTCTTGTATTAGGAAGTGGGAGATCCTGAGGGAATTCCTGTATTAGGAAGTGGGAGATCCCAAGGGAATTCCTGTGTTAGGAAGTGGGAGATCCCAAGGGAATTCCTGTATTAGGAAGTGGGAGATCCCAGGGGAATTTCTGTATTAGGAAGAGGGAGATCCCAAGAGAATTCCTGTATTAGGAAGTAGGAGATCCCAGGGGAATTTGCATATTAGGAAGTGAGAGATCCCAAGGGAATTCCCATTTTAGGAAGTGGGAGATCCCAAGGCAATTCCTGTATTAGGAAGTGGGAGATCCCAAGGGAATTCCTGTATTGGGAAGTGGGAGATCCCAATGGAATTCCTGTGTTAGGAAGTGGGAGATCCCAAGGGAATTCCTGTATTAGGAAGTGGGAGATCCCAAGGGAATTCCCGTATCAAGAAGTGGGAGATCCCAAGGGAATTCCTGTGTTAGGAAGTGGGAGATCCCAAAGGAATTCCCGTATCAGGAAGTGGGAGATCCCAAGGGAAGGCACAATCTCTGCCCTTTCCCCGCCTCAGTGACACATCCTCCTTGTTACAGCTGCTCCCCCCCCACACTCTCCTGTCTCCAGGAATCTTTCCGTGATCACTGGTGACCACCTGAGTGTAACCCGGGCAGTGGCCCCTCAGTCTCCGCACTGGGCTGAGCTCCACTAGTTGTTCCTGATGTTGTTCAGGTAAAATAAGCCGATTCCCATAAAAACTGCGACAAGTATCCCAGAAATTTTTGATCCAGGGTTCCGCAGGTGGCAGAAGTTTCTTTAGCATTAAATCCCAGCCGAACTCTCAGATCATCGACTGTTCAGCAGGGTTGGGGCGTGTCTCCGAGACGGAAGAGGTTTGGAGCAGGATAACAGGAGGAAAGGAGGGGAGAGGGGAGAGATCTAGGATAGGGCGATGTGAGGAAAAAGGCATGAAGATGTAACGTGACATGAGCTCTACACATCAGGCTGAATGAGGAACTTTGAGCTATATAATAGCTGAGACATCCCCAGGAACCCCCCTTTTTTGGGGGGTGAGCGTTAAGGATAGGGGCTTCAGAGATTGTGCTGGAACTGAACTCCCAGGAGGCTGAATTTTTAGCTGTCCAGTCAGGAGGCAGAGTCGGGAAACCCATCCTGGGAGGAAGTGCCCAACACCTTTGGGTGGGCATTCGGAGCGGGCGGATGTGAACAGGAGATGGAGCACTGAGCACTGTGCCAGCCGACTAACAACTCCCTCCCTGCTGTGGAAGATACCATCAAACCAACAACAACGCCTCACTTCCCCCACCCACTACCCCCTCACCCCCCCACCCCACGCCTCTCACAGCCCTCACCCTCCCTCACCTCTCAGCCTCCACCCCCCTCACCCCCCCCCCAACAACCCTTGGGGCGGCACGGTAGCACAGTGGGTTAGCACTGCTGCTTCACAGCTCCAGGGTCCTGGGTTCGATTCCCGGCTCGGGTCACTGTCTGTGTGGAGTTTGCACATTCTCCTCGTGTCTGCGTGGGTTTTCTCCGGGTGCTCCGGTTTCCTCCCACAGTCCAAAGATGTGTGGGTTAAGTTCATTGGCCATGCTAAAATTGCCCCTTAGTGTCCTGGGATGTGTAGGTTAGAGGGATTAGCAGGTAAATGTGTAGGGATATGGGGATAGGGTCTGGGTGGGATTGTGTTCGGTGCAGACTCGATGGGCCGAAGGGCCTGTTTCTGCACTGTAGGGTTCTATGTTCTATGTTCTATGTTCTATGTTCTAACCCCTCACCTCTCATTCCCCCATCCTCATCCCCACCCCCTCACCCCCACCCCACCCCACATCCCTCACAGCCGTCACCCACCTCACCTCTCACCCCTCACTCCCCCCCACCAACCCCTCACTCCTCATCCCCCTCATCTCCCACCCTCACCTCCCCACCCCACCACCTCAACAACCCCTCACCTTTTATCCGTCACACTTCTCGACCCCCTCTCCCCTCACCCCTCAACCCCTGTCACCTCTCAACCCACCTTACCTCTCACCCCTCAACGCCCCCTCACGTCTCACCCCCTCATCATCCCTCACCTCTCGATCCTCTTCCTCTCTCACTCCTCAACCCTCTCACACCATCTCACCCCCACCCTCACACGCTTTACATCTCACCCCTCACCCCTTCCCCCACACCCATCACTCACCTCACCCCTCATTTCTCATACTGCTTACCCCTCACATTTCACCCCTCATGCCCTCAACCCCCTTCACCCTCCGTATCCCCTCACTCCCCACATCTCTCAACCCTCTCCTTATTCACAAACTTTCATCCCTCGGCCTCTCGTGATCTCTTGCCCATCACATCCCTCGCTCTCCCCACCGCCCTCACCCATCACATCCCCTCACTGCTCTTCACCCTCCCTTTAATCCCCCCCCCCCCACGCTCTCCCCGTACCCGTCCATGACCCTCTACCATCCCATGACCACCATATCCATTCCAGCTCATGGTCCCCGTCCTTCAACCTTTGCCCTTGCGCCCTCTGTATCAACTCACCCAGAATCCACAGGGACAGGCGTCGCAAGCCATTCCGAGCGGAATTAAAGTTCCAAGGGTGGAATGTTGCTGATTATGGGCAGGGTAGTGGGTGCGGTGTACGGGGCATGGGCACCACTGGTGCTGCATTTGGGTAATTAAATCCAGTTTTGATTTCTTCATTACTGAAACATTGATTAAGTCTAAAAAATAAGAATGCTTTTTGTAATTAATAATCTGTCTTTAAGTAGTGGCTTTTTCTGCTGTATCTTTCGGCTCAAAATGAAGAGGTGAGTGGCAGTCTGTATTCCTGTATTAGGAAGTAGGAGATCCCAGGGGAATTTGCATATTAGGAAGTGAGAGATCCCAAGGGAATTCCCATATTAGGAAGTGGGAGATCCCAAGGCAATTCCTGTATTAGGAAGTGGGAGATCCCAAGGAAATTCCTGTATTGGGAAGTGGGAGATCACAAGGGAATTCCTGTATTAGGAAGTGGGAGATCCCAAGGGAAGGCACAATCTCTGCCCTTTCCCCGCCTCAGTGACACATCCTCCTTGTTACAGCTGCTCCCCCCTCATCCCTTGGCACTAATACAGTGGCACTAATACAGTGCGCTGCTTTTAAAGGGTGCCCTAATACAAACAATGGAACTACCCTGAACCTCTCCTCCCAATCACGGACTCCCCCTCCCCCACCACCGAAGACCACCTCCCCCCCCCACCTCCTCCGCCGATGAGACACTTACCTCCCCCCCCCCTCAAACTCCTGGCTGTGCTCCCTGGCACTGCATCCTGGCATTATAGAGCAGTGCCATCAGGGCGGTGTGTGGGGCAGTGCCAGGGAGCAGTGCCAAGCACCAGTGCCAGCTGGGCAGGGTGAGGATCTCTTCCATTACACCATTGGCCGAGGTGGAAAACATCATGATGGGAAAACCCGCCGTAAATTATGTTTTAGGACATCCAGAGGGATTTCCTGCCCCTGCTGCTGATCCTGCCTGCCAAATATTGGAGTGGAAAATGCCCCCCTAAGTATCCATTCTAGACTCTATTAACAAAAGACACTCTCATTAATAAAATCCCATTGTTGAATGTATTTAAATCCCTTCAAGTAGTTAATCCCTGATGAAAACAAACGTGTGTTCATCACTCCACGTCAAAGACTCGGAACTATCAATCAAATTGTGAATTTACAAGCCACGCCCAGCAATATGACAGGTTGTGGAATCAGACCTGCTGTACCAATCTGAAAATGAGGACCCTCATATGTCATGTGGGTAGCAAGTGAAATTGCAAGTGCTGACTTTTTTCAACGGCAGCACATTTTGTTTCTTTAACAAAAGTAGAGATTTTTTAGGATGAAAATGTCTTGACTGCGTGACAGTTTTGCTAAATCCATTTTTGCACACATTCATGTCTATTTTTAATACATGCATAAAGAGCACCTGACCTTCCCCAGAGGACGCCTCATCTCATCCAAGCATTGTCTGTGCTTTGCAGACAATTTGTTAACTCACTTCAGTTTCCTGGCCATCCATGCTCCACTATCCTTGCAAACGAGAACGGTGTATTTGGCACTCAACCAAATTGCTGTTCACTGCAGCGAACACGGAAAATTCTATCTCAGATTCTTATTGACCCAGGCTTTGATCTCAGATGCAGGCCCGGAAATTGAAGACTAATTGAATTTGGATCATGCTAACAGATATTTAACTAAAACCAACCCATTTCCTCCCACGCAGCAATGAAGATGGGTCTCACAGCATACCTGAGGGAGTGCTGCACTGTCAGAGGTGCTGTTGTTAGGATGAGATGTTAAGTCAAGGCTCTATTTACTGCTCAGTTGAATGTAAAAGATCCCACGGCACTGTTTTAGAGAAGAGCAGAGGGGTTATTGCCGGTGTTTTGGCCAATATTTATCTTTCAAACAAGAGCACGAAGTACATATTGTCTGCTCATTATCGTATTGCTGTTTGTGGGAGTCTGATGAACCCCAAATTGTCAGGTTTTCTCCTTTACGATGCTCTCTACTCTTCAAAAAGAAGCCTCATTATCTGTGAGGCACTTTGAGACATCTACACCAGGAACCTCCAACCTTGCCCAGAGCTGGGATTCTCCGGTGCCACTGTGTTGAACGGAATTTTGGCTGGGCACCAAATTTTCCATTCTCGCTGGCAACGGGGCAGGGACTGACGAGATCAGAGAACCCCGCCCCTGGGGATCATGAGAAATGCTATTGAAATGCAACTCGTTCTTGTTAGAAAGGAGGGGGCTCCACTTTGTTCCTAACACTCACTCTGTTACATTGGCCACGAAAGACACAGGGCGTTCATCGGTTAGTTTCCCTATGGGCTTTACACAGTATAAGCTTCCTTACTGAGCGAGCGGAGGCTGAGAAGAGGACAGCGGGGATTTATAAACCTGTTGCTGAACCCACAGCCGTGTTGTAAGTCCCGAGGTGTCGACTATCTCGCTGTAAGCCGTGAGCGCAACCCTTCTGTTTGATATACAATAAAGGGTGTTTGGTGATGGGAAACTGGCTACTACATTGGCAACGAGGAGAATTTTTTTCTCTTCCGTCTCTCCCTCTGGACAACCTCAAAAATCTTTTCCGGTAAGAAAAAGCCATTACGCCTCTTTTTTTGGGAAACTTGAACCCTATGATACCAGTGGGGGAGACAGTACACAGCCCAGTACACAGAGTGTTTGCGATACTTTTTCCTTGCTAACAACGTTGAAGGAGACAGGAACAAAGGGTGACGGTGAATCTCAGCATGATTAAAAAGCCTGACCAATCCAGAAACCACTGATTCCAAAACTTTTAATGAGCTAATAGACCTGGTGAACAATTATTACGACCTGAAGCCCCCGTGAACCTCCGGAGATATCAGTTCAACATGGAGAATCCCTGCGGGATCTGTCAAGGAGTGATTGGCTGGTTTTTAGAAATTGGCAGCACATTGCGAATTTGGGCTGCTTCTTAATGAAATGTTGCGAGACAGATTAGTACGTGGTATAAATAACCTAACCTGTTGGCAGGACCTGATTTGACTTAAAGAAATGCCGATGAAATAACCTTATCACTTGACAACACAGAGAAAGGGATCTCAGGAACTACAGGGGGCATCAGGCAGCAATGTCCTACAATCAGGGGAAGGGATCTCATGTAATCAGTCCTCACTGCAGGGTGTCAATCAAGTATTAAAAGACTTATTTTGATATAGGAACCGTAATGTCATCACCAGACACTCAGGAAAGGCAGCGACAACCCCAAGAGTGTTAGAACATAAAACATAGAACCCTACAGTGCAGAAAGAGGCCCTTCGGCCCATCGAGTCTGCACCGAACACAATCCCACCCAGGCCCTACCTCCATATTGTACCCACTAATCCCTCAATACTAAGGGGCAATTTCTTAGTATGGTCAATCAACCTAACCCGCACATCTTTGGGCCATGGGAGGAAACCCACGCAGACACGAGGAGAATGTGCAAACTCCACACAGACAGTGACCCGAGCCAGGACCCTGGAGCTGTGAAGCAGCAGTGCTAACCCACTGTGCTACCGTGATACTCCAGAAAAGTACAGATGCCAGATGACAGATTATTACAAGCATTGTCAGAGCAAAGGTGAAGTTTCAACAACAGGTAAGACATGTGGTGCCGAGTGAAGGAGCTGAGGCTGGTATCCGTGCGGTTATCCCCTCTTCCCAGAGACAGCGATGTTACAACTGAATTGGACCATCTTAACAGAAGCTGCCCCGATAATAGTAACTGGTTCATGTGAGCAACTTTGAGCATGGTCCCTGCCGGGTCCCTGGGATCGTTATATAGAAATCGGGATCAGTGTCTTACAAGGTCAAAGTTCAAGTTAAAACTTTAGAGAGACACTTGGCCCATCTCGGAGCCCGGGAGTCCAGACCTGAGCAGCCCTCACTATCACCCAGGAAAATAGCCACTGCCAGTGCCAGCCCTCAGCTCAAAGCTGACTCTGCGTTAGCCCCTCTGGATAGTGAGGGTCCGGACTCACAAGTCTGAAGAAGTGGACATCTGGGCGGTAGTGAAACCTGAGGGGGGACCCTCATCAGTAACCCTGCAAAACTTCCTTCAGATGACACCTCAGACCCAGACTCGCCTTCAACTGGCCTCAAACCTTAGACCAACTGTCAAGAGGCAGAAAGAGCCTTCTGGCTGTGGGGGTGCTGGGGGATACCTGGATCTAAGGGTGGAAGGATGTGATGAAAAGGGAGATTGTGGACAGATCTCCCCATGAGCTTTGTGAAGTCTCCCTCCTGAGCAAGCGGAAGCTTGTTGATTGAGAAGTGATCAATGGTTCATAAACTTGTTGCTGAACCCAGCTCAGTGTTGTAGGTCCCCGAGGTGTAGACTATCTCACTGTAAGCCGTGGGTGCTGCCCTGCTCTTTGATCCACAGTAAGGGATGTTTGGTGATGGGAAACTAACATCCAGCTAAACTATTACACTGCGGATTCTTTCAACTCTTCCTTACCAGAATCTACATTGTGGTAAATCTTCTGGGGTGCCGTAATGGCACAACGGCAAGCCTCACAACACCAGGGACCCAGGCTCGGGTCACTGTCTGTGTGGAGTTTGCACATTCTCCTCGTGTCTGCGTGGGTTTCATCCAGATGCTCCAGTTTCCTCTCACAGTCCAAAGATTGGGTTAGGTTGATTGACCGTGCTAAATTGCCCCTTAGTGTCAGGGGGATTAGTAGGGTAAATATTTAGGGTTTCCGGAATCGGGCCTGGTTGGGGATTGTGGTTGGGAGCATAGAACATAGAACACTAAAGCACAAACAGGCCCTTCGGCCCACAAGTTGTGCCGATCACATCTATACCTACCAAGCCATAGAACTATCTGTAACTCCCAATGCCATTAGATCCCATGTACTCATCCAGAAGTCTTTTAAAAGACCCCAGCGAGTTCGCCTCTACCACCACCGACGGCAGCCGATTCCATTCACTCACCACCCTCTGAGTGAAAAACTTACCCCTAACATCTCCTCTGTACCTACTCCCCAGCACCTTAAACCTGTGTCCTCTCGTAGCGACCATTTCAGCCCTGGGAAATAGCCTCCAAGAATCCACCCCATCTATTCCTCTCAACATTTTATAAACCTCTATCAGGTCGCCTCTCAACCTTTGTCTCTCCAGGGAAGAAGAGTCCCAGCTCTCTCAACCTAACTTCATAAGGCATGCCTCCCAGTCCAGGCAACATCCTTGTAAATCTCCTCTGCACCCTCTCAATAGCTTCCACATCCTTCCTGTAGTGAGGCGACCAGAAGTGCGCACAGTACTCCAAGTGGGGACTGACAAGGGTCTTATAAAGTTGCAGCATTATCTCCCGACTCCGAAACTCAATCCCTCGATTAATGAAGGCCAGTACACCATACGCCTTCTTGACCACATTCTCCACCTGCGAGGCCGATTTAAGAGTCATAAGAACATAAGAAATAGGAGCAGGAGTAGGCCATCTAGCTCCTCGAGCCTGCCCCGCCATTCAATAAGATCATGGCTGATCTGAAGTGGATCAGTTCCACTTTCCCGCCTTCTCCCCATAACCCTTAATCCCCTTGCCTACCAAAAACCTATCGACCCGCATCTTAAATATATTTAGCGAGGCAGCCTCCACCACTTCAACGGGCAGAGAATTCCAGAGATTCACCACCCTTTGAGTGAAAAAGTTCCTCCTCAACTCCATTCTAAACTGCCCCCTCCCTTATCTTGAGGCTGTGCCCTCTAGTCCTACTGTCCTTTCTGAGCGGGAAGAGTCTCTCCACCTCTATCCTATCCATCCCATTAATCATCTTTTACGTCTCAATGAGATCTCCCCTCATTCTTCTAAACTCTAATGAGTTTATTCAGCCTCTCCTCATAGTTCAACCCCCTCAACTCCGGAATCAGCCTAGTAAACCTCCTCTGCACTCCCTCCAAGGCCAAAATATCCTTGCGTAAGTGCGGCGACCAAAACTGCACACAGTACTCCAGCTGTGGCCTCACCAATGCCCTATACAACTGCAGAAAGACCTCCCTACTTTTATATTCAATCCCCCTCGCTATGAAGGCCAGCATCCCATTCGCCTTCCTGACCACCTGCTGCACCTGCAGGCTGGGTTTTTGCGACTCATGCACAAGGACCCCCAGGTCCCTCTGCACCGTCGCCTGCTGCAGCTTTTCGCCATGGACCTATGTCCTATGGACCCGGACTCCCAGATCCTTCTGCTCTTCAACACAACTAAAACTCCTACCCTTGACATTGCACTCCTGTGTCCCATTGGTCCTGCCAAAATGGACCACCACACATGGCCTGGGTAGGATTGTGGTTGATGCAAATGTGGCTGAATGGCCTCATGCGCTGTGGGATTCTATTCTCCCTCCTCTCCTGAAGGCACTTTGTCTCACCTCATCATCCGGAAACACTATTTGAAATAATGTCAAAGAACAAAGAACAACACAGCACGGGAAACAGGCCCTTCGGCCCAACGAGCCCGCGCCGCCGTCCCATTGTCAGTGACCTATTCATGATTTTAGTCTATGCCTAATGTCTTAGCACCTTCAGTTCTACTCGAGTCAAGGAAGTGACCTGGGCACCGAAATCTTGTTGTGGTGTCTCAGAAGGTAGTAGAGTGGTAATGAAGATGTTACAAGATGAATCATTTCCTTGTGTGGGAGACTGCGAATTAAGCTAAGCTTGTGAATTTAGGGGATAGCTGTTCAAGTGTGATAGAGCGATGGGAAGCGTGCCAACCTGGAGCTGATGGGAGGAAGGCACTGAGCCGGGAGAATCAGTCAGTCGGCCTCGATGATTAACACATGTCTTCGTCCCAGTTCAAAAACAACAATATCTGACAGCTTTACAAAGGGACAGGGTCCGTCTCCCAAGGGTGACTGAGCAGAATCTTTGCATAATTGGTTCCCAGCTACAGAATTTCACTTCAGAGTCCAGAATTAATATTCACAAGCCATTCACTTGCAAAGCTTTTTAGACTCATGAAATGGCAGGAAACCAACAATAGCGATTTAATTTGCCATTCATTACTCAGAGTAATATAAATGTCATATCCAATTCGAGTTGGTTATCCAACCAGACCAGATGTTTTTTTTCTTGCACAATGTATGACGGAGGTAAATGCACAGTTACAGAACATGGGAACTAAGGCCATTCGGTTCCTCGAGCCTGCTCCCACCATTCGATATAATCGTGGCTGATCTCATCTCCACCTTCCTGCCTGCTCCCCATTGAACCTCCATCCCGCTGCTAATTAAAAACTTATCCATCTCCTCCTTCAATTTGTTTAGTGCTCCAGCATCCATTGCACTGTGGGAATTCCAGAGATTCATCACCTTTGGAATCAATGGGAGCTATTCTGGTTGGCGGTTGGTGACTAGTGGAGTGCCGTGGGGGGTCGGTGCTGGGGCCTCAACTGTTTACCATTTCCATTGACGATCTGGAGGAGGGGGCCGAGTGCAGGGTGACAAAATTTGCTGATGACACGAAGACGAGTGGAAAAGCAAATTGCGCGGAGGGTGTGGAAAATCTGCAGAGGGATCTGGATAGGCTGAGCGAGTGGGCGAGGGCCTGGCAGATGGAATACAATGTTAGCAAGTGTGAGGTTATCCACTTTGGCAGGAATAATAGTAGGAGGGATTACTATTTAAAGGGCGAAAAGCTGCAGCATGCTACGGTGCAGAGGGATCTGGGGGTCCTTGTGCACGAGTCGCAAAAACCCAGTCTGCAGGTGCAGCAGGTGATCAAGAAGGTGAATGGGCTGCTGGCCTTCATAGCGAGGGGGATAGAATATAAAAGCAGGGAGGTCTTGCTGCAACTGTACAGGGCACTGGTGAGTCCGCAGCTGGAGTACTGTGTGCAGTTTTGGTCGCCGCATTTGCGAAAGGATATATTGGCCTTGGAGGGAGTGCAGAGGGGGTTCACCAGGCTGATACCGGAGATGAGGGGGTTGGCCTTTGAAGAGAGATTGAATAGACTGGGTCTGTACTCAGAGACGTAGAAAGACGTAGGAGCTATTGAAAGGGTGCAGAGGAGATTTACAAGGATGTTGCCTGGACTGGGAGGCATGCCTTATGAAGATAGGTTGAAGGAGCTGGGACTCTTTTCCCTAGAGAGGCGAAGGTTGAGAGGCGACCTGATAGAGGTTTATAAAATGTTGAGAGGAATAGATAGGGTGGACTCTCAGAGGCTATTTCCCCGGGTTGAAATGGTCGCTATGAGAGGACACAGATTTAAGGTGCGGGGAAGGAAGTACAGAGGTGATGTTAGGGATAAGTTTTTCACTCAGAGGGTGGTGAGTGAATGGAATCGGCTGCCGTCATCGGTGGTGGAGGCGAACTCGCTGGGGTCTTTTAAAAGACTTCTGGATGAGTATATGGGGTTTAATGGGATTGGGGGTTATAGATAGGTCTATAGATTGGTGGGGTTGATGTGATCGGCGCAACTCGAGGGCCGAAGGGCCTGTTTGTGCTGTAATGTTCTATGTTCTATGTTCTATGTACTCGTTGGAGTTTAGAAGGCTGAGGGGGGATCTTATAGAGACATATAAACTTACGCTTGGGTCGAAGGGCCTGTTTCCCGTGCTGTATTGTTCTTTATTCTTTGTTCTTTATAAGATAATGAAGGGGATGGATAGGGTAGAGGTAGAGAGATTCTTCCCGCTTAGAAAGGATAGCAGGACTAGAGGGCACAGCCTCAAGATAAGGGGGGGGGCAGTTTAGATCAAAGTTGAGGAGGAACTTCTTCACTCAAAGGGTGGTGAATCTCTGGAATTCTCTGCCCGTTGAAGTGGTGGAGGCTGCCTCGCTAAATATATTTAAGTCACGGGTAGATAGGTTTTTGATAGACAGGGGAATTAAGGGTTATGGGGAGAAAGCGGGAAAGTGGAACTGATCCACTTCAGATCAGCCATGATCTTATTGAATGGCGGGGCAGGCTCGAGGGGCTAGATGGCCTACTCCTGCTCCTATTTCTTATGTTCTTATGATCGATTACCAAAGTGTGCAGAGTCTGCACATTCTCCCTGTCTCTGTGTGGGTTTTCTCTGGGTGTTCCAGTTTCCTCCTGCAGTCCAAAAGATGCCCTGGTTAGGTGCATTGGCCATCCTAAATTCTACATAGAACCCTACAGTGCAGAAACAGGCCCTTCGGCCCATCGAGTCTGCACCGAACACAATCCCACCCAGACCCTATACCCATACATTTTACCTGCTAGTCCCTCTAACCTACACATCCCAGGATACTAAGGGGCAATTTTTAGCATAGCCAATGAACCTAACCCGCACATCTTTGGACTGTGGGAGGAAACCGGAGCACCTGGAGAAAACCCACGCAGACACGAGGAGAATGTGCAAACTCCACACAGGCAGTGACCCGAGCCGGGAATCGAACCCAGGACCCTGGAGCTGTGAAGCAGCAGTGCTAACCACTGTGCTACCGTGCCGCCCTATAGAAATGACAAGACTTCTGGATGAGTATATGGGATTTAATGGGATTGGGAGTTACAGATAGTTCTATGGCTTGATAGGTATGGATGTGATCAGTGCAACTTGTGGGCCGAAGGGCCTGTTTGTGCTGTAGTGTTCTATGTTCTATGAACCAGGCCCATCAGAGGAATGTCTACCTCCTTAGACTCATTATTGTATCATAGAACCCTACAGTGCAGAAACAGGCCCTTCGGCCCATCGAGTCTGCACCGAACACAATCCCACCCAGACCCTATCCCCATATCCCTACACATTTACCTGCTAATCCCTCTAACCTACACATCCCAGGATACTAAGGGGCAATTTTAGCATAGCCAATGAACCTAACCCGCACATCTTTGGACTGTGGGAGGAAACCGGAGCACCCGGAGAAAAACCCACGCAGACACGAGGAGAATGTGCAAACTCCACACAGGCAGTGACCCGAGCCGGGAATCGAACCCAGGACCCTGGAGCTGTGAAGCAGCAGTGCTAACCCACTGTGCTACCGTGCCGCCCCATTATTGACCCATATCTGGGGCTGGGATCACCCTCCAAGGTCAGGAACAGAGGCCGTGACTGCTCGCAGGCACTGAGTCCAAGGTTATCGGGAGTAGACAGGAATACGGATTTCAGGTTACAATTTGCAATCATCTTCCATCACCATCAGCCTTTGTTTACAGCGGCTGCAGTGTACAGGTCAGTCCCAGGTCAGTTCGGCTGCCAGCCTGAGAGGAGGTGGGTTTAAACTCCCTGCTGCTCCTTCCCTGTTGGATGAGCCTCCGCTCACCAAATAGGGGGGGCTCGTACTCCGCAAAGAGCCATGGGGAGGTCTGCTCATAATCCCCCATGGCCATCCTAACATCCCTCCCCTTTCAAGTCCTTTTTTTTTCCCCTTAACAATCAACTTGCGCTCGACTGGAGATGAGACTGGATCAGGAAGCGGATTGGAGATCCTCATTTGCAATGGGAGCGCCGTGAAGCCACTGAAGGCAGTTCTTCCTGAGGTCTTGCTTCAGTTAGCGTGCCAGTCTCTTCCAGTTCCATCTCAGAATGTGTGCCTGGAGGGACAGGGATAGAGTCAACTAGCCATGGCTCAACGCAGGCAGTTGTCATTCCCAAGGCTGGTAGTGTGACTGGCACTGGTATGGACTCTCTACTCCTGAGATGTTCCAGGTGCTTCCTGACAATTTTGCCCTGCACTTGGACCTTATAAGACACCAGCGCCGTTTTTTTTCCCACTACGATTCCGGGGATCCAACCGAGGCTGTGTCCGAAGTTCTTCACGTGGACTGGGTCACTGGTTTGGAACATTCTGTCTGTCCTTGAAGAATGATAGTCCTCCTTCTGGCTCTCTTGTTGGGACGCCACCCTCGCCAGCCAGGTTTGGGAACAGCCGGCTTAATCATTTTGGAAGCCTGTTTCCCCGTTAACAATTCCACTGCGGCCATTCCTGTTAGGGGTCATCCTATTGTCGAATAAAAATCGTGCCAGTTTGGTCTCTGTGATGCTGCAGGTTGCTTCTACATGCTGAGCCCCTGAGCCAGTCCGTTCGATGGGGCGATAGGGCGTTGTCCCAATGTGTTTGATTCCATTGGAAAGCATGGAGTTCTAAAACTTGGTGCTAGTAAAGGCAGTGCTGTGTTAGAGAGCAGGGTGTCAGGTACCCCCGTCCGTACAGAAACTTCAACACTGTTTCTCAATGGTCGTCTGGAAAGTGGTGGAGCTCCTGCAATGTCTCTCCAATGACCATGAGTTTGTATCATTGAGAATATGGAACCCAAAAAAGGCCCCAGCAAAGTCTGCAAGCACTCACGCCCTACTGGGACACTCCCATGGATATAGGAAGGCTGCGGGGAGTAGTTCTTGATTCTCTTAGCAGAACTCACATTGTGTCTAAGCTGGCAATGTCTACGTCAAGAACGGGCCATCATATGTAGCTCCTGGCTAACATTTTCACCTTTAAAATCCCAGTGTGGCCATGGTGCAATTCCATAAGTGGAGATAGAACCCTACAGTGCAGAAACAGGCCCTTCGGGCCATCGAGTCTGCACCGAACACAATCCCACCCAGACCCTATCCCCATATCCCTACACATTTACCTGCTAATCCCTCTAACCTACCCATCCCAGGACACTAAGGGGCAATTTCTTAGCACGGCCAATCAACCTAACCCGCACATCTTTGGACTGTGGGAGGAAACCGGAGCACCCGGAGAAAACCCATGCAGACACGAGGAGAATGTGCAAACTCCACACAGGCAGTGACCCGAGCCGGGAATTGAACCCAGGGCCCTGGAGCTGTGAAGCAGCAGTGCTAACCACTGTGCTACCGTGCCGCCCTGAGTATCAGACATTGCCCTGGGTGAGGGTCAACTGCACAGGACCCCAGAGAATGATTCCATCCTCAACACTGTCAAGTAGCATTTCATTTCATCTGAGGGTTGTCTTCTGAATCAACAATGTAATATATGTTTTAATTTAGACAGGGCTGGGTCCTTTTGTGTCCAGACCTGGATTTGCCTTGCCTTGGCAAGTTGTCTAAACACTGAGGAATCATTATAACCCCTTCCTGTAATAATCCACTTACCCAAGGAAGGATTTTGGTTCTGTGGGGTTTCTTGGAGTTGACACCTCCCTAATGGCCTTCTCCTTGTCCTCCACCAGGTGAAGGCACTTGCCATCTGCCTGATAGTCGATATAGATCGTACCACTTGCTCGGGTGACACATTTTTCCCTTTTCAAGCGTACCCCAAACTCTGAAAATCACCACAAGGTCACTTCCAGGTTTGCTAGGTATTTGCGTTCTGAAGTTCCTGTGACTAAGACATCGTCCAGGTACACTGCCACTTGAGACAACCTTTGGAGTGAGTTCTCCATGGCCCGTTGGGGCATGCAGATGAGACCCAGAAGGGAAGGCGAGTTTACTCGTGTTGGCCTATGTGCGCATTAATCGTTACTCATTTTCGGGAAAGCTCATTTCATTCAAGTTGGAGATATGCATGGCTCATGTCCAAAATGTTTAGCTCCTAGTTAACCTGGTGTAGAGATCTTCAATCTGGGGCATGGACTATCAGTCAAGCTTAAAAACCCTGCTGTCTGTAAGCTTATGATGTCCACAGTGTCAAAGAACAAAGAACAAAGAACAACAAAGCATGGGAAACAGGCCCTTCGGCCCAACGAGCCCGCGCCGCCGTCCCATGGTCAGTGACCTATTCATGATTCTAGTCTATGCCTAATGTGTGAGGATCAGGGAGGTCCAATATAGGGACAATTTGTTACCCAATCAATCAGCCTAAAAGCACATTTTTGGGATGTGGGAGGAAACCGGAGCACCCGGAGGAAACCCACGCAACCACGGGGAGAACGCGCAAACTCCCACGGACACAGGCCCAAATCCATGTGTCCGCACAGCAACAGAGATAGTCTCTGAGCTGTCATGATGCCCTCGAGATGGTCCAGTTTACGCACACCAACGACATGAAGCAGTAGGCAACTCCCGATGCAATATCCAAGAGCAGCCCACCACAACCTGCCGCCCGCATGCCCCTTGCTGGACTTAAATGCCTGTGGATAAAAAATTCATTATTAAAAGACTCTATATCCCTGAGGCTAAAACTGACCCTAAGCCTACAATGTTTAGTAAGGCCTGCTGTATCCCCCTATATGTAGACCGCTCATGTGGCTGTCCAAGTGACTCTTGAACAACCCTAGCGTGCCTGCTTCCACCACCTTACTCGGCAGTGCATTCCACACCCCCACTACCCTTTGTGTGAAAAACTGCCCTCTAATCCGGCTTAAGGCTAGGAACAACATGTGTGAACTGTGTGGGTTTTATGATGCCCACCTTTTTCAGTTCCAACTCTACTTGTTGTAGTAGGGAGTATGGAACTGTTCTCACTGTAGGATATTTAGGTGGAGCAGCAAGCTCACCGTAGATCTTAGGTTTGGCTCCCCTTATTTTCCCTGGAAAACCATATTGACGACTTTGTATAGTCCCCCCCCCCATGGCCAACCTGAAGATCTCCAGCCAGTTCAGTCTGATGTGTTGGAGCCAACCTCTCCCCATGAGGCTGGGTCCTTATTCCCTGTACGATGATGAGCTGATTGGTGTAGGGTCACTGTGGTGCCCTTTATATGCAATGGTTCCCCTGTGTAGGCCAGCCTGGCCTTTGTGCTTTCTAAGCCTGGCCTTTGTGCTTTCTAAGCCTGGCCTTTGTGCTTTCTAAGCTCTGGAGCTGTATACCAGTCCGGAGGCAGTTGTAAGTCTGCTCCCCGATAGCAGAGACTGCAGCCCCATATCCACTTCCATTTTTAATGGGGTGGCCATTTACTAACTCCATTAGTATGGGGGTAACCTTTGTCATGGAGATGTGATGGAATTGCATTGTGGGTATACCCGCACGGTATGATCCAATACTGGCCTTGGCCTTTTCTCGGAATTGTGAAGGGATATGGGGATAGGGTCTGGGTGAGATTGTGTTGGGTGCAGACTCGATGGGCCGAACGGCCTGTTTCTGCACTGTAGGGTTCTATACTGCACGTGTTTCGCCCTTCCCTTTGTCGTGGCCTCAGTTGTGGTTTCTGCAACATCCACAATAGTCTGCCAAACAGTACCGAGAACTTTCTGGAACGTGATCCCTCGGCTGTCCCTGACTTCCCTGGACTAGTGACGCAACTCGGGCTCTGTCTGCTGTAAGGGATGCTGGGAAATTTTATCACCATTCTCAGTTGAGGGACGGTCGTTACATGAGCTCCTTCCACATTATCGGAGGGCACTGCTATCCTGACATTCCCTGTAGTTTCTGAGCTCCTCTTTCTGCATCCTCCAATGACATCCTCCATGCAAGACTTCTTGAGTCCATGCAAGACTTCTTGAGAAGGTGAGAGGGCATGGGATCCAAGGGCCTTTGGCCTTGTGGATCCAGAACTGGCTTGCCTGCAGAAGGCAGAGAGTGGTTGTGGATGAGTCTTTTTCGGAATGGAGGTCAGTCACCAGTGGGGTGCCCCAGGGATCTGTTCTGGGACCCTTGCTGTTTGTCATTTTCATAAATGACCTGGATGAGGAAGTGGAGGGATGGGTTAGCAAGTTCGCTGATGACACGAAGGTCGGTGGTGTTGTGGATGGTCTGGAAGGATGTCAAAAGTTGCAGCAGGACATAGATAGGATGCAGGAATGGGCGGAGAAGTGGCAGATGGACTTCAACGCGGATAAATGTGTAGTCGTCCATTTCGGCAGAACCAACGGGATGAACGAGTACACTATTAAGGGCAGGGGTCTTAGTAGCGTTGAAGAGCAGAAGGATCTCGGGGTCCGGGTTCACAGGACTCTTAAATCGGCCTCGCAGGTGGAGGAGGTGGTCAAGAAGGCGTATGGTGTACTGGCCTTCATTAATCGAGGGATTGAGTTTAGGAGTCGGGAGGTAATGCTGCAACTTTACAGGACCCTCGTCAGGCCTCATTTGGAGTACTGTGCGCAGTTCTGGTCGCCTCACTATAGGAAAGACGTAGAAGCTATTGAAAGGGTGCAGAGGAGATTTACAAGGATGTTGCCTGGACTGGGAGGCATGCCTTATGAAGATAGGTTGAGGGTGCTGGGACTCTTTTCCCTGGAGAGGCGAAGGTTGAGAGGCGACCTGATAGAAGTTTATAAAATGTTGAGAGGAATAGATAGGGTGGACTCTCAGAGGCTATTTCCCCGGGTTGAAATGGTCGCTACGAGAGGACACAAATTTAAGGTGCGGGGAGGGAAGTACAGAGGTGATGTTAGGGGTAAGTTTTTCACTCAGAGGGTGGTGAGTGAATGGAATCGGCTGCCGTCATCGGTGGTGGAGGCGAACTCGCTGG
The DNA here is from genome assembly GCA_037974335.1 of Prionace glauca. NCBI lineage: Eukaryota > Metazoa > Chordata > Chondrichthyes > Carcharhiniformes > Carcharhinidae > Prionace > Prionace glauca. The sequence continues at coordinate 55,390,262 of CM075746.1, read as the reverse complement.
GGTCTTTTAAAAGACTTCTGGATGAGTATATGGGGTGTAATGGGATTGGGGGTTATAGATAGGTCTATAGATTGGTGGGGTTGATGTGATCGGCGCAACTCGAGGGCCGAAGGGCCTGTTTGTGCTGTAATGTTCTATGTTCTGTGTTCTATGATAGTGCTATCTCAATGGCCTTCCATAGATCTAAACTGGGTCCTGCTGATATTATCCTATGGACTGTCGCGTTGTTAATTCCACAGACCAGTCTATCACGCAACCTATCGTTCAGGGGGTGGCCCGAATTTACAGTGTACTGGCAATTTTTGTAACATTCCCAGATTCCCAGGGGTTCAGTCTGCCGTGTTAAAGTGGTAGCGTTGGAGTATCATGGAAGAATTCAGGTTATAACTGTCTTTAAACAAGACCACCAATTCATTGAAGGGTTTGGAGCCAGGGGGATCGGGGTAGATCAGGTGATTGCACTGAAGATCAGGACCCCCTATGCCATCAACAGGATCACTTCCTGCTTATTGTCCCCCTCATAACGTTGGCCCCCAAAGATAAACTGCATGCACTCTGCGTACCGGGCCCAGTCTTCTCTGCACAGTGTAGGCTTCGAGTTTCCCAAAAAGAGGCATTTTTCTTACCCGCGGATTACTTGTCTCGATGGTAAAGATGGTCCAGGAAAAAGCCTCGTTGCCAGTGTAAGAATCTTACTGAGGCCAGTCTTTTGCCACCATCAGTCTTTATTTACAAAGCATCGCTCAGGGTACAGCCCAACCCCACAGTCCTTCAACTGTCGGCCTGAGTGGGACCAGTTGGTTTTAAACCCCCTGATGCTCCTTCCCCTAAATTAGTTTCCCTCATTGTGGATTGCCATAAACAATAGACAAGGGTCATGGATGGAAGGGGGGGGGAACTGGTAATGGTAAAATGGCGGCACGGGCTCGTTGGGCCGAAGGGCCTGTTTCCCAGGCTGTTTTTGTTCTTTGTTCCCTTTTAGATGTATCTTCACTCGCCTAACAGGGAGAGCTCTTATTCAACAGGTCGAGAGAGACCTATTATTATTCCCTGTGGCCATCATTGACACAAAGAACAAAGAACAGTACAGCACGGGAAACAGGCCCTTCGGCCTTCCAAGCCTGTGCTGCTCATTGGTCCAACTAGACCATTCGTTTGTATCCCTCCATTCCCAGTCTGCTCATGAGATTATCCAGGAAAGTCTTAAAACGATCCCAGCGTGTCTGCCTCCACCACCCTGCTTGGCAGAGCATTCCAGGCCCCCACCACCCTCTGCGTAAAAAAACGTCCCTCTGATATCGGAGTTATACCTCGCCCCTCTCACCTTGACCCTGTGACCCCTCGTGATCGTGACCCCTCCAAACAATCAGATTAGCCAGAATTTTATTGGATGGCGGATTTACAACGGTCTGCCACAGGCACCAACCCAACTTGGGGAGTCACCCGACACAAACATTGTTCGCACAAGGTTTAGATTTCATTTAACAAATAATATCCGGGTATCCAGAGCAGGAATCTTCATGGCCCTAAGCAGCAACCGCAAAAAGAAAATGGTTTGCGTCTCTCTAAATCCAAAATATCGCCATTGAGAAGGGAGGTGACCCACCCCAAGTCCACAGAATCACACTCGCGATCCCACGCTCCACACCCCTGCTCCCCAGCATATCCTGGTCCTGGGTTCGATTCCCGGCTCGGGTCACTGCCTGTGTGGAGTTTGCACATTCTCCTCGTGTCTGCGTGGGTTTCCGCTGGGTGCTCCGGTTTCCTCCCACAGTCCAAAGATGTGCAGGTTAGGTTCATTGGCTATGCTAAGAAATTGCCCCTTAGTGTCCTGGGATGTGTAGGTTAGAGGGATTAGCAGGTAAATGTGTAGGGATATGGGGATAGGGTCTGGGTGGGATTGTGTTGGGTGCAGACTCGATGGGCCGAAGGGCCTGTTTCTGCACTGTAGGGTTCTATGTTCTATGTTCTATATCTCTAGCACTTACTTAGTACGGTCTCACAGCCTGCCTCCCCAGGAACAGAGCAGGAAGCTCACATAATGAGAATCGGGCCTGATGGGGGCCCTGGGCCTACTTGTTGACACGACGCTCAATACGTGTCACGAAAACAGGCCCGAGGCAAATTTCCACTCCATTGCCCAGAAAGCAGAAGCCGTAAAAACAGGAAATAAGAAGCCTGGTCCGAACTGGCCTTGCGTAGCTTAAAATAGAACAGCAGTTTATAAAAAAAACAGGGAATTAAGAATTTACAAGGATGTTGCCTGGACTGGGAGGCATGCCTTATGAAGATAGGTTGAGGGAGCTGGGACTCTTTTCCCTACAGAGGCGAAGGTTGAGAGGCGACCTGATAGAAGTTTATAAAATGTTGAGAGGAATAGATAGGGTGGACTCTCAGAGGCAATTTCCCCGGGTTGAAATGGTCGCTACGAGAGGACACAGGTTTAAGGTGCTGGGGAGGGAAGTACAGAGGTGATGTTAGGGGTAAGTTTTTCACTCAGAGGGTGGTGAGTGAATGGAATCGGCTGCCGTCATCGGTGGTGGAGGCAAACTCGCTGGGGTCTTTTAAAAGACTTCTGGATGAGTATATGGGGTTTAATGGGATTGGGGATTATAGATAGGTCTATAGATTGGTGGGGTTGATATGATCGGCGCAACTCGAGGGCCGAAGGGCCTGATTGTGCTGGAGTGTTCTATGTTCTATGTTCAAATATTGGCCCAAACTGCTGCTTTTTCTTATTGGGTGCCCAAAGCAGGGGAGAAAGGGCAACCCCAAGGAGTGTTTATTTAATGAAAGATGCACAACGTACCCTGAACTCTGGAGAGGCCCGTCTCACCAATACAACTGAGGGATTTATAGATTGAATGAAACTTTACCTTGCAAATTTAATGGAAATATTTGCACCGGGCAAATGTCCCAGACAACAGGCAGTCTTAACTCGAGTTTGTGTGTTAAATGAACAGATTCAGAAGATATCCTTCAGTGCTCGTGTCTCAAGGAAGTCCTTGAGGGAATTCGGCCCAATAAATTGTACGATAAAATCCTGAGTGTCACTCAGAGTTGGTGACTTTTCTCACTGGGGTTAAACAATTTGGACCCCCACCAGTCCCCACCGTTTGTTGGGCCGGAATTTTACCATCCCGCTTGTCACAGGAATCAGAGCAGCCAAGAGGTCGGACCATGGAAAGGTTCGCTGACCTCGGGAGGGATTTTCCGGTTTCAGGGAGAACGAGGCCAGAAAATCCCGCCCGTGGACTGATCCCAAGAGGTGCTGAGGCATCTTCATCCCTGGCAAGTAAATATTCTATAAGTAGGAAGGACTATTACTTACGTGGCGAAAAGCTGCAGCAGGCGACGGCGCAGAGGGACCTCGGGGTCCTTGTGCATGAGTCGCAAAAACCCAGCTTGCAGGTGCAGCAGGTGGTCAGGAAAGCGAATGGGATGCTGGCCTTCATAGCGAGGGGGATTGAATATAAAAGTAGGGAGGTCTTGCTGCAGCTGAACAAGGCATTGGTGAGGCCGCAGCTGGAGTACTGTGTGCAGTTTTGGGCGCCGCACCTGCGCAAGGATATTTTGGCCCTGGAGGGAGTGCAGAGGAGGTTTACTAGGCTGATACCGGAGTTGAGGGGATTGAGCTATGAGGAGAGGCTGAATAAACTAGGCTTGTACTCGTTAGAGTTTAGAAGAATGAGGGGAGATCTCATTGAAACGTATAAGATGATGAATGGGATGGATAGGATAGAGGTGGAGAGACTCTTCCCGCTCAAAAAAGACAGTATGACTAGGGGGCACAGCCTCAAGATAAAGGGGAGGCGGTTTAGAACAGAGTTGAGGAGGAACTTCTTCACTCAAAGGGTGGTGAATCTCTGGAATTCTCTGCCCGTTGAAGTGGTGGAGGCTGCCTCGCTAAATATTTTTAAGAAACGGGTTGATGGGTTTTTGATAAGAGAAGGGATTAAGGGTTATGGGGAGAGGGCGGGAAGGTGGAGCTGAGCCACGACAGATCAGCCACGATCTTATTGAATGGCGGGGCAGGCTCGAAGGGCCAGATGGCCTACTCCTGCTCCTATTTCTTATGTTCTTATGTTCTTATGTTCTTAAGTGCGAGGCTAAACAATGAGAGCATCAAATTCTGTCAAGAGATCCAACTGGAATTCATTGTAATTCCAGTTGGAGAGTAGCAGATCCCAGTGGTATTGGCTGAATAAAATTATATTCCCAGAATGATAATTCAGAGAACCACTGCTCAATCTCTACCATTGCAAACTGACAATTTTAATTCAGATGCAGAAAGATCTGAAAAATGTTATTAGTAGGGACGGCATGATGGCACAGTGATTATCACTACTACCCTCACAGCACCAGGGACCTGGGTTTGATCCCAGCCTTGGGTGACTGTTTGTTTGTACATTCTCCCCGTGTCTGTGCGGGTTTCAAAGAACAAAGAACAACCCAGCACGGGAAACAGGCCCTTCGGCCCAACGAGCCCGCGCCGCCACATCACCCTACACCTATTCTACCCTGCATGTCTATGAATGGAACCCTACTCAGTCCGATTCAGGGAAGAAATAGTGTCAATTTGGTAAAAACCGATTAGCCTGAGAGCACATCTTTGGGGTGTGGGAGGAAACCGGAGCGCCCGGAGGAAACCCACGCAACCACAGGGAGAATGCGCAAACTCCCACAGACACAAGCCCAAATCCATGTGCCTGCACAGCCAGCAGTGCTAGTCACTGAGCTGTTGCGGCGCCCGTCTACCGGTCCAGGATCAAGCACACACACCGACACGAAGTCCTAGGCCACTTCTGGAACTTCCAAGAGCAGCCCAGGCACGACCCGCCGTGTGAATGCCCCTCGTTTGACACGAGGTGGACCTCCACCTGTGGAATAAAGACAAAAATATTAATCTTACAGCCTGCCTTTCCGGTGTCTCCCGAGGTTTAACCCTATTTAATATCCCCTACCATATCCCTCCATTCTCGTTTCACTCATGTGCCTATCTAACTGCATCTTAAACGAGTCCAATGTTCCTGCCTCCAGGGTTGCTCCAGTTTCCTCCCACACTCCAAAGATTAGGTGGATCGGCCGTGCTAAATTGCCCCTTACATTCCAAGGTGAGGTGGATTAGCCATGGGAAGTGCGTGGGGCTATGGGGATGGGATGGACGGGAGGGCCTGGGTGGGACGCTGATGCCAGTGCAGAGTTGATGGGCCGAAAAAGGTCCAATTTTAAAAAGTGTCTGGGCAGTTACACGGGTATAGAAGGATATGGGGCAAACAAAGGCAATTGGGACTAGCTTAGCGGTTTTTAAAAAAAGGGCAGCATGGACAAATTGAACATAGAACATAGAACATTACAGCGCAGAACAGGCCCTTCGGCCCACGATGTTGCGCCGACCAGTTACAAAACAATGACCCACTAGCCTAAACCAATCCCTTTCATCCATAAACCTATCCACAGATCTCTTAAACGCCCCCAAACTAGGCGCATTTACAACTGCAGCTGGCAGGGCATTCCAGTCCCTCACCACCCTCTGGGTAAAGAACCTACCCCTGACATCCGTCCTATAACTACCCCCCCTTAATTTAAAGTCGTGCCCCCTCGTGCTAGCTTTCTCCATCCTAGGAAAAAGGCTATCACTATCTACCCTGTCTAAACCTCTAATCATCTTATATGTTTCAGTGAGATCCCCCAATTGGGGAATTGGGCCAAAAGGCCTGTTTTGGTGCTGTAAACCTGTATGACTCTACGCCCTCTTTCTGCACTGTGGGGATTCTGTGGTTCTAAATGACTGTGAACCTTCCAGATTGTCCACTACACAGATCTTAAATTTATATAGCATTTTTAACAGTGTCCAGGATAATCCAAAGCATTTCATCACCAGTAAAATATTCCCCATAACACAGCTTACAGATCCCACAAGTCGCATGTGTTTAGTGATATTTGAATGGTAAATGTTGGCCCAATCCACCAGGAAGAACATCCCAATCCTTCTTCAAAATAGTGTCCCAGGGATCTTTAATTTCGAACTGAAAGGGCAGATGGGGCATATGTCTTACCTGAAGGACAGCAGCCCTGACAATGCAGCACTCCCTCGGTGCTACACTTCAGGGGAGTGTCAGACGTGACAAGTTGCTCAACTCCCTGGACACGATCTCCGGCTCTGAAGTGAGACCCACCCACTGAGACAATAGACATGTCCTTTCTGGATCCCTGGAGGTTCCCCTCCAAGTCGATCGCTTGGAAGCGTATCTGCCATTCCTTCACTGGGTTAAAACCCTGGAATTCCCTCGCTAACAGCACGATGGGTGTACCTACACCGCGTGGAATGCAGCGATTCAAGAAGGCAGCTCACCACCACCAACTCAAGGGCAGCTTGGAAGGGGCAAGAAATGCTGGTCTACGCTGACAAGGATAAAAAAAAAGTCCCATTGCTGTCCAATTTGACCTCGTAGAATCATAGAAACCCTACAGCGTAGGAGGAGGCCATTTGGCCCATCGAGCCTGCACCGACCACAATCCCATCCAGACTGTATTATCGCCATAACCCCACAGACTTACCCTGCTAATCTCCTGACACTAGGGTCAATTTAGCACGGTCGATCAACTTAACCCTTTGGAGTGCGGGAGGAAACCGGAGCACCCGGAGGAAACCCACGCAGACACGGGGAGAAGCTCCACACAGACAGTGACCCAAGGCTGGAATTGAACCCGGGTCTCTGGTGCTGTGAGGCAGCAGTGTTAATCAATGTGGCCACCGTGTTGCCTTACATAAGACCTCAACTCAATACAAATGTGGTTAATTCTTAAATACCCTCTGAAGCGGTTCAGCAACTTGGGACCACCACCATCTGAGGGTCACTAGATATAGGCAATTCATTCTAGCTCCGCTGGCAGCCCCACATCCCAAAAAAATATATTTTTAAACGGATTACCCGTACCTCAGCAGTAGCCCCACGCAGACGTGCAGGAGAAGTGGACGGAAGCAAGAGCTGTGACCACATATTCCTCATTCTAATCCAGGTCAGCTACCAAAGCCAGAAAAGAGTCATCAGGTAATACTGGGTGACATTAGCTATCCCAGACCCTGAGCTCTGTCCCTGCCCAGGCCCCTCCCATGGCTTAACACAGACCGGGGATCAGAGCACCACAGGCCTCACTACAGGGATTCGTGACCCTCTGTTCCTGCACATAGAACCCAGTTAATCAAGATTACAACCACTTAATTCTGGCATTGATCCAGAGGCTAACGCCAGTATGATTGATAACCTCACTCAGCGAAATTACTTTAGTCAACTGACCCCCATCTCCTACAGACATTTTAACACCTGTCTCTGACAGGACTTGTGAGCAAAGATAATAGTGTCACCTCCTGATATTGCAGTAGCTCATCTCTACAGGAATAAGTGAAACTTGGATATTATTTCTGGTTGGAATGGGCTATGGTTTAACCTGTCTGTGGAGTGCTGTGTTCACCTTCTGTGGGGACGCTGAGTACATGACCAGTGTGCATGGCCAATCAACTTAATTCACACCTCTTTGGACTGCGGGTGGAAACCGGAGCACCCAGAGGAAACCCACACAGACACGGGGAGGACATGCAAGCTCCACACAGACAGTGACCCGAGGCTGGAATTGAACTCAGATCTCTGGTGCTGTGAGGCAGCATTGCTAACCACTGTGCCCGCGTGCCGCCTTATGCAAGGTCTCAGCACAATACAAATGTGGACAATGCATCGAGGGACATGTGAGTGCAGATGCTAGTTGGTTAATACAAGGCGCAGCACACATAGCAACAGATTCTGCAGTTCAGTCTCTCCCCTCCTTCTCAGCCTGTTATATTGAGGGGACATTCAAGAGGAACTCTACAATCTTACCTAAAGTCGCCACTTTTTCATGCGTAATGGCAGATTGTTTGACAACCATGTCCCAAAGTTGTGCCCACGTGGAATTTACAATCAGTACCTTCCTGCAGGGATACTGTTCAGCCACAGGATATCCTGGAACAGGGTATGGAACGCGCCACCGAGTGGGGTGGTGGAGGCGGGAACGTTGGACTCGTTTAAGGCTCAGTTAGATAGGCACATGAGTGAAACGAGGATGGAGGGTTAAGGTAGGGGTTATTGAATAAGGGTTAGAACCTCGGGAGACACCGGAAAGGCAGGCTTGTGATTAACGTTTTTGTCTTTTCATTCCGCAAATGGAGGTCCACCTCGTTGTCAAACGAGGGGCATGCACACGGTGGGTCGTGCGTGGGCTGCTCCTGGAGGTTCCAGGAGTGGCCTAGTACTTCGTGGCGGTGTGTGTGCTTGATCCTGGACCGGTAGACGGGCGCCGCAACAGCTCGGTGACTAGCACTGCTAGCAGTGCAGATACATGGATTTGGGCCTGTGTCTGTGGGAGTTTGTGCATTCTCCCTGTAGATGCGTGGGTTTCCTCCGGGCGCTCCGGTTTCCTCCCACACCCCAAAGATGTGCTCTTAGGCTAATTGGTTTTACCAAATTGACACTATTTCTTCCCTGAATCTGGCTAAGTCAGGGGTTCTATTTGTAGATACGCAGGGTAGAATAGGTGTAGGGTGATGCGGCGGCGCGGGCTCGTTGGGCCGAAGGGCCTGTTTCCCGTGCTGGGTTGTTCTTTGTTCTTTGTTTGCTCTTTGTATCCTGATGAATGTTCTTCCATCTGGACCGGAAGGACGAAACAAACTCATTAACTCATTCCCTAGCTATGATTAGCTAATTTAGTATGGAATTCAGAATTAACCTGGAACTCTCCCAGTCTGTTCGAGTCAGTTTCACACCAGATGATGTGTCTACACACCAACATCAGCATGATCTCAATCCCAACCACTATAGTAAACATATCAGCAACAGTTACAATGCATCACAATAAATTACCTACTGTGGGCAATGGTTAGCACTGCTGCCTTGCAGCGCCAGGGACCTGGGTTCGATTTCTGGTCTGTGTAGTGACTGCATGTTCTCCCCGTGTCTGCATGGGTTTCCTCCGTATGCTCCAGTTTCCTCCCACAGTCTGAAAGGCGTGCTGGTTAGGGAGCATTGGCCATACTAAATCCTCCTTTGGTGTATCCAAACGGGCACCAGAGTGTAGGGAATTTTCACATTAACTTCATTGCAGTGTTAATGTAAGCCTACCTGTGACACAAGTAAATAAACCTAAACTACAGTTAGAATGCATCTATATTGTAACGAAGAATAGCATTGATTTAAATAGAAATGAAGTGTGGTGGAGGAGTGGGTGGGGGGTGGAGGCAAGTAATTCATTAGAAATGGAATTGGGTCGACTGGACAGTGAAACCTGGCTTGGGGGCATTTGGCAATCCCACCAGAGTTTAGGTTCACGTCCCACCCACTGTGGGCACCAATGAGATTGACGGAATTATGCCAGTCACCAGGAATCGTTACCCTGTACCCACCCCCTGTATGCCCAACCTTGGAGGCCTCAATGCTGTGATTGCTTGGTGCCAGGACTAGATCAGAATAGAGCTGCCACCTCCAATGCCAGTTCCTAATGGCAAATGATTAGAGCATAAGAAGTAGGAGTAGGAGTAGGCCATCTAGCCCTTCGAGCCTGCCCCGCCATTCAATAAGATCATGGCTGATCTGAAGTGGATCAGTTCCACTTTCCCGCTTTCTCCCCATAACCCTTAATTCCCCTGTCTATCAGAAACCTATCTACCCGCGTCTTAAATATATTTAGCGAGGCAGCCTCCACCACTTCAACGGGCAGAGAATTCCAGAGATTCACCACCCTTTGAGTGAAGAAGTTCCTCCTCAACTCCGTTCTACACTGCCCCCCCCTTATCTTGAAGCTGTGCCCTCTAGTCCTGCTGTCCTTTCTAAGCGGAAAGAATCTCTCTATCTCTGTGTAAACATCCACTCTGAAGGCAACAGGTCCCCCCTCTAGTGAGCTACTAAAGATACAGACAAATAACATGCATCGCCCCTTAATTCATTCATTTACGAGACATGGGTGTTCCTGACTGGCCAGCATTGTTGTCCATCCCTAGTTGCCGAGAGCAGTTGAGAGTCAACCACATCGCTGTGGCTCTGGAGTCACATGTAGGCCAGACCGGGTAAGGACGGCAGATTTCATAGAACAGAGAACATTACAGCGCAGAACAGGCCCTTCGGCCCACGATGTTGCGCCGACCAGTTACAAAAACAATGACCCACTAACCTAAACCAATCCCTTTTCGTCCATAAACCTATCCACGGATCTCTTAAATGCCCCCAAACTAGGCACATTTACAACTGCAGCAGGCAGGGCATTCCAATCCCTCACCACCCTCTGGGTAAAGAACCTATCCCTGACATCCGTCCTATAACTACCCCCCCTTAATTTAAAGCCATGCCCCCTCGTGCTAGATTTCTCCATCAGAGGAAAAAGGCTATCACTGTCCACCCTATCTAAACCTCTAATCATCTTATATGTTTCAATAAGATCCCCTCTTAGCCTCCTTCTTTCCAGCGAAAACAACCCCAAATCCCTCAGTCTCTCCTCATAGGACCTCCCCTCCATACCAGGCAACATCCTGGTAAACCTCCTCTGCACCCTCTCCAAAGCCTCTACATCCTTCCTGTAATGTGGGGACCAGAACTGCTGGTCCAAGTGCGGCCGCACCAGAGTTGTGTACAGTTGCAACATGACGCTGCGACTCCTAAATTCAATCCCCCTACCAATAAACGCCAAGACACCGTATGCCTTCTTAACAACCTTATCTACTTATTTCCTTCCCTAAAAGACATCAGTGAACCAGATGAGCTTTTCCGACAATCGACAATGGTTTCACAGTCATCAGCAGATTCTTAATGCCAGATTTTTGTTATTGAATTCAAATTCCACCATCTGTTGTAGCGGGATTCGAACCTGGGTTATCTGGACATTAGCTGAGTTTCTGGATTCACAGTCTAGTGATAATACCACTTGTAAGAAGTCTCACAACACCAGGTTAAAGTCCAACAGGTTTATTTGGCAACACGAGCTTTCGGAGCACTGCCCCTTCACCAGGTGATGCCAGCATCTCCACCTCACAAACGCCACCAGACCATTGCCTTCCCCACTTCTTCACTACCCTGGATGTTAACTGTTCCCAGTAAGAAGTCTGACAACGCCAGGTTTAACTCCAACTGATTTATTTGATAGTAAACTCACAAGCTTTCGGGGTTTGCCCCTTCGTCAGGTGAATCTCCACATCATGTTAACTGTTCCATCAGCCCGATCTCTCTTTAGGCTTCCTAAATGTATGGGATTGTGGGTAATCTAGGAAATTGGATCAGGAATTGGCTATCAGATAGGAGACAGAGGGTGGTGGTTGATGGTAAATATTCATCACGGAGTTCGGTTACAAGTGGTGTGCCAAAGGGACTGTTCTGCGCTGTAATGTTCTATGTTCTATTTCAGGCTTCCCATCAGTATGATGGGAACAATTTAGTCTGAACAATTTTAAGTTTAACAGCCCAAGTTAATGTTGTTAGTTACGCACCATCTTCAAGAGGAAAAGTTGATATCGAATCTCTAATTATTCCCTCTGCCTGACTCTGAGACCCCTTAATCAATCTTAACTGAACCTACTAATGATACAATCCAATCTTTTAATGGTGTTCTGATGCTACACGTAGGTTGTTCTCAGTGCGACTGCAGTTGTGCACAATCCTTTCTTCCTGTTAACCTTTTAGCAGATCCAACAAAGACCTTAGCTTCCTCCAATTGTGCGCGGTACTAGCCTGCATTTCCCAGAGCATTATCTATTGCTAATCTGCAAAAATGTTTTCCGTTCAAGTCTTATTTGTCCCTGTTCGTGACCAGACAGCCACCTTAGCTAAGGCTGCGCCCTGCTTAATTTAGCCAAGTACATGAGTTTGGTGTGTTCTGTTAAGACACGGCATTAAGACTCAGATGAGACATCAGTCCCAAGCCCAGCTGATGGAGTCAGCCACTTCCCCTGTTTGAACCCTGCTGCCTCTTTTTTGAAGTTAGCCCCTTGCAAATCTGGAATTAATTACAGATTCTCCATGCTTTTGGTTCGGCCAGCGAGATAATACTGTAATACTATGTTCACAATTTCCAGAATGTAATTTAGAAGATCACAAGGTAATTAGAGACACATTAAACTGGAGTAATTATCTCGGTAACATGCAAATCGGTGAGAGTTTAACCTTTTTGAGAAACTCATGATCTGAAATGCTGGTGAGGAAAGGCCATTCATTCGTCCAGCCCAGGAGAACCGGATTCCTCCCTCTCCACACACTGCCCATTGCAGCAGGGTCTGTACACATATCCAGATACTCAAGATATCCACATGCTCAAGATCCAGATGGGGGTCCTTTCAACAGACATTGCACCAGAATTTACATATTTAACAAGCTAAGCATTCGTATAAGACACCCCGCCCCCACCAAGAAGTCTAAAGAAATGGTTCCATAAACGTTGTGGTAGGGACCAAATTTATGTCAACTGGACACAATCCATTCCGCTGCTGGTTTGGTACATTTCAAGCCAGCCACAAAACACACCAATATATATCTGTAAATAGCTCCCCAGTCTTTCTTCATAACTCAAACTAATCAACAGTAAAAATGAATCTTGTGGGTCTTCTCCACTCAACAGTCCAAAGATGTGCGGGTTAGGTTCGTTGGCTATGCTAAAATTGCCCCTTAGTGTCCTGGGATGTGTAGGTTAGAGGGATTAGCAGGTAAAATGTGTAGGGATATGGGGATAGGGTCTGGGTGGGATTGTGTTGGGTGCAGACTCGATGGGCCGAAGGGCCTGTTTCTGCACTGTAGGGTTCTACGATTCTACGATTCAGATGTGCCCTCTCTCCCACTATGCTTTGGTACGCTAAACTGGCCACTGTGTTCGCTTAGGGGAAGTATTTTGATGTTGTGGAAATTATGAAACACATTTCCATTCACAATGACACAGAGGACAAAGCTCCTCCAAGTGAGAAAGGCAATTTGATTAACTAGAATGGTGCAGACTTCTTGTTCATAGAATCCCTACAGTGCAAAATGAGGCCATTTGGCCCATTGAGTCTTACCCAGGCCCTCTACCCAACACGACCACATAACCTCACACATTTACCATCCATCTAACCTACAGATCTTGGGACACTAAGAGGCAATTTAGCATGGCTAATCCACCTAACCTTTGGACTGCGGGAAGAAACCGGAGCACCCAAAGAAAACCCATGCAGACATGGGGAAAATGTGCAATCTCCATACAGTCATTATAATTTCTCAACAAATACACAGCCCTTGTACCCCTACAGGCTACCTGTGATCAGATAACACCCCACTCTGAAACTTATTGATTTTTAGAAGATTTCTCCTCAAATTTCCCCTAGAAGGTTTTCGTATGTTTCCAAACTCCACTCTCAAAAAGGCATGTTTTAAAATCTTCTTTCAAACAATACTTTCCCTCAGCTGTTTTCATCAAGGACCCACCTCCAGGTTTTCCAACTATCCTTCCAAACAAGGCCTTCTCTGAGTTGAATCAGATACTAATGTATGTAGGGGATCATGTGCTTTGATTTTGTTTTTGTTTTAATGTCCTTACATCCGCTAAGCTCTAAAACCATTCTTTTACTATTCTCTCTGTACAGAAACAATGAGTCATAAATAATACTGACAAGTTTTTGAAATGCTTATGAAGTTAAAACAGAAACCAAGCATGCGCCATTCCCTCTGAAAAAAAATCCCCCTTGTCTTCTCATAAAACTGTCAATCAAACACAATATCATATCAACAAAACCTTCAATAAAAGTCAAACAAACAGGCAGGCATTGAAAAACAACTTCAACTAAAGTACAAAGTAATAAAATACAAGGTAATAAAACTGTTAATCAAACAAAGCTGACAACTTCCTTTGCAATTGTTCAAGCATCTGCTGGGCCAAGTTCATTAGTCAATTTTAGAGCTCATCCAAACATCCATAATGAGGCAATCTGGCAACAATATCACTGGATGCACGGAGTGATTGGAGAGAGCATGAGAGATATGACAGACATGGATGGGCCGTGGGATTTGGTGGGGATGAGATATGAGAGCTAGAGGGCCTAGCAACCATGAATTCAACAGGGCAGATGGTCAATTAAATGGAGAAAGGCCTCCTAACTTGCTGGCCATGCCATCCAGCCAGCTCCATTGCCACCTCAGGCTTGCCTCAGGAGGCATTGGGCCCAATTGTAGCCCAATTGTAGCTGATACACTCATAGCTCAAAATACTAGGTTTAACATTTAGAAGGGCTTTAGGAAATACTCCAACTTGCAGTTCCAGAGCTAAAGATGAAGATTCAGTGAACCGCCTCCATGTTCTCAATCCCATCATCAGAGTAAATTGATTCTTCTTTCTCTATCACATCAAATGCCTCACTTTGATCACCCCTCAATCTTCTAAATGGAATCAAAGAATTCCTACAGTTACCAAGGCAACCCTGATGATTGACCCTGGTTACAAATGTTGCAATCTGTGTACCCTGTAGGCACCAGCGCTTTAAACATCCAAGCACTGACACAAAACCAGCTTTTAAAGGGACAACACTTCACAAACTGAACTTCACAACACCCCCAGAAGGAGAAGGAGGCCATTTGGCCCATTGAGCCTGCTACAATCCCACCCAAGCCCTATCCCCACAACCCTACCTACTTACCCTGCTCATCCCTCTGACACTAAGGGGCAATTTAGCTCGGCCAATCCATCCAACCTTTAGAGGAAACCGGAACACCCGGAGGAAGAACGTGCAAACTCCACACAGCCAGTGACCCAAGGCCAGAATTGAATCCAGGTACCTGGCACTGTGCCACCCTAAGAAGATAATACATGTCACGTTTATGCAGGCTGTCCTCGGAGTTTAACCCTCAAACTCCGGGTATCAATCTGGTGTATCTAAGCTGTGTCTCCTCCCTGGGGTGCTGGGTCCAGCGCTGAACCCTGTGTAATGAGAGCACCTCCTCCCCTTTTGAACTCCACTTTGAGACAAAGGCCAACATTCCATTTGCTAATTTGATTTCCTTTACTCCTGTCAGCTGCTTTTCTAATGATTTGTGTGTTAGATTTCTTTGCTTCTCCGCAGCTTCTCACCAACCTGAAAACGTTCTGGTATGTCTTTTGTCCGAATCTCTCTTGTCCACCACTTCCCCTGCAGTGTGGGAGTGGTTAGGGGGGGGGGGGGGGGAGCAGGCCTGAATAATGGCCCAGGGATGTTGAACACATCACTCCTACTCGACTCCCTGCCTGCTGCTAACGTGTGATGTGGAGATGCCGGCGTTGGACTGGGGTAAACACAGTCAGAAGCCTCACAACACCAGGTTAAAGTCCAACAGGTTCATTGGGTAGCAAAAGCCACTAGCTTTCGGAGCGCTGCTCCTTCACCAGGCGAGTTCTGTTCACAAACAGGGCCTATAAAGACACATACTCAATTTACAAAATAATGGTTAGAACGCGAGTCTTTCCAGGTAATTAAGTCTTGAAGGTACGGACAATGTGAGTGGAGAGAGGGTTAAGCAGTGATTAAAGAGATATGTCTTGCCTCTGTTATTTTGTAAATTGAGTTTATATGCCCTGTTTGTGAACTGAAATCCCACTTACATAGAACCCTACAGTGCAGAAACAGGCCCTTTGGCCCATCGAGTCTGCACCGAACACAATCCCACCCAGACCCTATCCCCATATCCCTACACATTTTACCTGCTAATCCCTCTAACCTACACATCCCAGGACACTAAGGGGTAATTTTAGCATAGCCAATGAACCTAACCCGCACATCTTTGGACTGTGGGAGGAAACCGGAGCACCCGGAGAAAACCCACGCAGACACGAGGAGAATGTGCAAACTCCACACAGGCAGTGACCCCGAGCCGGGAATCGAACCCAGGACCCTGGAGCTGTGAAGCAGCAGTGCTAACCACTGTGCTACCGTGCCGCCCATCATCACTTACCTGATGAAGGAGCAGTGTTCCGAAAGCTAGTGGCTTTTGCTACCAAATAAACCTGTTGGACTTTAACCTGGTGTTGTGAGACTACTAACGTAACCAGACCTTTCTTCAGTAGCCGAAGTACCTGCCTGACTCAGGCAGGGTCTCACTGTTACATACAATCCAGAATCCTGTAAGGTCATTGGGAGTGTTGTGAAGTTCAGTTTGTGAAGTGTTGTCCCTTTAAAAGCTGGTTTTGTGTCAGTGCTTGGATGTTTAAATCGCTGGTGCCTACAGGGTACACAGATTGCAACATTTGTAACCCGGACCAATCATCAGGGTTGCCTTGGTAACGGACTTTGCAGACTTTTGAATTCAGCAGCCCGTCAGTTTAAAGAAGGCACTCAGCTATCAGGAACCTATCAAATTTTAACCTGCTGTTGTTGGCAACATCAGGTTAACCCTGGTGTAGGAAAATTGGTAGGTCATCAGAGTTATAAAGAGGAACTCAACGGCCTACCCAAGGGCTGCCACTTCTCAACACCAGGAGAGGGAAAGAGCAGCTATCTGCCAGTTTAAAATATCTCTTAAGAGAACTCTCCATCTATCAAACAAAGGGTACCAAAATCGGAAAGAGCTTACAGACAGTGGAATCGACAGAAGAACTCCAAAGATTTTCCAAAGCCAAAACACCTAGTTGTACATTTTTTTTTGAGAGTGACTACAGTCTTTTTTTTCAGTAATGAATAGACCTGTATGCCCTGGGCGGCACGGTAGCACAGTGGGTTAGCACTGCTGCTTCACAGCTCCAGGGTCCTGGGTTCGATTCCCGGCTCGGGTCACTGCCTGTGTGGACTTTGCACATTCTCCTCGTGTCTGCGTGGGTTTTCTCCGGGTGCTCCGGTTTCCTCCCACAGTCCAAAGATGTGCGGGTTAGGTTCATTGGCTATGCTAAAATTGCCCCTTAGTGTCCTGGGATGTGTAGGTTAGAGGGATTAGCAGGGATATGGGGATAGGGTCTGGGTGGGATTGTGTTCGGTGCAGACTCGATGGGCCGAAGGGCCTGTTTCTGCACTGTAGGCTTCTTGTATTGATTTGAACAGCATTCCCACAGTACCTTACTTTAATTGAGATGTTACTTGTTTAGTTAAAGCTCCCGATTGGTTAATTAAATAACTTGTTAATTATTTACTTAAAGTGAGTGTTAGGCATTTCTGTTAATGAACCTCGAAGCATTAGTGAAGAACAGTTCACACCTCCCCAAACACTTTTAACAAACTATGAAGCGAGATATTCCACTTTCAGGGATTTCTCAAAACAGGATCGTCCTCTGTGTCGTAACAGGAGCCCTGACTTTAATTTTCACAGCAATTTCATTGCAGTGTTAATGTAAGCCTACTTGCGATGGTAATAAATAAACTTAAGGGCCTCAGAGGCAGACTCTGGGTCCTGTCAGTTTGACCTTCCCAAGAGCTGGCCAGCTGCCTCTGTCAGGTCACTGACATAACTGAGGTCCAGGAGATGAAGAAACCTAGGCCTCAAGCTGATAATATCAGAGTGGCAGAGTTTGGGGGGGCGGGGGGGGTATGCAGAGCTGGGCCAGCTGATGAACATCCCAGAGGGCTGTGGAAACCCAGTATTGAGTATGTTTAAAGTAGAGATTGACAGATTTTTATATTCCATAGAACCCTACAGTGCAGAAACAGGCCCTTCGGCCCATCGAGTCTGCACCGAACACAATCCCACCCAGACCCTGTCCCCATATCCCTACACATTTACCTGCTAATCCCTCTAACCTACACATGCCAGGACACTAAGGGGCAATTTTAGCATAGCCAATGAACCTAACCCGCACATCTTTGGACTGTGGGAGGAAACCGGAGCACCCAGAGAAAACCCACGCAGACACGAGGAGAATGTGCAAACTCCACACAGACAGTGACCTGAGCCGGGAATCGAACCCAGGACCCTGGAGCTGTGAAGCAGCAGTGCTAACCACTGTGCTACCGTGCTGCCCCGTGCCTTTATGTCATTCCAATGACATAAAGGGATATTTTACATCCACAGGCCATTGGGTCCGCCTTGTTGTCCAACGAGGGGCACACACGCAGTGGGTCGTGCGAGGGCTGCTCTTGGATGTTGCTTCGAGAGTTGCCTAGAGCTTCACGTCGTTAGTGTTCGCTTAAACTGGACCAACTGACGGGCAACACGACAGCTCGGTGACTATCACTGTTTGCTGTGCAGATACAGGGACCCGGGTCGGATCTCCGACTTGGATCGGCGTCTGTGGGAGTTTGCACATTCTCCCCGTGCTTGCGTGGGTTTTCTCCGGGTGCTCCGGTTTCCTCCCACACCCCCAAAGATGTGCTCTTAGGCTGACTGGTGTTAACAACTTGCCCCTAAATTATTCTCCCCTCAATCTTCCCCAATAGGCGTAGACAAAGGTCATAGGTAGAGGAGGGCACTAATGCTAAAATGGCGGCGCGGGCTCGTTGGGCCAAAGGGCCTGTTTCCCGTGCTGTGTTGTTCTTTGTTCTTATATGGGGATAGTGTGGGGAAACAGATATTGAAGTGGATGATCAGGCATGATCGCATTGACAAGCAGAGCAAGTTCGATGGGCTGAATGGCCTCCTCCTGCTCTGATGTTCCTATGGTCCTATCCCACACACACACACACTCGCCCAAAAAAAATCCTCTCCCAATTAAACTCATACCCCGTGCCCCAAGTCCTCTTCATTAACCAATACTCAACACTGGCTTTCCGCCCCTTGTCATTGATAAGAGGGGGAGTACTGGGGTAGGTTGCCTGGACTGGGAGGCATGCCTTATGAAGATAGGTTGAGGGAGCTGGGACTCTTTTCCCTAGAGAGGCGAAGGTTGAGAGGCGACCTGATAGAGGTTTATAAAATGTTGAGAGGAATAGATAGGGTGGACTCTCAGAGGCTATTTCCCTGGGTTGAAATGGTCACTACGAGAGGACACAGATTTAAGGTGCGGGGAGGGAAGTACAGAGGTGACGTTAGGGGTAAGTTTTTCACTCAGAGGGTGGTGAGTGAATGGAATCGGCTGCCGTCATCGATGGTGGAGGCAAACTCGCTGGGGTCTTTTAAAAGACTTCTGGATGAGTATATGGGGTTTAATGGGATTGGGGGTTATAGATAGGTCTATAGATTGGTGGGGTTGATGTGATCGGCGCAACTCGAGGGCCGAAGGGCCTGTTTGTGCTGTAATGTTCTATGTTCTATGTTCTATAAGGGAGAGTGGTGACAGCAGGTTTGGTTCAAACAATTGAAACTGTCAATGATACTCAGAATTCACTGTAACCTATTTGTAAAACAGATATTATCCTGCCTAACTTCAAGGATATTTGACTGAATCTAAACCATTAAACTGAAGGACTGCATTGAGCCATTCAGCAACTCTTTGATAAGCCACAATTAATAATATACTGAAGTCCCTTTCGAGCAGGAAATCTATTCTCCTTACCCAGCCTGGTCTACTCCAGACTGACTCTTAAAATGCCCTCCACTCAAGGGCAATTAGGGGTGGGCGATAAGTGCTTGCTATGAATGAATTTTAAACACAGATTCAACTCTACACAAAGCATTTTGAGTCCAAAGGTTGTGGGTTAGCACAATGGCACAGTGGTTCGCACTGCTGCCTCGCTGTGCCAGGGTTCGATTCCTGGGTTGGGGGTCACTGTCTGTGTGAGGTTTGTATATTCTCCCCATGTCTGCGTGGGTTTCCCCCGAGTGTTTCTTCCCACAGTCCAGAAGATACTGTGGAGGTCCACCTCGTGTCAAACGAGGGGCATTCACACGGCGGGTCGTGCCTGGGCTGCTCTTGGAAGTTCCAGGAGTGGCCTAGTACTTCATGTCGGTGTGTGTGCTTGATCCTGGACCGGTAGACGGGCGCCGCAACAGCTCAGTGACTAGCACTGCTGGCTGTGCAGACACATGGATTTGGGCCCTGTGTCTGTGGGAGTTTGCGCATTCTCCCTGTGGTTGCGTGGGTTTCCTCCGGGCGCTCCGGTTTCCTCCCACACCCCAAAGATGTGCTCTCAGGCTAATCGTTTTTTACCAAATTGACACTATTTCTTCCCTGAATCTGACTGAGTAGGGTTCCATTCGTAGACACGCAGGGTAGAATAGGTGTAGGGTGATGTGGCGGCGCGGGCTCGTTGGGCCGAAGGGCCTGTTTCCCGTGCTGGGTTGTTCTTTGTTCTTTGTTTAAGATGTGCCGGTTAGCTGCACTGGACATGCTCAATTCTCCCTCAGTGTACCCAAACAGTGTACCGGAGTGTGGCGACTAGGGGATTTTCACAGTCACTTCATTGCAATGTAAGCCTACTAATAAATAAGATAAATTTTAAAAATAGGCTATATGTTTTGACATTCCTGTTTGTTCTGTTACTGTAAAACAAAGAGTTCAGGGACTGAGTTTAGATTGGAGTTGAGGAGGAACTTCCTCACTCAAAGGGTGGTGAATCTCTGGAATTCTCTGCCCGTTGAAGTGGTGGAGGCTGCCTCGCTGAATATATTTAAGTCACGGGTAGATAGGTTTCTGATAGACAAGGGAATTAAGGGTTATGGGGAGAAAGCAGGAATGTGGAGCTGAGTCACGACAGATCAGCCATGATCTTATTGAATGGCGGGGCAGGCTCGAAGGGCCAGATGGCCTACTCCTGCTCCTATTTCTTATGTCCTCATGAGTCAATGAAAGGGTTATTCGAGAAGTGTTCTGAACCGATCTGTTTGTCCTCTCTCGTTCTCAGGAGAAGAGGAAGCGGCAGACAGAGATAGAGAATAAAAAACGGCAGCTGGAGGATGAACGACGGCAACTCCAACACCTGAAGGTATGTCCCTCTTACAGATGAGTTTGATAACTAAGTCTCGTCTCCAGTGAACATGGGTAGAGTGGTTACAAATAAATCTTATCACACTTGATTTAATCTGCTCGTGTGGCTGGGTTGAGTCCACACTCAAGGATGTTGCCTGGACTGGGAGGCATGCCTTATGAAGATAGGTTGAGGGAGCTGGGACTCTTTTCCCTGGAGAGGCGAAGGTTGAGAGGCGACCTGATAGAAGTTTATAAAATGTTGAGAGGAATAGATAGGGTGGACACTCAGAGGCTATTTCCCCGGGTTGAAATGGTCGCTACGAGAGGACACAGATTTAAGGTGCGGGGAGGGAAGTACAGAGGTGATGTTAGGGGTAAGTTTTTCACTCAGAGGGTGGTGAGTGAATGGAATCGGCTGCCGTCATCGGTGGTGGAGGCGAACTCGCTGGGGTCTTTTAAAAGACTTCTGGATGAGTATATGGGGTTTAATGGGATTGGGGGTTATAGATAGGTCTATAGATTGGTGGGGTTGATGTGATCAGCGCAACTCGAGGGCCGAAGGGCCTGTTTGTGCTGTAATGTTCTATGTTCACACGAAGTTGTAGATTGTTGTGAAACTCTAACTGAGTGGAGGTTATTCAGTTGGAGAAAGAAAAATCTCTCTGGGAAGGATGCATCATCTGTTACTATCTAAGGAATCTAAGGATGGTATCAAGCTGAAATAAAAGGCGTACAATGCTGCAAAGATTAGTGGTTGTGCCAGAATATTGGGAAAAGTTTAGAAAGCAGCAAAAGATGAGTTAAAGAAAAGATGAAATTAGAATGAGAGTAAAATCATAAGAAATACAAAAACAGACAGTAAGAGCTTCTACAAGTATATGAAAAGGAAGAGAGTAGCTAAAGTAAACACTGGTGCCTTAGAGGATGAGACTGGAAAATTAACAATGGGAAACAAATAAATGGTAGAGACTTTGAGTGAGTATTTTGTATCAGTCTTCAGAGTGAAAGGCACAAAAAAACATCCCAAGAGTAATAGAAAATCCAGCTGCAAAATGAAGGGAGGAGCTTAAGATATCTCTAGAAAGAAATGAATGGAACTAAAGGCTGGCAAATGGGCGGCACGGTAGCACAGTGGTTAGCACTGCTGCTTCACAGCTCCAGGGACCTGGGTTCGATTCCCGGCTCAGGTCACTGTCTGTGTGGAGTTTCCACATTCTCCCTGTGTCTGCGTGGGTTTCGTCCCACACTCCAAAGAGGTGTGAGTTAGGTTGATTGGCCATGC
Organism: Prionace glauca; assembly: GCA_037974335.1. NCBI lineage: Eukaryota > Metazoa > Chordata > Chondrichthyes > Carcharhiniformes > Carcharhinidae > Prionace > Prionace glauca. The sequence goes on along the minus strand of CM075746.1, from coordinate 55,368,205 downwards.
TAAAAATTACCCTTAGTGCCCGGAGATGCGTAGGTTAGAGGGATTAGGGGTAAATATGTAGGGATATCAGGGAAGGGCCTGGGTGTGGGATTGTGGTCAGTGCAGACTCGATGGGCCGAATGACCTCTTTCTGTACTGTAGAGATTCTATGATTCTAAGTCCTCTGGACCAGGTGGCCTGCATTGTTAGGGTCTTAAAAGAAGTGGCTGCGGAGAGAGTGGATTCACTGGTCGTAATCTTTCCAAAATTCCTTAGATTCTGGAAAGATCCCAGTGGATTGGAAAACCACAATCATAACATCTCTATTCAAGAAAGGAGAGGGACAGAAAGCAGGAAGTTACAGGCTAGTTAGTCTAACATCTACCATTGGAAAAGTAATGCAATTTGTTATTAAGAACATAACAGTGGACCATTTATTAATAATATAATCAAGCAGGGTCGACCTGATTTTGTGAGAGGGATGTTGTAAAATCAGTCTGTTATTTTATACGGTGGACAAATAACTTTGAGTAGACGTCTTATTAGTACAAGCAATATTTATTTAAACCCACACAATCAATAATCACCCACCTGACCAACAATAAGTTATCTTACAGAAAATACTAGAATTCAAGTACAAGGCCTTGACTTAACTTTGTGTGACTGACAAGTACCCAAACAGATATTGGCCTTTATCTGTGTGCTGGTTTCGGTAGTTGTCCGTGTAGTTTGGTCCTTTGGTCTGGTCTGGCATTCTGGCTGTGGTTTTTCTCCCTTCCTTCTCGGGTGTGGAGGCTCTCCTCTTGCTGGCGATGTTCGCCATTGTAGCTCGTTCGTGTGGTCAGAGAGAGAGAGATTCCTGGATGTGCCATACCCTTTATACCCTGTTGGGTTTCACTCCCCTTTTTTTGGCCGTTGCCAATCAATCGATTAGGACTTGATCACCCTGATCGATAAGAGTCCAATCAGGTGCTGCCACACCGATCTCTGGGTGTGTCCCTGGTGGCCATGTCTGTAGGTGTTGGAAGCACATAGGTCACATAAGAACATAAGAAATAGGAGCAGGAGTAGGCCATCTAGCCCTTCGAGCCTGCCCCGCCATTCAATAAGATCATGGCTGATCTGTCGTGGCTCAGCTCCACCTTCCCGCTCTCTCCCCATAACCCTTAATCCCTTCTCTTATCAAAAACCCATCAACCCGTTTCTTAAAAATATTTAGCGAGGCAGCCTCCACCACTTCAACGGGCAGAGAATTCCAGAGATTCACCACCCTTTGAGTGAAGAAGTTCCTCCTCAACTCCGTTCTAAACCGCCTCCCCTTTATCTTGAGGCTGTGCCCCCTAGTCCTACTGTCTTTTTTGAGCGGGAAGAGTCTCTCCACCTCTATCCTATCCATCCCATTCATACCTCCCTCCTAAATAAGGATTCACGGTGCCTTTACGTCTGGCACACAACCCAGTGTGACCAGGAAGTCTCTTTCAAAGAACAAAGAACAAAATCAGCACGGGAAACAGGCCCTTCGGCCCAACGAGCCCACGCCGCCATCTCAACATCACCTCTCTACCCATGAACCCTGTCTAATGTTTTATGGCCATCCAGGTTGAGGGAAACTGATTTAGGGATAATTTATTCCTGCCAATCAGCCTAACAGCACATCTTTGGGGTGTGGGAGGAAACCGGAGCACCCGGAGAAAACCCACACAAGCACGGGGAGAATGCGCAAACTCCCAGAGACACCGGCCCAAATCCATGTATCTGCACAGCACAGTAAAAAGTCTGACAACACCAGGTTTTAGTCCAACCGATTTATTTGATAATATTCTCACAACCTTTCGAGGTTACCCTCTTCGTCAGGTGAATGGAGAGTTCTGGCCTCAGACAGAGCATATAAAGCACAGACAGTTTAGAGATTGCTGATTAGAATGCGAATCCTTACACCTAACCTGCTGTCTGCACAGCAAACAGTGATGGTCACTGAGCTGTCGTCTTGCCCAGTATCTGGTCCAGTTTAGGCACACACCAACGACATGAAGCACTAGGCCAGTCTCGAACAACCAAGAGCAGCCCCAGTACGACCCATTGCGTGTATGCCCCTCGTTGGACAACAAGGCGGACCGACTTAAAACCTGTGAATTAAAAGAATTAGCATCATACCACATCCGTCTACATTACCAGGGACGTCCCAATGCTAATGAATCTTATTCCGATCTCGTTAATGTCTAGGTGGAGTTTGCACATTCTCCCCATATCTGCATGGGTTTCCTCCGGTTTCCTTCCACAGTCCAAAGGTGTGTAGATTAGGTGGATTGGCCATGTCAAATTGCCCCTTAGTGTCAGCGGGACGAGTAGGGTAAAGGCGTGCTGTTATGGGGATAGTGTCAGCAGTGGCCAGTCTTTAGGTCTGAAGAGGTTTCCTCCTTTCATCTGTCTCGTTGCCACCTGTAATTTGAAGTTATTTGGTTAGATCAGGACAGGGATGGGCTGGATTAAATCAGAGCCCAACTCCAGGCCTAAAGAACTATCTCACTGGTAAAGGGTACATTTTACTGGGAAGTTTTTTTTTGTGAGGTATTTAATATTTTTAGTGTGTGTTGTTGGTGTGTCGCTGGTTGCCAATGGAATCTGCCTGGCAGTGAAAGGGGCTCGGTTTCATGGAATCCTAGAACCCGACAGTGCAGAAAGAGGCCCTTCGGCCCATCGAGTCTGCACCAAACACAATCCCACCCAGGCCCTACCCCCATCTCATACCCACTAATCCCTCTAACCTACACATCCCAGGACACTAAGGGGCAATTTCTTAGCGTGGCCAATCCACCTAACCCGCGCATCTTTGGACTGTGGGAGGAAACCGGAGTACCCGGAGGAAACCCACGCAGACACGAGGAGAATGTGCAAACTCCACACAGAGAGTTGTTTGGTATGTTCAGGCAGGGCTCCACCTATGGGTGTTACTGTGAAAGAGTTTGAGCTACCTGACAGGTTGGTTTTATGTGGGTTTGGGGTTTGTCTTTGCGATTTTTCCAAAACCATTTACTGGTTTGCGATCAGTAGCAGCACCTTTACTAACCAGCAACCTAATCAATCGCCTGGACAGAGTGAAATATATTTTGAAGGTTACAACATATTGAGATGTGCTATCGGATATCTGTGGTCTATACACGAGGCAACACAAGACCCTTAAATGAAACATAAAACTGGAGAGAGGCGAAATCAGGATCTAGGTGTGCTCCATATCTTTGCCCACACTCAGCATGCACCACAAGCAACACAGCAGTCTCTTATTTTGTGGGTGTGGTTTGGGAAGTGGGGTTGTGGTCTGGGGTATGGGTGTGTGTGCCTTTGGGGGTGGCGGTGGGGATGTGGGTGTTTATGGGAGTATGAGTTGGGGAGTGGGTGAGTGCGTTTGTGGGGGATGCACGTTTGTGTGTGAGGGTGGTGTGTGGAGGGGGATGAATGTGTGTGTGTGTGTATGTGTGAAGGTGTTTTTATGTGTGTGTGTATATGTGTGCGTGTGTGTGTGTGGATGTGTGAGGGTGTGTTTGTGTGTGTGTGTGTGTGAGGGCGTATGTGTATGTGTGGGGTGGTATGTGGAGGGGGATGCATGTGTGTGTGTATGTGTGTGTCAGTGTGTGTGTATGCATGTGTGTGTGTGTGTGTGTGTGTGTGAGGGTGTGTGTGTGGGTGTGCGAGGGTGTGTGTGTATGTGTATGTGTGGGGTGGTGTGTGGAGGGGGATGCATGTGTGTATGTATATGTATGTGTGTGTGTGCACGTGTGTGTGTGTGTGTGTGTGAGGGTGTGTGTGTGAGGGTGTGTGTGTGTGTGAGGGGATGTGTGTGTGTGAGGATGTGTGTGTGTGTGTGAGGATGTGTGTGTGAGGGTGTGTGTGTGTATGAGGGGATGTGTGTGTGAGGGGATGTGTGTGTGAGGGGATGTGTGTTTGTGTGTGAGGATGTGTGTGTGAGGGGATGTGTGTGTGAGGGGATGTGTGTGTGAGGGGATGTGTGTGTGAGGGGATGTGTGTGTGTGTGTGAGGATGTGTGTGTGTGAGAGGGTGTGTGTGTGTGTGCGAGGGGATGTGTGTGTGAGGGGATGTGTGTGTGTGTGTGTGTGTGTGAGGATGTGTGTGTGTGAGGATGTGTGTGTGTGAGGATGTGTGTGTGTGTGAGGATGAATGTGTGTGTGTGTGAGGATGAGTGTGTGTGAGGATGTGTGTGTGTGTGAGGATGTGTGTGTAAGGGTGTGTGTGTGTGTGAGGGGATGTGTGTGTGAGGGGATGTGTGTGTGAGGGGATGTGTGTGTGAGGGGATGTGTGTGTGTGAGGATGTGTGTGTGTGTGTGTGTGAGGATGTGTTTGTGTGAGAGGGTGTGTGTGTGTGTGAGGGGACGTGTGTGTGTGAGGGGATGTGTGTGTGTGAGGGGATGTGTGTGTGTGAGGGGATGTGTGTGTGTGTGTGAGGGTGTGTGTGTGTGTGTGTGTGAGGATGTGTGTGTGTGTGTGTGAGGATGTGTGTGTGTGTGAGGGTGTGTGTGTGTGTGAGGGGATGTGTGTGTGTGAGGGGATGTGTGTGTGTGTGTGTGTGTGAGGATGTGTGTGTGTGTGGGGATGTGTGTGTGAGGGTGTGTGTGTGAGGGGATGTGTGTGTGAGGGTGTGTGTGTGTGTGTGAGGGGATGTGTGTGTGAGGGGATGTGTGTGTGAGGGGATGTGTGTGTGAGGGTGTGTGTGTGTGTGAGGGGATGTGTGTGTGAGGGGATGTGTGTGTGAGGGGATGTGTGTTTGTGTGTGAGGGGATGTGTGTGTGTGTGTGTGTGAGGATGTGTGTGTGTGTGGGGATGTGTGTGTGAGGGTGTGTGTGTGAGGGGATGTGTGTGTGTGTGTGAGGGTGTGTGTGTGTGTGTGAGGGGATGTGTGTGAGGGGATGTGTGTGTGAGGGGATGTGTGTGTGAGGGTGTGTGTGTGTGTGAGGGGATGTGTGTGTGAGGGGATGTGTGTTTGTGTGTGAGGGGATGTGTGTGTGGGAATGTGTGTGTGTGTGTGAGGGGGTGTGTGTGTGTGTGAGGGGATGTGTGTGTGGGAATGTGTGTGTGTGTGTGAGGGGGTGTGTGTGTGTGAGGGGATGTGTGTGTGTGTGTGTGTGAGGATGTGTGTGTGTGAGGGTGTATGTGTGTGAGGATGTGTGTGTGTGTGTGAGGGTGTGTGTGTGTGTGAGGATGTGTGTGTGTGTGAGGATGTGTGTGTGTGAGGGTGTGTGTGTGTGTGAGGGGATGTGTGTGTGTGTGTGTGTGAGGATGTGTGTGTGTGAGGGTGTATGTGTGTGAGGATGTGTGTGTGTGTGTGAGGGTGTGTGTGTGTGTGAGGATGTGTGTGTGTGTGAGGGTGTATGTGTGTGAGGATGTGTGTGTGAGGGTGTGTGTGTGTGTGAGGGTGTGTGTGTGTGTGAGGATGTGTGTGTGAGGGTGTGTGTGTGAGGGTGTGTTGGGTGAGGGTGTGTGTGTGTGGGATTAGGGGGTGTTCAAATATTCAAGTGGGCCCATTGGAACAAGCAGATTGTTAGAAATACGTACCAGCCGTTTAGTTTTGTTGCTGTAACATCAGAAGTAAAGATTGGGTTTGTGAGGCATCAAACACCCTGATGGGAAAGCTACGCACTGACTGAAGGACTCCACAGCACTGTTAGTACCACATGAACCCCAAGAATATCAGAGGCTGAACTTGCTCAGTGAAAGTACACCGTGCTGCATTTCACCAGCTCAAAACATTTGGCGTCACAGTGACCTGTGAGGTGGGGTGGAGGACGAGGGGTGGTTTCAAGCTGTTCCTGAGAACTTCTCCTTATAATCTTCAGTAGTCAAACACGGCAGGACGGATGGCAAGGAATCAGCCCCAGAATTCCCCCTGACCTCACCTCCTGAGCTCTAAGATAACCCTCGCATGTTCATTTGTGGAATGGATTCCAACTCTGATTGGATATAATCCTGGAGCTTTCGTCACATGACATCCTGACCCGCTCCATCATTGGATTACTGTTGTCATGGTGCTCCATCTTTCACACCAATCGGAAAGCAAGCTGACTCATCATCCAGTTGTCAGACAAATCATCAGCCATTCACACAACCTCCTTATCACCATCTCCAATATCATTCCAACCCAGGAATTTAATACATACAGTGCCAAAAAAACAGAAAAAGCAAAGTGTTTTAATGCTGCTCAGAATTCTCGCCTGGGTGGTTCACAGCAGTGTTCTGGAAAGAGTGTTCATGGACTTTAGCAAGGCCTTTGACAAGGTACCACATGGTAGATTATTGCATAAGGCTAAATCTCATGGGATCCAGGTTGAGGTATCCAAATGGATACAAAATTGGCTTCTTGACAGAAGCCAATTTTTTGTTTGTGGAAGATTGTTTTTCAAACTGGAGGCCTGTGACCAGCGGTGTGCCTCAGGGATCAGTGCCGGGCCCACTGTTATTTGTCATTTATGTTAATGATTTGGATGAGAACATAGGAGGCATGGTTAGTAAGTTTGCAGATGACACCAAGATTGGTGGCATAGTGGACAGTGAGAAAGGTTTTCTCCGATTGCAACAGGATCTTGATCAATTGGGCCAGTGGGCAGACGAATGGCAGGTGGAGTTTAATTTAGATAAACGCGAGGTGATGCATTTTGGTAGATTGAACCAAGGCAGGACTTACTCAGTTAATGATGGGGCACTGGGGAGAGTTACAGAGCAAAGAGATCTAGGGGTACATGTTCATAGCTCCTTGAAAGTGGAGGCACAGGTGGACAGAGTGGTGAAGAAGGCATTCAGCATTGGTCAGTACATTGAATACAGGAGTTGGGACGTCTTGTTGAAGGTGTACAAGATATTGGTCAGGCCACACTTGGAATACTGTGTGCAGTTCTGGTCACCCTATTATCGAAAGGATATTATTAGACTAGAAGGAGTGCAGAAAAGATTTACTAGGATGTTATTGGGACTTGATGGATTGAGGTATAAAGAGAGGCTGGATAGACTGGGACTTTTTTCTCTAGAGCGTAGGAGGCTGAGGGGTGATGGTAAAGAGGTCTACAAAATAATGAGGGGCACAGACAAGGTAGAAAGTCAATACTGTTTCCCAAAGGTAGAGGAGTCTAAAACTAGAGGGCACAGGTTTAAGGTGAGAGGGGAGAGATACAAAAGTGTCCAGAGGAGGTGAGTGTCTGGAACAAGCTGCCAGAGGTAGTAGTAGAGACAGGTACAATTTTGTCTTTTAAAAAGCATTTAGACAGTTACATGGATGAGATGGATATAGAGGGATATGGGCCTAATGTAGGCAATTGGGATTAGTTTAAGGATTAAAAAAAGACAGGACAAGTTGGGCCGAAGGGCCTGTTTTCATACTGTAAACATCTATGACTCTATTAACTGACCACTCCCCACCCCTTCCTCCAACCATTGGCTTAAGATATATCAATACTGGGTTGGCTGCCCTTCAAATGGAGAACGTGAGTTCAAATCCCACTGCAAAAATCTGGAAATTTGAATTCCTCATCTCAACGTGGTAGGAAATGATTGTGAAGATTTTGCCTCTCATAAAATCTCAACTGGTTCACAAATGTCCTTCATGGAATGTAATCAGCCATTCTCACTCCGTGTTGTCTGATTGTGACTCCTGTCCCACACTCTGGGCGGAATCCAGTTGAGGTACTGGGGTGTCCCAGCTGAAGAGGCGGCAAGAGCCCCACGCCACCTCTCTCACCTGGTGGATCTGCCAAACAAAAGAGGAAAATCAATCATGGGCCTTCGCACGCAGAGTGTGGGCAGAGATGGGAAGACAGTGGAATTTGGGGATGCCGCTATCCCGGGTATTCTCCAACCCCAAACTTGACACACCAGCAAGAGTGGAAGATTCCATGATATTCCAAATGGTGATGAAAAGGCCACCATTATATTCTGGGAATGGGAAACAAATTTCACCAGCAAAGCCCACATCCCAAACATGAAGTGCCCGTTGATATTGGATTTCCTCACCTTATTTTTCCGAATGATTATTCGTTTCCAATGGTCAAGGTGACTATTTATTCCCCACCCCCAGAAAAAGTGCCATCTTGAACCGTTCAAGGTCACCAGCTCACCAGCTCCCGAGGCTGGGATTTCCCAGTTCCAAATTGATGGGGATATTTGACAGCTAAACAAAAACTCCCGTGAACTTTGGTGGGACAGGACAATCCCAGCAGAGGGCAGGGATGGAAAATCCCACCCTTCACCGCGGATTTTTAAAACCTGAATGTGGACACCAACGGTTAAGAAAAACTTGGACAGGTTCATGGATGAGTGGGGTGTGGAGGGATATAGAATGATAGAAACCCTACAGTGCAGAACGAGGTCCTTCGGCCCATCGAGTCTGCACCGAATACAATCCCACCTAGGTCCTACCCATTATACCCGCTAATCCCTCTAATCTACACATCTCTGGACACGAAGGAGCAATTTCTTAGCATGGCCAATCAACCTAACCCACACATCTTTGGACTGTGGGAGGAAACTGGAGTACATAGAACATAGAACATTACAGCACAAACAGGCCCTTCGGCCCTCGAGTTGCGCCGATCACATCAACCCCACCAATCTATAGACCTATCTATAACCCCCAATCCCATTAAACCCCATATACTCATCCAGAAGTTTTTTAAAAGACCCCAGCGAGTTCGCCTCCACCACCGATGACGGCAGCCGATTCCATTCACTCACCACCCTCTGAGTGAAAAACTTACCCCTAACATCACCTCTGTACTTCCCTCCCCGCACCTTAAATCTGTGTCCTCTCGTAGCGACCATTTCAACCTGGGGAAATAGCCTCTGAGAGTCCACCCTATCTATTCCTCTCAACATTTTATAAACTTCTATCAGGTCGCCTCTCAACCTTCGCCTCTCTAGGGAAAAGAGTCCCAGCTCCCTCAACCTATCTTCATAAGGCATGCCTCCCAGTCCAGGCAACATCCTTGTAAATCTCCTCTGCACCCTTTCAATAGCTTCTACGTCTTTCCTATAGTGAGGCGACCAGAACTGCGCACAGTACTCCAAATGAGGCCTGACAAGGGTCGTGTAAAGTTGCAGCATTACCTCCCGACTCCTAAACTCAATCCCTCGATTAATGAAGGCCAGTACACCATACGCCTTCTTGACCACCTCCTCCACCTGCGAGGCCAATTTAAGAGTCCTGTGGACCCGGACTCCGAGATCCTTCTGCTCTTCAACGCTACTAAGACTCCTGCCCAGTAGCCAGAGGAAAACCACACAGACACAAGGAGGATGTGCAAACTCCACACAAACAGTGTCCTGAACCGGGAATCAAACCCAGGACCCTGGAGCTGTGAAGCAGCAGTGCTAACCCACTGTGCTACCGTGCCGCCCAAGGTCCGGGTGCAGATCAGTGGGACTAGGCAGAAAAATGGTTCAGCACAGACAAGAAGGGCCAAAGGGCCTGTTTCCGTGCTGTAATGTTCTATGGTTCTATGGTGGGATTGGAATAGACCTCCCTGGAATGTAATCACAATGCCACCATCCCCTTGACACATCAGGGGTCACTGTGCACAGTCACACACATTTTTGGAAAATTGTTTGCACTTTTGCTGATACAGAGGTGAGATTTCTCAGAGTCAGCTGGCAATGAAACAGATGTGTACTCCCAGCACGGAGCCAAGATTCCTGAAATCCCTTTCGACATCCCACTTGTGACAGTAACAAGACGGTGTGCCCATTGTGTGTGGCGTCATAGCTATCCACTTCTCTGTGAACTTTCCTTCTTCAGTTGAAGACTACCGGAACAGTCTTAATAACACGTGAAGCATGCACAATAAAGGGAAGTGCCAAACAGCAACAACATTTTCAACATGGAGAGTAAAAGAAACAATTTCCCATAATTGTGCCCGGAAACACAAACGAAAGCACTTCTCAGGCCCGAGAAAGAAAGGAAGGATTTAAATTTTGGGCGGAGATCATTCATTGCAATCCAAAAGCTCAGTCTCCCTGTCTCCTGTCAGACGTGATGTGGAGATGCCGGCGTTGGACTGGGATCAGCACAGCAAGAAGTCTCACAACGCCAGATTAAAGTCCAGTAGGTTTATTTGGTAGCACGATTTGTGCTACGGAATAAACCTATTAGACCTTAACCTGGTGTTGTGAGACTTCTTCCTATCACGCATCCAATAGAGCTAATCCGAGCTTCCTACATTTTCCAGTTTGGAAATGGCGCTGGGAGCTGGGCAGCACGGTAGCACAGTGGTTAGCACTGCTGCTTCACAGCTCCAGGGTCCTGGGTTCGATTCCCGGCTCGGGTCACTGTCTGTGTGGAGTTTGCACATTCTCCTCGTGTCTGCGTGGGTTTTCTCCGGGTGCTCCGGTTTCCTCCCACAGTCCAAAGATGTGCGGGTTAGGTTCATTGGCTATGCTAAATTGCCCCTTAGTGTCCTGGGATGTGTAGGTTAGAGGGATTAGCAGGTAAAATGTGTAGGGATATGGGGATAGGGTCTGGGTGGGATTGTGTTCGGTGCAGACTCGATGGGCCGAAGGGCCTGTTTCTGCACTGTAGGGTTCTATACAGCATCACCATTAGCAGGTGACAGAAAGCCATTCTGAGGCTACTGAGATTGGTAAATCCCTCTAGAGATGGAAAGTAAGTAGCCTCAGAATCAAGAAATATTTTTTTCAGTGTTAATAAATTACTTCTCAATCAGAGCTCATGGAGAGTGTTCTCAATAATAAAAATGGCCGCCCATACCGTTCAATATCTCAAGGTCATCGGATCTTTCCAAAATGAAGCCCAAGTAGCAATATGTCCCTTCTTCAAAAATCTCTTACTGTTCCACTGTTTCTACAACTCCCTTCATTATCATTCACATAGAACATAGAACATTACAGCGCAGAACAGGCCCTTCGGCCCACGATGTTGCGCCGACCAGTTACAAAAACAATGACCCACTAGCCTAATTTTCGTCCATAAACCTATCCACAGATCTCTTAAACGCCCCCAAACTAGGAGCATTTACAACTGCAGCTGGCAGGGCATTCCAGTCCCTCACCACCCTCTGGGTAAAGAACCTACTCCTGACATCTGTCCTATAACTACCACCCCTTAATTTAAAGCCATGCCCCCTCGTGCTAGCTTTCTCCATCCGAGGAAAAAGGCTATCACTATCCACCCTATCTAAACCTCTAATCATCTTATATGTTTCAATAAGATCCCCTCTTAGCCTCCTTCTTTCCAACGAAAACAACATTCACAAAAAAAAAACATCATTCACAAATCAGAGATTCTAAGGCAACATGTTATAATCAAACCAACATGTTACATTCAAATGTGAGCAGGTGATGGCATAGTGGTATTGTCACTGGACTAGTAATCCAGAGACCCAGGGTTCAAATCCCAACATGGCAGGTGTGAAATTTGAATTCAATATAAACCTGGAATTAAAAGTCTCATGATGACTATTTGTCAATTATTGCTAAAAACCTGTCTGGTTCACTAATGTCGTTTAGGGAAGGATTTCTGTTTTTCTTACCTGGTTTCAGAAGAAAATTCCACATTTCATTTACATTTTGCTTTGTAGAAATGTTTCCGAATTTCACTCCCAAAGAATCAGACTCTAATTTTTAGACTATTACCCCACAACTAGACTCCCCAAACATCTAGAACATAGAACATTACAGTACAGTACAGACCCTTCGGCCCTCGATGTTGCGCCGACCAGTGGAACCAATCTAATGACCCTCTAACCTAAACTATTCCAATGTTATCCATATGCCTATCTATTGACCATTTGAACGCCCTTAAAGTTGGCGAGTCCACAACTGCTGCAGGCAGGGCATTCCACGCCCTTACTACTCTCTGAGTAAAGAACCTACCTCTGACATCCGTCCTATAATTACCACCCCCTAATTTAAAGCTATGTCCCCTCGTGTTAGCCGTCACCATCCGAGGAAAAAGGCTCTCACTGTCCACCCTATCTAGTCAGAAAAAAATCTGCCTCGCACCTTGCACACCCATTGGCCAGTACGAAACATTTTAAAGCCAATTGTTTACTTCTTGAAATAATTTAAGAAGCAAAGCGGCCAATCTGCGCACAGCAAGATCCCAAAAGCAGCACTGAAGGAGATGGCCAGTTAAGCTATTACCAATGATGCAGTTGACAGATCCTCAGTAACGGTATTGTGGGTGTGCCTACACCACACAAACTGCAACAGCTCACCACTACCTTCTTGAGAGCGTTTGGGATGACCAATAAATGCTAACCTATTTTTGATTTGATTTATTATTGTCACATGTATTAATATACAGTGAAAAGTATTGTTTCTTGCCTGCTGTACAGACAATGCACACTGTTCATAGAGAAGGAAATGAGAGAGTGCAGAATGTAGTGTTGTAGTCACATCTAGGGTGTAGAGAAAGATCAACATAATGTAAGGTAGGTCCATTCAAGAGTCTGACAGCAGCAGGGAAGAAGCTGTTCTTGAGTCGGTCGGTACGTGACCTCAGACTTTTGTATCTTTTTCCTGATGGAAGAAAGTGGAAGAGAGAATGTCCGGGGTGTGTGGGGTCCTTAATTATGCTGGCTGCTTTGCAGCGGGAAGTGTGGACAGAATCAATGGATGGGAGGCTGGATTGTGTGATGGATTGGGCTACATTCATGACCTTTCGTAGTTCCTTGTGGTCCTGGGCAGAGCAGGAGCCCATTCCAAGCTGTGACACAACCAGAAAGAAAGCTTTCTATGGTGCATCTTTCTCATTGAGGCTCAGTCCCATGCAAGAGTTTTTGAAAATGTTGGCCAGGGAGAACAGGAGATCCCGAATTTCCTTCGAATAATCCATCTTCACAACTAATGGACATCACACAAAGCCTGAACGTCATTGATTAGAGCCTGTACATTTGTAGGAAACACTTTTTGAATACCAGGTGTAATGGAAATGGAAGGAGAATGCCCTCCCTCAAAATGCTGTGAACATTTGGTCAACTGAAGCATTCACCTTGGAGATCTACAGAGCTATTTTGGGCAGGCGTACCAGTGAACAAGCAATTAAGGATTAAGGGAACTGTGGTTGAAGTGGAGAACAGGACAGCCCAAGGGGTAAATGGCCTCTTCCCTGTTCCTGTGGACTCTTTTTGGATCTTACATAGAACATAGAACATAGAACATTATAGCGCAGAACAGGCCCTTCAGCCCACGATGTTGCGCCGACCAGTTACAAAACAATGACCCACTAGCCTAAACCAATCCCTTTTCATCCATAAACCTATCCACAGATCTCTTAAACGACCCCAAACTAGGCGCATTTACAACTGCAGCAGGCAGGGCATTCCAATCCCTCACCACCCTCTGGGTAAAGAACCTACCCCTGACATCAGTCCTATAACTACCCCCCCTTAATTTAAAGTCGTACCCCCTCGTGCTAGCTTTCTCCATCCTAGGAAAAAGGCTATCACTATCTACCCTGTCTAAACCTCTAATCATCTTATATGTTTTAATAAAGTCCCCTCTTAGCCGCCTTCTTTCCAGCGAAAACAACCCCAAATCTCTCAGTCTCTCCTCATAGGATCTCCCCACCATACCAGGCAACATCCTGGTAAACCTCCTCTGCACCCTCTCCAAATCCTTCCTGTAATGTGGGGACCAGAACTGCACACAAAACTCCCAAGTGCGGCCGCACCAGAGTTGTGTACAGTTGCATCATGACGCTGCGACTCCTAAATTCAATCCCCCTACCAATAAACGCCAAGACACCGTATGCCTTCTTAACAACCTTATCTACTTGATTCCCAACTTTATATGGGGTAAATATTGCCCAGGGCACTGGGGAGAGCTCTCCTGCTCTGCAAATCAGGCATTGGGATTGTTCATAGGAGCCACTCGATAACTCTGGAGCTAAATCCCACTTCCTTTCCTAATCCTTGGAAAATTTCCTTTGTGAATGGATGATTGAAATTGAGTGAAAAGACCAGATTTTCTCACTTCTGAAATTACACCAGAGAACAAAAGAAGCAAAATCCTTCACTTTGAGATTCTGTGGAAAGACCAATTGATTCTTGCTGCAGAGAGAACATTAACTCCCCCCACCCCCCCACATTACACAGAGAAATGGCTGCATTCATCATAGCAGCATTTAAATTCATAACAGAAGATCTTAAAAGCAGAGCTGCATTCAGATTTGATAACCAACTGTGTCTGTCACTCTACCTCCCAGCTGCATAGCAACATCTCACTATCTTTAAATCAGTATTGTCTCAGACCTGCCAACAATCCTTCTCTTCTCTCTAGGGCAGGAGTTTTAAGGGAAGGTCCTTACTTAAAGGCGATGACTTAAGGGACCATGTTACACACAGTCTTGGCCCCAGGGAGGTGGGTGAGGGAGAGAATCCGTTGACCTCAGCTCCAGTCAGTCACAGGAGGGTTCTGTGCTGTGACAGACTGGGTACGAGTCCTGCCCCCAACCCCCAGTGACCTCATCCAAGCTGAATTAGAAGCGTGTCGGGCCAGCCCTCACCCCATCGCACCCACGCCGTTCATTGCCCATGAACAAAGAACAACACAGCACGGGAAACAGGCCCTTCGGCCCAACGAGCCCGCGCCGCCTTTTCAACATTGTGAGTCCCCTCTTCCACCCATGACCCCTTGTCTATGCTTATGGAAACCAGATTGAGGAGAGACTAATTTAGGGACAATTTGTTAACACCAATCAGCCTAAGAGCACATCTTTGGGGTGTGGGAGGAAACCGGAGCACCCGGAGAAAACCCACGCAAGCACGGGGAGAATGAGCAAACTCCCACAGACACCGGCCCAAATCCATGTGTCTGCACAGCAAACAGCGATAGTCACCGAGCTGTCGTGTTGCCCGTCAGTCGGTCCAGTTTAAGCGTACACTAACGACGTGAAGCACTAGGCAACTCTCGAAGCAACATCCAAGAGCAGCCCTCGCACGACCCATCGCGTGTGTGTCCCTCGTTGGACAACAAGGCGGACCCCTTTCATGTGTCCATGCTCTTCCATTCCATGCTTGGCTGAGCAGTGGCACCGAGAGTTATGGTGGTTTTAAATATCTGTGCCTCAGGATCCTTTTGGGGTTCAGGAAGAGTGGCCTATGGCAATCACTAGCTCATCATTGTATCGGGATAGTTACACTGTGCAAGCGAGTGGACAGCTTCAGAAAGTTTGCTACTGATATTGGCAAATGGGCCTTGAAAACAAACGTGTCCTGTGGGGCTTGTCAAAACACATACTAGTAAGGCGCTCACAGGCCTATCAGGGCAACCCTTACAGATGCACCATATAAAGCATCGTTTCCAGATTTATCACAATTTGGTATGGGCTCCTGCTCTGCCCAAGACCGCAAGGAACTACAAAGGGTTGTGAATGTAGCCCAATCCATCACGCAAACCAGCCTCCCATCCATTGACTCTGTCTACCCTACACTTGTAGAAGTAGCCAGCATAATTAAGGCCCCCACGCACCCCTGGACATTCTCTCTTCCACCTTCTTCCGTCAGGAAAAAGCTACAAAAGTCTGAGGTCATGTACCAACTGACTCAAGAACAGCTTCTTCCCTGCTGCCATCAGACTTTTGAATGGATCTACCTCGCACTTTCTCTACACCCGAGCTATGACAGTAATACCGCATTCTGTACTTTCTCCTTTCCTTTTCTATGAACGGTATGTTTTGTCTGTATAGTGTGCAAGAAACAGTACTTTTCACTGTATGCTAATACATGTGACAATAATAAATCAAATCAAATCAGGGGTATTTGTGAACCAGAGAAGATTTCATTTGTTTTGTTTCCTTTTGTAGTGATTGGGTTAATGAGTCCGTCCATTCCAGAGGACATGTAAGAGTCACATGTAGGCCAGACCGGGTAAGGACGGCAGATTTCCTTCCCTAAAGGACATTAGTGAACCAGATGGGTTTTTATTACAATGGTTTCATGGTTATCATCTGCCACAGTGGGATTTGGAACCAGTGTCCCCAGGGAATGACCCTGGGTCTCTGGATTACTAGTCCAATGACCATCTCCCCTGATAGATAACACATGATGATCCTGCTGGAGTGTGCATACCATCGTGGGAGCAGCCATGATGCATACATGCACTGTCACAACCAGTGTTCACACCTGCAGCAAAACAAGATGCTTGGTCAATAAGAAACAAGGACTATCCATTAAGGAGGTGTCTCGAGACGCCCATCAGCCATCCATATTGGAGGTAAGCCCTCCCCCCCTCCCCACGTAGGTGACTTTAGAGAAGACCATTGGTCCATTAAAAATGAGATTTTGCTGCCTCGACCAATCACTCTGTGCCTTGCAGGGTTGTGCCTTCTTGATTGGTGCTGTCTCTTTGTGCTTGGCACAAGTTGGCCAATTTGGCATTGCTGAAGGGGGGCAGATTGGTAAATGAGGGCATTGATGATGCCCAGATAATGATTCAAATGATGACTAAAGAGTAATCACTGAAATAGCAGCTCCGTCACTATCCCTCCCAGCACCTTCACACCTCTGAGCACGACTCAAAGTCATCTTTGTTCTGCCCTCATTTTATTGTCTTCCCTTTTGGCTCAGGTCTTCATTAAAAAAATAGAACTTCCAACTTGAACTCAGTAGATGAAGTTGGGTTGTTCTCTCAATGGCTCCCCCATGGTAGCTGTTACACACAGCGCCACTTCAGACCAAGTGTTACTCGAGCTCATTAGTATGGGTCGGCTGGTTCATTCCGTCCGTTACTGCCCTTGCCCAAGATGAAAGCCGGGGGCGGCACAGTGGCACAGTGGTTAGCACTGCTGCCTCATGGCGCCAGGGACACGGGTTCAATTCCTGGCTTGGATCACGTGGATTCTGCACATTCTCCCCCGTGTCTGCACGGGTTTCCTTCCTCAGTCTGAGAGATGTGCTGGTTAGATGCATTGGCCATGCTAAATTCTCCCTCAGTGTACCCAAACAGGCACCGGAGTGTAGCACCGGGGGATTTTCACAGTAGCTTCATTGCAGTGTTAACGTAAGCCGACTTGTGACACTAATAAATCAACTTAAACTTAAGAAGAGGTCTCGTTTGCTGAGAAATAGTTTGCTGGTGGTAAGTGTGACATTTATGATGTTACCTTCCAGCAAGTGCAGCGTCAAATGGACTGGAACAGCACAGACTTTATAAACAAGACGTAGCAATATTATGTTACACCCTGTGTAACACGGGGCGGCACGGTAGCACAGTGGGTTAGCACTGCTGCTTCACAGCTCCAGGGTCCTGGGTTCGATTCCCGGCTCGGGTCACTGCCTGTGTGGAGTTTGCACATTCTCCTCGTGTCTGCGTGGGTTTTCTCCGGGTGCTCCGGTTTCCTCCCACAGTCCAAAGATGTGCGGGTTAGGTTCATTGGCTATGCTAAAAAATTGCCCCTTAGTGTCCTGGGATGTGTAGGTTAGAGGGATTAGCAGGTAAAATGTGTAGGGATATGGGGATAGGGTCTGGGTGGGATTGTGTTGGGTGCAGACTCGATGGGCCGAAGGGCCTGTTTCTGCACTGTAGGGTTCTATAACGTTGGTGTCGACTCTCTCCGTTTTCACAGGCAGCGTACGGGGCTCATCAATCAGTAACGTTTATAGTTCCTGGAGCTGTCATCATTCCCTGGAAGTGCACAGAAGCCTAAGTGCGGCCAGCCGACAGTTCCCAGACCATCAAGGCCCTCCGCCAGGGTGTTAAGCTCCTCTCCCCTTTCCTGTCCCGGCAATGTTTGGACAATGAAGAGACCAGCTGCTGGGAACAACAAAGGAAGAGAGATTTGGCTGGGGTACAAAAGACTGGCCAGCTTCCAACTCCTCTGCACAGAAGCCTGAGTGCGAGGGGTGGCAAAACATTTTGATTTCCCCTTCGTCTTGCCGGCTCCAGTTGAGATTTCACAGATTCGTCTTTTGAGTCCAGCCGTGACCATTTACCCCACGGTGGGACCCGAGTCTGCAATCCCAGGGCTTTGTGGTTTACCAGATACTTCTCAGCGGCAAGAGGAACCGAGTAAGGTTCCCACCAGCTCGGGAGCAATTCTCCACCAATTGAGACAGTTCTCAGTCCCTGTTTAGGAACAGATGACCGAATTTGATGACAGGTTTAGAAGAATGAGGGGGGATCTCATTGAGACGTATAAGATGATGAATGGGATGGATAGGATAGAGGTGGAGAGACTCTTCCCGCTCAAAAAAGACAGTAGGACTAGGGGGCACAGCCTCAAGATAAAGGGGGGGCGGTTTAGAACGGAGTTGAGGAGGAACTTCTTCACTCAAAGGGTGGTGAATCTCTGGAATTTTCTGCCCGTTGAAGTGGTGGAGGCTGCCTCGCTAAATATTTTTATGAAACGGGTTGATGGGTTTTTGATAAGAGAAGGGATTAAGGGTTATGGGGAGAGGGCGGGAAGGTGGAACTGAGCCACGACAGATCAGCCATGATCTTATTGAATGGCGGGGCAGGCTCGAAGGGCTAGATGGCCTACTCCTGCTCCTATTTCTTATGTTCTTATGTTCTTATGAATTACTAGAGAGCAAAGTCCAGACTGGCACATCAGTGCAGCACTGAGAGGAGTGACGCAGTCAGAGGTGCCAATCTTCAGATGACTTGTAAAAGCAGGATTGTGTCTGCCCTCTCAGGGTCAAAGAAGTCTGTAGTGCCACTCGAAGGGGGGCACAAGATGCCCTGGCCAACACTGTCCTTCATTTAACATCACTATCTGAGCATTTACATTATTTCTGTTGGTGGGATTGTGCTGTGTATAAATTGGTCAGTGTGTTTCCTGCATTGCAAGAGTGTCTACGCTCGCAACAGGAACTCATTGGCTGTCAAGGATGGTGGGATATCCACAGGTTGTGAAATGCAAGTTCTTTCTTAAAATAAACAAGATTTGCCAGCAAGATGAGTGGTCCCTGAGTAGTCAGACAGGAGTGCAGAGTCTGAATGTAACGATGTGCACTATCCATCACTCGAAATTCATAAGTGTGTGAGAATATATGACTGTGTGTGAAAGCATGTGTGTCTGTGTGTGAGTGTGAGTATGTATACCAGTGTGACTGAGTGTGTGTGATTGTGTGTATCTGTGTGTGGGTGTGTTTGTCAGTGTGACTGAGTGTGTGTGTGACTGTGTGTGAGTGTGAGTGTGTATGAGTATGTGTGCATGTGTGTGTGTGTGTGTTAGTGTGTGTGTGAGTGTGTGTATGAGTACGGGTGCGTAAGTGTGTGAGTGTGAGTTGTGTGTGTGTGTGGGTAAGGATGAGTACATGTGTGAATGTGTGAGTCTGAGGGTATGTGCGAGTGTGAGGGTGAATGTGAGTGTGTGTGTGTATGAGTGTGTGTGCGTGAGTGTGTGCGTGTGTGTGCGTGAGTGTGTGTGTGAGCGTGTGTGTGAGTATGTGCATGTGAATGTATGTGAGTGTGTGTGTGAATGTTTGTGTGAGTGTGTGAGTGTATGCTTGTATGAGTGTGTGTGTGAATGCTTGTATGAGTGTGTGTGTGAATGCTTGTATGAGTGTGTGTGAATGTGTGTGTGTGTGAGTGTGAGTGTGTGAGTGTATGAGTGTGTGTGTGAGTGTGTGTGTGTCGGGGTGGGGGAGTTATGTGAGGGTTTGTGGTTTAGGATGTGGGTCTGTGGATGGTGGCAGTGAGGTGAATGAGGTGTTAGCGAGTGAATATCTCCAGATTGGATAGAAACGATCCAGGATTGTAATCCCTGGAAACATTCTGATCCTTAATGTAAGAGTCCAACATGGTCACAAATCATTGGAAGGAGTGGTGTAGAGGAAGCCAATCACATATGGAGCAACTGCTCTTTTGAAATGTGGCGCAAAGACAGAATGACAATCATCACCTTCATATATCGTAGAATCAATAGATTTGGTGTGGAGGGGCAGTGGCTGAGAATCAGGTTCACCCACAGCCGTCAGCATTGTCAAAGATAGCAACACGTTGAGCGGTTGTGTTTACTCAAATGATTCCAATGAGAGTATTATCCGCCATGATTAGTGGAGTATTGCTAACACTCCCTGTTTATTATACCTGCCAATGGTGGTGCCATAGTAACAGCAATGGAATCATCTAAAGAACATACGGACCAGGACAGAGACTGAAAGATGATCCTGATGATGTTGCCACACCATTCATTGATTCCCATCAGTATAATTCCTGGCCTAAAATGGCTGACAGGAAGTGTGCACACAAGCCCAGGTGCAAGCATGCTGTCTGCCATATTGGGCAACTATGGACTTAGTCCCAGGTCCTGTGGCCCAGTGGATAGCATTCCTATCTCAGGAAGAAGCTCCAGGTTCAAATCCCACTCCAGGACTTGATGGCTAAGGAAGGAACATTCATAATGTGGCCAAACATTGAGTGCCCAGCAAATCCATCCAAACACGCCAATGGCTGGCAGTACCATAGAACCCTCCAGCGCAGAAAGAGGCCCTTCGGCTCATCGAGTCTGCACTGAACACAATCCCACCCAGGCCCTATCCCCATATGCCTACATATTATACCCACTAATCCCTCTAACCTACATATCCCAGGACACTAAGGGGGCAATTTCTTAGCATAGCCAATCAACCTAACCCGCACATCTTTGGACTGTGGGAGGAAGCTGGAGTACCTGGAGGAAACCCACGCAGACACGAGGAGAATGTGCAATCTCCACACAGGCAGTGACCCGAACCGGGAATCGAACCCAGGGCCCTGGAGCTGTGAAGCAGCAGTGCTAACCCACTGTGCTACCCACCGTGCCGTGCAGTACAAGTGGGACAGACTCCTAGTCAACCACGCTTCATGTGGCACCCACCAATTTACCAGCTTCTGGCAACAGACCAGGAATTACTATGATAATTGATAATACAGCTCTCGCTATGGAAACAGATGAAAATCTGCCTTAGTACATCACTAGGCGCTGGAAGAGAACAGGAATTGGAATGAATTTACTTGCATCTGTGATGTACCTACATGCTGAACATGCCCCTCCATGGTTAACCCAGAGGCAGGAGTTGGCTCCCTTAACAACAAGACAGTCCGTATTGTAAATTTAGTCAAAAATCAATTGTTAAGAGTGCTGTTACTGCAAAACAGATAATAATGAGACTGAATATATCTCAGCAACACCTTCTAACTACTGTTTGAAAATATTCAATGTTTTGGCCCCAGCTGCTTTCTGTGGTAGCAAATTCCATAGACTCACCACCCACTCTAATGTGTGAAGAAATTTCTCCTCATCTCAGGTGTGGGTTAGGTTGATTGGCCATGCTATGAAATTGCCCCTTAGTGTCCAGGGATGCGTAGGTTAGAGGGGATTAGTGGGTATAATGGGTAGGGATGTGGGGGTAGGACCTGGGTGGGATTGTGTTCAGTGCAGATTCGATGGGCCGAAGGGCCTCTTTCTGCACTGTCGGGTTCTATGAAGAGAGGATTTCAGGGATGAATGGAGTCCTTGATTATGCTGGCTGCTTTTCTGAGGCAGCGGGAAGTGAACATAGAACATTACAGCGCAGAACAGGCCCTTCGGCCCACGATGTTGCGCCGACCAGTTACAAAAACAATGACCCACTAGCCTAAACCAATCCCTTTTCGTCCATAAACCTATCCACGGATCTCTTAAACGCCCCCAGACGAGGCGCATTTACAACTGCAGCTGGCAGGGCATTCCAGTGAAGACTGAGTTAAAGAGTTAGAATGACTCCAGAAGCATGGAACGAGAGTAAAAGATAAAATTAGAGGGTGTGCCGGGCACAGCTTGCAGGAAGTCACCACAAGCTGACGCCAGAGACGACAAATGGGCTAGTGTTTCATCCAAATGACGGCTACTGGCACTTCGAGCCTCTGGAGTGAGACTTGAACCCATCACTTTCAGAAGCAGGAGCTGTATTGTCAAGAGGAGAAAGAACTGTAATAAACGCATCAGAATTGTACGTTGAATGAAATGATAGTGGAAAATCCCAGGAAACAAGCTGGTTGGTAAGCTGCAATAGACGGTGCGGAAATATTAGTGATCACTGCTGCAATCCTATAGAAGTGAGAATATGGGCGGCACGGTAGCACAGTGGGTTAGCACTGCTGCTTCACAGCTCCAGGGTCCTGGGTTCGATTCCCGGCTCGGGTCACTGCCTGTGTGGAGTTTGCACATTCTCCTCGTGTCTGCGTGGGTTTTCTCCGGGTGCTCCGGTTTCCTCCCACAGTCCAAAGATGTGCGGGTTAGGTTCATTGGCTATGCTAAAAAATTGCCCCTTAGTGTCCTGGGATGTGTAGGTTAGAGGGATTAGCAGGTAAAATGTGTAGGGATATGGGGATAGGGCCTGGGTGGGATTGTGTTGGGTGCAGACTCGATGGGCCGAAGGGCCTGTTTCTGCACTGTAGGGTTCTATATGGTCCTCGCTCGACCATTCCCCGTTTTTTTGGGATGTTCAGTGAGAACGCAGTGTATCTGAGTGGTTCCCCATGCAGTCAGCCTGATTGATGGGCGCACAGTCTTTCATAAGCTCGGCACTCAACGACTGGCCACAGTCACCCGTAGCTAAAAGTATCCCCGATCCTGTTGTTGGTGGCACTTTGCAGACAATGGGGATCTGCTTTCGCTTTCATTTAAAAGCTCCGTGAAGGGAGTATTTGTGGATTCAGAACTCAATCAGCTGCAAAGCTCTGTGGGGAGGTCCAGCTCTCGCCAGCCATCGCAGGGACTTTCAAAAGCCGCCCAGCTCCTGTGTAGCCCTCCCCCAGCCCCCGGCCTCCTGATGGCTTGATGTGAAATCGAGAGTGACTTCTATCGAGCTGCTCTCCATTAAGTGCTTACTCAAGAAAAATGTAGCTAATGGCCTGACCAGATTAAAGGCTGCTCTGAATATTGGTAATGGGTGTCTCCTCGGAGCTCAGGCTGGTAAACCATAGAACCCTACAGTGCAGAAACAGGCCCTTCGGCCCATCGAGTCTGCACCGAACACAATCCCACCCAGACCCTATCCCCATACATTTACCTGCTAATCCCTCTAACCTACACATCCCAGGACACTAAGGGGCAATTTTAGCATAGCCAATGAACCTAACCCGCACATCTTTGGACTGTGGGAGGAAACCGGAGCACCCGGAGAAAACCCACGCAGCCACGAGGAGAATGTGCAAACTCCACACAGGCAGTGACCCGAGCCGGGAATCGAACCCAGGACCCTGGAGCTGTGAATCAGCAGTGCTAATCACTGTGCTACCGTGCCGCAATCTCCCACCTGATCTCTGGAGATTCATAAAACAGATAACAAAATCAGAGTAAGGATAAAAATAAGGAGAGTGTGACAACAGTTTGATAGAAAAATAAACTACTCAAAAACTCTACAGACAAAATATAGAAAAAAAAACCCCCTCCCAGTCACTCAGTTGTGGCTGGGTAGTAGCATTTTTAAGAACATAAGAAATAGGAGCAGGAGTAGGCCATCTAGCCCTTCGAGCCTGCCCCGCCATTCAATAAGATCATGGCTGATCTGTCGTGGCTCAGCTCCACCTTCCCGCCCTCTCCCCATAACCCTTAATCCCCTCTCTTATCAAAAACCCATCAACCCGCTTCTTAAAAATATTTAGCGAGGCAGCCTCCACCACTTCAACGGGCAGAGAATTCCAGAGATTCACCACCCTTTGAGTGAAGAAGTTCCTCCTCAACTCTGTTCTAAACCGCCTCCCCTTTATCTTGAGTCTGTGCCCCCTAGTCCTACTGTCTCTTTTGAGCGGGAAGAGTCTCTCCACCTCTATCCTATCCATCCCATTCATCATCTTATACGTCTCAATGAGATCTCCCCTCATTCTTCTGAACTCTAACGAGCACAAGCCTAGTTTATTCAGCCTCTCCTCATAGCTCAATCCCCTCAACTCCGGTATCAGCTTCCCTAAGTTGGGAGGTCGTGGGTTCAATTCCCGCTTAGTGATTTAATCCAAGCCAATTTATGATGGCAGTGCTGAGGCAGTGCTGCATTGGTGTGGAGATACCGGCGTTGGACTGGGGTAAACTCAGTAAGAAGTCTCACGACGCCAGGTTAAAGTCTGTCTGCCTGCGGGAGGGTGCACATTCTCCCCGTGCTTGCGTGGGTTTTCTCCGGTTTCCTCCCACACCCCAAAAACGTGCTCTTAGGCTGATTGGTGTTAACAAATTGTCCCTAAATTAGGCGTCCCTCCATCTGGTTATAATTATTTTATTGTGGAGTCCAGTAAGCATAGACAAAGGTAGAGGAGGGCACTCACAGTGTTAAAATGGCAGCGCGGGCTCGTTGGGCCGAAGGGCCTGTTTCCCGTGCCGTGTTGTTCTTTGTTGTAAGTCCAACAGGTTTATTTGATAGTCAAACCCACAAGCTTTCAGGGCTTGCCCCTTCGTCAGGTGAGTGGAGAGTTCTCACTTGGACTTTAACCTGGTGTTGTGGGTGCTGCATTGCCAGAGATGCCACCACTTGGAAGGGGTGTTAAACTGAGGTCCCACCATCTATTCTCAGGTGGAAGTACTTCAACAGAGAACAGATTATTTCTCCCTGATCTTCTGACTAATATTTACCTCTCAAATAACATCGTTCAAACTGGTCATCAGATGGTTGTTAGGAGAGACTTATTGTATGCAAGTAGACAGCTGCATTTCCTACAATGCAGTGAAGTGACTACAGGAATCCGCTGATTGTAAAATGCTTTGGGCAACCTGAGAGGGTCTACCAAAATGTGGGAGGGTGGCACTGCTGCCTCACAGCGCCAGGGACCAATTCCCAGCTTGGGTCACAGTCTGCGTGGAGTTCTCCCCGCGTCTGCGTGGGTTTCCTCTGGGTGCTCTGGTTTCCTCCCACTGTCCAAAAGATGCACTGATTTGGTGGATTGGCCATGCTAAATTCTCCCTCACTGTGGCGGAACACATGCCAGAGTGCGGTGCCTAGAGTATTTTCATAGTAACTTCATTGCAGTGTTAATATAAGCCCACTGTGAGACTAATAAATAAACTTTAACAAAGGGCGGTACAGTGGGTTAGCACTGCTGCTTCACAGCTCCAGGGTCCTGGGTTCGATTCCCAGCTCGGGTCACTGTCTGTGTGGAGTTTGCACATTCTCCTCGTGTCTGTGTGGGTTTCCTCCAGTTTCCTCCCACAGTCCAAAGATGTGCGGGTTAGGTTGATTGGCCGTGCTAAGAAATTGCCCCTTAGTGTCCAGGGATGTGTAGGTTAGAGGGGATTAGTGGGTAAATGTGTAGTATTTGGGGATAGGGCCTGGGTGGGATTGTGGTCGGTGCAGACTCGATGGGCCGAAGGGCCTCTTTCTGCACTGTAGGGTTCCTATGATTCCATGTTCTTAACAAAGCGAGCTTTGCTGGAACGTTATGTGATTCTTTCACAGTTAAATAACCTGTTGACTCATTAAGCTTCGGAGTGAGGGTTGTCTTTCTGACGTGGGGGGCTGCTGAACCCACTGAGATCATGCCCCAGGTACGGATGAATGTCGTCTCTCAAACTGGAGGGAGGTTTACAATTCACTGCTCTCCTCAGTGACTGTGAGGTGTGTCTCCACATGGCTCAGAGAGAAAGTGAAGGCTGTGGAAACCTCTGCAGCTCTTGCACATAATTCAGCACTAAGTACTGGGGGAGGTGTGCGATCGACAGCTACACTGAGCTGCACGAACCACAAAGAGACGTGAGCGGCACTGTGGGTTAGCACTGCTGCTTCACAGCTCCAGGGTCCTGGGTTCGATTCCCGGCTCGGGTCACTGTCTGTGTGTGGAGTTTGCACATTCTCCTCGTGTCTGCGCGGGTTTCCTCCCGCAGTCCAAAGATGTGCGGGTTAGGTTGATTGGCCGTGCTAAGAAATTGCCCCCTTAGTGTCCAGGGATGTGCAGGTTAGAGGGATTAGTAGGCGGGATATGGGGGTAGGGCCTGGGTGGGATTGTGTTCGGTGCAGACTCGATGGGCCGAATGGCCTCTTTCTGCACTGCAGGCTTCTATGATTCTATGAGATTCTGAGAGGGGGGGAATGGTAAGAGGTCAAATAACAACTTAGATTTATATAGCACCTTTATGTAAAACATCCTAAAGTGTCTGATTAAAACATGGCTCCATAGAACCATAGAAACCCTACAGTGCAGAAACAGGCCCTTCGGCCCATCGAGTCTGCACCGAACACAATCCCACCCAGACCCTATCCCCATATCCCTACACATTTACCTGCTAATCCCTCTAACCTACACATCCCAGGACACTAAGGGGCAATTTTAGCATAGCCAATGAACCTAACCCGCACATCTTTGGACTCATCAGGAAATGTTCAGATAGCGAACCAGCAGCTCTGTCAAAGGCAGGAGCTTCTCATTTTGTGGCAGGAAAAGCAGGGTGGATATTATTGGCCTCAGGACCAGCTTCCTCCGCCGTGTCGTTAGGCACTTGGGAGAAAAAGGGATTAAGTGATGGGTCCCATTGCATCAGACTGACCCAGGTTAATCCCCTCATACCGCCACCCCCCCCCCCCCACCCCACCCACCCCCCCCCCCCCCCCCCCCCGCCAACAACTTAGTCTAAAATGATAGTAAAATTTATAGTGACAGCCTGTAATTCTGCCCTTTCTCCACAATTGGAAACACTCTCTCCATATCCACTCTCATCCAGACCTTTCATCATTTGAAATGTCTCTGTGAGATCACACCCCAGCCTCCCCTCTTTCCCAGGAGAAAAGAGAACCAGACCTGCCAATCCTTTCTCCCTTGACCTGGACACCCAAACATTCCTGGTGTCATCCTTCTCGGTTCCCTCTCCATCGCCCCTGCATCCCTTGTGCAAAAGGGTGACCAGACTGTACGTCAAACATGGTTTAACCACAGCCTGACAAAGCGTTTGGTATAACTGCCTCACTTTCCAATTCCGCCTTTCTGGAAATGGAGCACAGGGCCTGGTTTGCTTTTCTGAGCCTTGCTGATCTGTGGCGCGTCCGCTATCCACGGACATCCCGAGGAAAATAGCCCACGGGCTGTAAAAAAATCTACCCATAGGGACCCACCAGCAGAGACCAAGGAGAGTGTGCCCCTGGTACAAGGAAGGGGCTCCATGAGAGCACCCCACTCAGGAACAGGGGCCAAGATCTGAAGTCTAAGACATCCTGGAGGAGGGTCCCTGCAATGTTCCCATGCTCCTTACCGTTTGATTTGATTTGGTTTGATTTATTATTGTCGCATCTATTAGGTGCAGCAGGTGGTCAGGAAGGCGAATGGGATGCTGGCCTTCATAGCGAGGGGGATTGAATATAAAAGTAGGGAGGTCTTGCTGCAGCTGTATAGGGCATTGGTGAGGCCGCAGCTGGAGTACTGTGTGCAGTTTTGGGCGCCGCACCTGCGCAAAGATGTTTTGGCCCTGGAGGGAGTGCAGAGGAGGTTTACTCGGCTGATACCGGAGTTGAGGGGATTGAGCTATGAGGAGAGGCTGAATAAACTAGGCTTGTACTCGTTAGAGTTTAGAAGAATGAGGGGAGATCTCATTGAGACGTATAAGATGATGAATGGGATGGATAGGATAGAGGTGGAGAGACTCTTCCCGCTCAAAAAAGACAGTAGGACTAGGGGGCACAGCCTCAAGATAAAGGGGAGGCGGTTTAGAACAGAGTTGAGGAGGAACTTCTTCACTCAAAGGGTGGTGAATCTCTGGAATTCTCTGCCCGTTGAAGTGGTGGAGGCTGCCTCGCTAAATATTTTTAAGAAACGGGTTGATGGGTTTTTGATAAGAGAAGGGATTAAGGGTTATGGGGAGAGGGCGGGAAGGTGGAGCTGAGCCACAACAGATCAGCCATGATCTTATTGAATGGCGGGGCAGGCTCGAAGGGCTCGATGGCCTACTCCTGCTCCTATTTCTTATGTTCTTATGTTATGTTCTTATCCAGTGAAAGTATTGGTTTCTTGAGCGTTATATGGACAAAGCATAGTGAAGGAAAGGAGAGAATGCAGAATGTAGTGCTACAGTTATTCTCGTTCTAATTGTTGAACTCTAGTTTCTATCCCCGCTCAGAGGCATTGCTCCTTTACTAAGTTACAATCGTGTTGAATAAAAGTTTAAAGTTTATTTATTGGTGTCACAATATTAACACTACAATGAAGTTACTGTGAAAATCCCCTAGTTGCCACACTCCGGCGCCTGTTCGGGTACACTAAGGGAGAATTCAGCATGGTCAATACATGTAACCAGCAAGTCTTTCGGACTGTGGGAGGAAATAGGAGCATCCGGAGGAAACCCACGCAGACACGGGGAGAATGTGCAAACTCCACACAGACAGTGACCCAAGCCGGGAATCGAACCTGAGCCCTTGTCGCTGTGAGGTAGCACTGTGCCACTCTTAAAAGTGGGGACAATGGAAAATTGATTTCATATCACAATACAGAACTAAGTCTTTACTCAGAGGGCAGATCATAGATCATAGAACCCTACAGTGCAGAAAGAGGCCCTTCGGCCCATCGAGTCTGCACCGAACACAATCCCACCCAGGCCCTACCCCCATATCCCTACATATTATACCCACTAATCCCTCTAACCTACACATCCCTGGACACTAAGGGGCAATTTATTAGCATGGCCAATCAACCTAACCCGCACATCTTTGGACTGTGGGGAGGAAACCGGAGCACTCAGAGGAAACTGGACTGGAATGCCCTGCCTGCAGCAGTTGTGGACTCGCCAACTTTAAGGGTGTTCGAATGGTCAGTGGATAGGCATATGGATAACATTGGAATAGTTTAGGTTAGAGGGTCATTAGATTGGTTCCACTGGTCGGCACAACATCGAGGGCCGAAGGGCCTGTACTGCTCTGGAATGTTCTATGTTCTAAACTGTCTCACTGTCACCATCTTGGCTTGTTCAGCCTTAACCTGTGAGCGAATCTCTCAGATTCTGATCAGAATCTCTGTGTTCACAGCTTTACATTCTCTGGTTTCCTGTCAATCTGGATGACACTCAAGGCCAAGATTTTTAGAAGCATCTGCTGTTAATTCCAGTCCGACATGTGGGGCTCTTGTCCAAGGGAAACCCAGACACATTAAATTGACTTCCTCTAATTAATCTCACAATCTGCTGCTAATGGGAGTGAGTCTACAGGACTCGTCACGGGGAAAGGAAAGAATGATATTCGACTAAAAATGCCACTCTCTGCAGACTCACAGTGAGAGGAGGGAGCGTGGGTCTGGACCTTACACAGGATGTTCATTGCTGACTTTTGGGCAAGAGTGTGTAAAATGGATGGAATGGATTCAACTGCTCTTAAACCATATCCGCCCCCCCCCCCATCCCACACACTCCCCACATCCCCCACCCTTCCAAATTCCCACAATAAGCTTGAAAGAGTGCAGAGAAGGTTCACAAGGATGTTGCCCAGGGCTTGAGAAACTAAGTCACAGAGAGAGATTGAATAGATTAGGACTTTATTCCCTGGAGAACGAGGGGAGATTTGATAGAGGTGCATAAGACGAGATTGGTATAGATAGAGTGAATGCAAGCAGGCTTTTTCCACTGAGGCTAGGGGGAGAAAAAAACCAGAGGGCATGGGTTAAGGGTGAAAGAGGGGAAAAGCTTAAAGGGAATATTAGGGGGGGATTCTTCACGCAGAGAGTGGTGGGAGTGTGGAATGAGCTGCCGGATAAATGCGGGGTCACTTTTAACATTTAAGAAAAGCTTGGACAGGTTCATGGATGAGAGGGGGTGTGGAGGGATATGGTCCAAGTGCAGGTCAGTGGGACTAGGCAAAAAAATGGTTGGGCACAGACAAGAAGGGCCGAAAGGCCTGTTTCTGAGCTGTAATTTTCTATGGTTCTATGGTACCTCCTCCATCCCCCACACCCACCACATTTCCACACCCCCAAACTCCCTCCACCCCTTCACTTTGACGAGAGCGTATTTGCCACTCCTCAGCTCTGCGACTAACGGGTGGCTGGTGTGAACTGAGCACCATAAATATCTGGTAAACACCACTCCCCACTTTGCTCCAGCGCAAACACTGGTTCCACAAAGCAAGATAAAAAAAACAAAGAAAATCAGAGATTCCCTACAGTACAGAAGGAGGCCATTCTCCCTATCGAGTCTGCACTGACCACAATCCCTCCCAGGCCCTATCCCTATAACCCCGTATATTTACCCTGCCAGTCCCCCAACACTAAGGGTCAATTTAGCATGGCCAATGAACCTAACCCACGCAATCTTTGGAGTGTGGGAGGAATCTGGAGCACCCGGAAGAAACCCACGCAGACACGGGGAGAATGTGCAAACTCCACACAGACAGTGACCTGAGGCTGGAATTGAACCTGGGTCCCTGGCGCTGTGAGGTGGCAGTGCTGACCACTGTGTCAAATGAGCTCAGAATTTAAATTATGCACAGTAAAAAAAAGCTAAAGAAATTAAATCTTTTGATCTTGAATATTTTCCTCTCAGTTTTAATTTTCAATTCTTTGTGCCTCATTGCATTGTTCTCATTACAAGGTTCACCAGGTTGATACCAGAAATGCGGGGTTTAGCTTCTGAGGAGAGATTGAGAGATTGGGTCTGAAATCGTTGGCGTTTAGAACATAGAACATAGAACATTACAGCGCAGAACAGGCCCTTCGGCCCACGATGTTGCGCCGACCAGTTACAAAACAATGACCCACTAGCCTAAACCAATCCCTTTTCGTCCATAAACCTATCCACAGATCTCTTAAACGCCCCCAAACTAGGTGCATTTACAACTGCAGCTGGCAGGGCATTCCAGTCCCTCACCACCCTCTGGGTAAAGAACCTACCCCTGACATCCGTCCTATAACTACCCCCCCTTAATTTAAAATCGTGCCCCCTCGTGCTAGCTTTCTCCATCCTAGGAAAAAGGCTATCACTATCTACCCTGTCTAAACCTCTAATCATCTTATATGTTTCAATGAGATCCCCTCTTAGCCGCCTTCTTTCCAGCGAAAACAACCCCAAATCTCTCAGTCTCTCCTCATAGGATCTCCCCTCCATACCAGGCAACATCCTGGTAAACCTCCTCTGCACCCTCTCCAAAGCCTCTACATCCTTCCTGTAATGTGGGGACCAGAACTGCACACAAAACTCCAAGTGTGGCCGCACCAGAGTTGTGTACAGTTGCATCATGACGCTGCGACTCCTAAATTCAATCCCCCTACCAATAAACGCCACGACTCCGTATGCCTTCTTAACAACCTTATCTACTTGATTCCCAACTTTCAGGGATCTATGTACACATACACCTAGATCCCTCTGCTCCTCCACACTATTCAAAGTCCTCCCGTTAGCCCTATACTCAACACATCTGTTATTCCTACCAAATTGAATTACCTCACACTTCTCCACATTAAACTCCATCCGCCACCTCTCAGCCCAGCTCTGCAACCTTTCTAAGTCATCCTGCAAACTATGACACCCTTCCTCACAATCTACCACACCTCCGACTTTGGTGTCATCAGCAAACTTACTAATCCACCCAACTATACCCTCATCCAGATCATTAATAAAAATTACAAACAGTAGTGGCCCCAAAACAGATCCCTGAGGCACACCACTTGTAACCGAACTCCATGACGAATATTTCCCATCAACCACCACTCTCTGTCTCCTATCTGCTAGCCAATTCCTGATCCAATTACCTAGATCACCCCCAATCCCATACATCTGCATTTTCTGCAGAAGCCTACCATGGTGAACCTTATCAAACGCCTTGCTAAAATCCATATACACCACATCAACTGCCTTACCCCTATCCACCTCTTTGGTCACTTTCTCAAAGAACTCGATAAGGTTAGTAAGGCACGACCTACCCGCTACAAAACCATGCTGACTGTCTCTAATCAACTCATTACTTTCCAAATAACTATAAATCCTGTCTCTAATAATCCTTTCCAAAACCTTACCCACCACAGAAGTAAGACTCACCGGTCTATAATTCCCAGGGAAGTCCCTTCTCCCCTTCTTAAACAATGGGACAACATTTGCTGTCCTCCAATCTTCTGGTACTATACCAGAGACTAACGACGACCTGAAGATCAGAGCCAGAGGCTCCGCAATCACCCCTCTTGCCTCCCAAAGAATCCTAGGGTAAATCCCATCTGGACCAGGGGACTTATCTATTTTCAATCCCTCTAAAATATCCAGCACATCCCCCGTATCAACTGCAATACTATCTATTTTACACCCCTGCACCCCAGTGTCCTCCTCAGCTACATTCCTGTCCCCTTGCGTGAACACCGAAGAGAAATAGTGGTTCAACGCCTCTCCAATCTCCTCCGGTTCCACACACAACTTCCCTCTACTGTCTGTAACTGGCCCTAATCTTGTCCTAACCAACCTTCTGTTCTTGATATACCTGTAAAACGCCTTAGGGTTCTCCTTAATCCTATCAGCCAAAATCATCTCATGTCCTCTTTTAGCCCTTCTTAACTCCCTCTTCAACTCCCTCCTAGCCAATCTAAAACTTTCTAATGCACTACCTGAGCCCTCAAGCCTCATCCGAACATAAGCCTCCTTTTTGTTCCTAACCAACGAATCAACTTTTTTGGTGCACCACGGTTCCCTGGGCCTACCAAATCCTTCTTGCCTGACAGGGATATACTTATCACAGACCCGCAATAGCTGCTCCTTGAAAAAGGATGAGGGGGGATCTTATAGAGACATATAAGATAATGAAGGGGCTAGATAGGGTAGAGGTAGAGAGATTCTTCCCGCTTAGAAAGGAAACCAGAACTAGAGGGCACAGCCTCAAAATAAGGGGGGGGGGTGCAGCTTAGAACGGAGTTGAGGAGGAACTTCTTCTCTAAGAGGGTTGTGAATCTCTGGAATTCTCTGCCCGTTGAAGTGGTGGAGGCTACCTCGTTGAATATATTTAAGACACGAGTAGATAGGTTTCTGATAGACAGGGGAATTAAGGGTTATGGGGAGAAAGCGGGAAAGTGGAACTGATCCACTTCAGATCAGCCATGATCTTATTGAATGGCGGGGCAGGCTCGAAGTGCTGGATGGCCTACTCCTGCTCCTATTTCTTATGTTCTGGAGTGTGCATACTGAGACAGGGATAAACACATCTTGCATCACACAATCAGAATCTGTAAAACTGGGGTTGAACCACAACATTCCCATAAAACTTCAACTCTGGCACCAAACCAATGTGAGGGAGGTTTATTACGAGCCTTTTCCCAATGTTCAATGTTAGAACATAAGAACTTAAGAAATAGGAGCAGGAGTAGGCCATCTAGCCCTTCGAGCCTGCCCTGCCATTCAATAAGATCATGGCTGATCTGTCGTGGCTCAGTTCCACATTCCGGCCCTCTCCCCATAACCCTTAATCCCTTCTCTTATCAAAAACCCCTCAACCCGCTTCTTGAAAATATTTTGCGAGGCAGCCTCCACTACCTCAACGGGCAGAGAATTCCAGAGATTCACCACCCTTTGAGTGAAGAAGTTCCTCCTCAACTCCGTTCTAAAACGCCCCCCCTTTACCTTGAGGCTGTGCCCCCTAGTCCTACTGTCTTTTTTGAGCGGGAAGAGTCTCTCCACCTCTACCCTATCCATCCCATTCATCATCTTATACGTCTCAATGATATCTCCCCTCATTCTTCTAAACTCTAACGAGTACAAGCCTAGTTTATTCAGCCTCTCCTCATAGCTCAATCCCCTCAACTCTGGTATCAGCCTAGTAAACCTCCTCTGCACTCCCTCCAGGGCCAAAATATCCTTGCGTAAGTACGGCGCCCAAAACTGCACACAGTACTCCAGCTGCGGCCTCACCAATGCCCGATACAGCTGCAGCAAGACCTCCCTACTTTTATATTCAATCCCCCTCGCTATGAAGGCCAGCATCCCATTCGCCTTCCTGACCACCTGCTGCACCTGCAAGCTGGGTTTTTGCGACTCGTGCACAAGGACCCCGTTAACAGTGTCAGCCTCATCTCAGTTGATATCCTCTCAATCTATCAGCCAGAAGGTTCTGGGTTCAAATCCAACGCCAAGCCTTGGGCATTAAAACCAAGGCGGACACTCTCGTGCAGTGCTGAGGGAGTGCTGTGGTGTTGCTGTGTTGTCGATTGGTTGAGATGTTGATCTGAGTGAGGTCCTTTCTGCCAACTCACAGCCCCCCAAATCAGGTGGAAATCCAGGATCCCATGATATCTTTTTGATGGAGATAAGGGGAATTTGCACCGATGTCTTAGAATCCCTACAGTGCAGAAGGAGGCCATTTGACTAGTGGGTCTGCACCAACCACAATCCCACCCAGTCCCTATCCCCGTAACCTATGTACCCTAGCTAAATCCCTCTGACACTAAAGTCAATTTTGCAAGGCCAATCATCCTAACCTGCATATCTTTTGGACTGACCAATATTTATACCTCAGTTAAAGCAGATATTCTGGTCTCTATCATTTTGCTGTTAGTAAATTGGCTTCTGCGTTTCCCATATTACAACCATAATGACATTCCGGCAAAAATTGGCTGTAAAGTACTTTGAAAATCATGAAAGATGCGATGTAAGCACAAGTCTTTCTCTTCATTTTACGGTTGAATTTGAGCTGATCAGTTTGTTGTGTGGTTTAAAATTGTGTCAGTAACATAAGAATATAAGAAATAGGAGCAGGAGTCGGCCATCTAGCCCTTCGAGCCTGCCCCGCCATTCAATAAGATCATGGCTGATCTGTCGTGGCTCAGCTCCACCTTCCCGCCCTCTCCCCATAACCCTTAATCCCCTCTCTTATCAAAAACCCATCAACCCGCGTCTTAAAAATATTTAGCGAGGCAGCCTCCACCACTTCAACGGGCAAACCTTTACTGTTAGGCCGGAGAACAAAAATCCAGAATGGTTTGTATTTATGTAGCACCTTTCACAACTTCAGTCTTTCACACCCTCTGGAATACTTGCTGAAGCCACTATTGTAATGTATCAGCAAATTTGTGCACAGTAAGATCCCACATCCAGCAACACAATGATGACGCGGCAACCTGTTTGAGTGATGTTGGTTGAAGCTGAGATATCTTGGAGAACTTCCTCGCTCTTCATCAAAGTACCATGGAATCTTTTCCATCTACCTGGGAAGACAGAGAGGCTCAGTTAAACAGCACCTCCAACAGTTTGGTATTCCCACACTACTGTTGAGCTAGACTTTGTGCTCAGGTTTCTGGAGTAAGATTTGAACCGGTAATTTTTAAACTCAGCTAAAGATTGCTCGTTGAAATGCAGTTACCTGTTTTCACTGATCACATGGATTGACCTAATCAGTGGAAATACTAAATTGTAGTGTTGATCTCTTACTATAACGTCCATTATGTCTTTGGTTTGATTTATTATTGTCACATGGACTGGGATACAGTGAAAAGTATTGTTTCTTGCGCACTATACAGACAAAATATATCATTCATAAAGTACATGCAGTAAGAAAAGACAGTATGCTGAAAATAGTATTACAGTTCATAGCTAGGGTGTAGAGAAAAATCAATTTAATATATGGCAGATTCATTCAAAAGTCTGACAGCAGCAGGGAAGAAGCTGTTCTTGAGTCGGCTGATTCATGATCTCAGAGCTTTGTATCTTTTTCTTGAAGGAAGAAGGTGGAAGAGAGAATGTCCAGAGTGCATGGGGTCCTTGATTATGCCGGCTGCTTTTCCAAGGCAGCCGGAAGTGTAGACAGAGTCAATGGATGGGGAGGTTGGTCTGAGTGATGGACTGGGCTACGTGCACAACCCTTTGTAGTTTCTTGCAGTCTTGGTCGGAGCAGGAGCCCAGACCAAGCTGTGCTACATCCAGAAAGGATGCTTTCTATGGTGCATCTGTAAAAATTGGTGAGAGTCGTAGTGGACATTACCAAATTTTCTTATCCTTCTGAGAAAGTAAATGCATGGTTTTATGCACTATGGTTTTCTTAATCATAGCGTTGGCATGGAGTGACCAGGACAGGTTGTTGGCCATCTGGGTGCCTAGAAACTTGAAGCTCTCACTTAACACACACAAAGCTTGACAACACCCGCACAGTGCACAGACTTGAGCTGTGATCCACATTGTCAAGAAACATTGCTGCAAGAATAAACAAAATACTGCAGATGCTGAAACCTGAAACAGAATGCTGGAAAAACTCAGCAGCTGTAAAGAGAATGTTTCAGCTCCTCTTCATCAGAACAAGGTTTGACAAATGCACCCTTACCAAAAAGAACTGATCCTCAGGAAAATTACAGGGGCATATTTCTCTTCTCTTTAACAGAAAAATAGCCTGTGGACCTCGAGACACTCATATTACCAAACATCCTGATATTCCAATCTTCTAACCTTCTATCAGCATGCCCCAAGGAATTGGACATATGAAAGCCCAGGTTAATGACAAGCAAGACTCCACTTATTCTGGTTATTACACAGGCTGTTGCGTTGATTCTTAAGCTCTTAATGGCTTATTCCAGTCAGAGGTACACTCCAGAGACAGGATTTGATTGAATGGAGGAATAACGGTTATATGAACAAACTTGTAAACACTTCACACAGAATCAAACTAAATCTGCCCCTTGTAGTTTCTCACACTTGCAACAGAATAGTGGTATTTCTTGTATGAGTACAGACAGCTCAATGAAGGCTGCTGCTTAAGGCCAGCACAGCTATAGAGGCAGCACAGTATCGTAACACACTGAAGAGACACAGTACAGTGGTGTGACCAACTCTGCTGCCTGTTAGCTAACTTGCATCAATTTATCTGTTACCCCTTTTTCCCAGGAACCATAATGACACCTGGCCCATCGAGTCTGCACCGAACACAATCCCAGCCAGGCCCTACCCCCATATCCCTACATATTATACCCACTAATCCCCTCTAACCTACACATCCCTGGACACTAAGGGGCAATTTCTTAGCACGACCAATCAACCTAACCCGCACGTCTTTGGACTGTGGGAGGAAACCGGAGCACCCGGAGAAAACCCACGCAGACACGAGGGGAATGTGCAAACTCCACACAGACAGTGACCCCGAGCCGGGAATCGAACCCAGGACCCTGGAGCTGTGAAGCAGCGGTGCTAACCCACTGTGCTACCGTGCCGCCCTCAGTGTCAGTGGACAATGCCACTGCTTTCTCATTGCTAAATTTTTCAGCTCGCCATGCCTGCCACGGGACGATTTTTTTTTTTACCATCGACTGCTGCGGGGTTCGAGCCGGGGGCCCCAGAGCATTGCATGGGTGGCACAGTGGTTAGCACTGCCCCCTCCCAGCACCAGGGACCTGGGTTTGATCCCCGGCCTCGGCTCTGTGTGGGTTCTGCACATCCTCCCCGTGTCTGCTTGGGTTTCCTCCGGGTGTTCCGCTTTCCTCTCACAGTCAAAGAACAAAGAACAAAAACAGCCCGGGAAACAGGCCCTTCGGCCCAACGAGCCCACACTGCCGTCCCAACACCACCAGTCCCCCCCCCCCCCACTCCACCCATGACCCCCATCCATTGTTTTTTATGGCAATCCACATTGAGGGGAGACTAATTTAGGGACAATTTATTACTTCCAATCGGCCTAATAGCGCATCTTTGGGGTGTGGGAGGAAACCGGAGCACCCGGAGAAAACCCACGCAGACATGGGGAGAATGTGCAAACTCCACACAGGCAGTGACCTGAGGCCAGAATTGAACCCAGGTCAGCAAAATCTTAGTCCTAAACCAATAAGCGAGGGGCTTTTTCTGTTGCAGGCGGGTTAACTTTTTTTCAGAAGTGTTAAAAGATGGTTAGATGCGGATTATGACTGGCTATTATTATCCCATTTCCCGACAGCTCGTGGTCTGAGGAATCATTGCAGTCTAACGTGTTGTCATGCAGCAGAATGGGTTTTTACTTACCATTTTTTCTTTACGCAGAGAGTTGTGGGGGTCTGGAACGCGCTACCGAGTAGGGTGGTGGAGGCAGGAACATTGGACTCGTTTAAGATGCAGTTAGATAGGCACATGAGTGAAACGAGAATGGAGGGATATGGTAGGGGATATTAAATAGGGTTAAACCTCGGGAGACACCGGAAAGGCAGGCTGTAAGATTAATATTTTTGACTTTATTCCACAGGTGGAGGTCCACCTCGTGTCAAACGAGGGGCATTCACACGGCGGGTCGTGCCTGGGCTGCTCTTGGAAGTTCCGGGAGTGGCCTAGAACTTCGTGTCGGTGTGTGTGCTTGATCCTGGACCGGTAGATGGGCGCCGCAACAGCTCAGTGACTAGCACTGCTGGCTGTGCAGACACATGGATTTGGGCCTGTGTCTGTGGGAGTTTGCGCATTCTCCCTGTGGTTGCGTGGGTTTCCTCTGGGCACTCCGGTTTCCTCCCACACCCCAAAGATGTGCTCTCAGGCTAATCGGTTTTTACCAAATTGACACTATTTCTTCCCTGAATCTGACTGAGCAGGGTTCCATTCATAGATATGCAGGGCAGAATAGGTGCAGGGTGATGTGGCAGCACGGGCTCGTTGGGCCGAAGGGCCTGTTTCCCGTGCTGGGTTGTTCTTTGTTTATCAAGGACTCTTCTGGCTGGTGAAGGTTATCCAAACTACATGAGAGGGGGAGTTTGTGTGTGTTTAAGAGCCTGTTTACCAGCCTGCAAATAACCCAGACAGATTTTTTCAAACAACCTGCGACCTTGTGTGTTTGAGTATAATCGGGTGATATCAATGCATGAACAGCAATGCAAGTCTTCTGAACGTCCACAGCGCAAGTGAGTCGAACGTTAGTGAGAGCAGCTTAAATCGTAATGGAGAACGGAATGATTCTTCAGGTGAAATGCTCTGAAGCAACATTAAAATGGGAAACTTCTCTGACATTCGTTTTCAGTGCCTGGTAAAACTAGCATTTATTGTCCATGCCTCAGTGCCTTTGAGAAGTTGGCAGTGTATCACCTTCTGTAACCCTTGCAGTCCATGCGGTTGTAGGCACACCCGCAGTGCTGTTAGAGACTCAGTGACAGTGAAGGAGCAGTGATATTATTTCCAAATCAGGATGGTGGGTGGCTTGGAGAGGAACATGCCATTGGTGATGTCCCTGTCGACAGTGAGAGTCACAAGAGGTCTTGCTGACACTGATCTTCATCACAGGAGGTTTCATAGAATCCCTACAGTGCAGAAGGAGGCCATTCAGCCCATCGAGCCTGTATTAATAACAATCCTACCCAGGTCCTATCCCCGTTACCCCACATATTTGGTCTTTATAGTTTGACTGAGGGATTTGGGGTTGTTTTCGCTGGAAAGAAGGCGGCTAAGAGGGGACCTCATTGAAACATATAAGATGATTAGAGGTTTAGATGGGGTGGATAGTGATAGCCTTTTTCCTCGGATGGAGAAAGCTAGCACGAGGGGGCACGACTTTAAATTAAGGGGGGGGTAGTTATAGGACTGATGTCAGGGGTA
The DNA here is from genome assembly GCA_037974335.1 of Prionace glauca. Lineage (NCBI taxonomy): Eukaryota > Metazoa > Chordata > Chondrichthyes > Carcharhiniformes > Carcharhinidae > Prionace > Prionace glauca. The sequence goes on along the minus strand of CM075746.1, from coordinate 55,328,862 downwards.
GGTTCTTTACCCAGAGGGTGGTGAGGGACTGGAATGCCCTGCCAGCTGCAGTTGTAAATGCACCTAGTTTGGGGGTGTTTAAGAGATCCGTGGATAGGTTTATGGATGAAAAGGGATTGGTTTAAGCTAGTGGGTCACTGTTTTTGTAACTGGTCGGTGCAACATCGTGGGCCGAAGGGCCTGTTCTACGCAGTAATGTTCTATGTTCTATGTTCTATAGCGAGGGAGATAGAATATAAAAGTAGGGAGGTCTTGCTGCAACTGTACAGGGCACTGGTGAGGCCGCAGCTGGAGTACTGTGTGCAGTTTTGGTCGCCGCACTCGCAGAAGGATATATTGGCCATGGAGGGAGTGCAAAGGAGGTTCACTCGGCTGGTACCGGAGATGAGGGGTTGGCCTATGAAGAGAGATTGAATAGACTGGGTCTGTACTCGTTGGAGTTTAGAAGGATGAGGGGGGGATCTTATAGAGACGTATAAGATAATGAAGGGGATGGATAGGGTAGAGGTAGAGAGATTCTTCCCACTCAGAAAGGACAGCAGGACTAGAGGGCACAGCCTCAAGATAAGGGGGGGGGGTGCAGTTTAGAACGGAGTTGAGGAGGAACTTCTTCACTCAAAGGGTGGTGAATCTCTGGAATTCTCTCGTTGAAGTGGTGGAGACTACCTCGCTGAATATATTTAAGACACGGGTAGATAGGTTTCTGATAGACAGGGGGATTAAGGGTTATGGGGAGAGGGCGGGAAAGTGGAACTGATCCACTTCAGATCAGCCATGATCTTATTGAATGGCGGGGCAGGCTCGAAGGGCTAGATAGCCGACTCCTGCTCCTATTTCTTATGTTCTTATATTTACCCTGTTAATCCCCCTGACATGAAGTTTTACACTGTCACTGACTTTTACAATGAATATCGTTGGGCAAATATTGTACTGATATTGGCAGGTGGAGCTGGCACACAGGGTAGGGAGGTTGTACTCAGCATCATTAAATGTAACATTTCTGAAGTGTTGTGAGGTTCTTCTGATTATGTTGCCCTGAGAAAATCTCTCCCCACAGTCGGGTCAAAGCAATAGGCCTTCACTGTACGTCTATCTCACAATTCAGGGAAAGCGTTTCATAGAATCATAGATTCCCTACAATAAAAAAGGAGGCCATTTGGCCCATTGAGTTTGCACTGAGTCTCCAAAAGGGCATCTTACTCAGGCCCATCCAGCCCCAATCCCATAACCCCACAGATACTACAGCCAATCCGCCAAATTTACACATCCTTGGACATGAGTTCGATTCCCGGCTCGGGTCACTGCCTGTGTGGAGTTTGCACATTCTCCTCGTGTCTGCGTGGGTTTTCTCCGGGTGCTCCGGTTTCCTCCCACAGTCCAAAGATGTGCGGGTTAGGTTCATTGGCTATGCTAAAATTGCCCCTTAGTATCCTGGGATGTGTAGATTAGAAGGATTAGCAGGTAAATGTGTAGGGATATGGGGATAGGGTCTGGGTGGGATTGTGTTCAGTGCAGACTCGATGGGCCGAAGGGACTGTTTCTGCACTGTAGGGTTCGATGGTTCGATGAAGGGGCAATTAGCCATGGCCAATTAACCTAACCCACATACCTTTGGACTGTGGGAGGAAACCGGAGCACCTGGAGGAAACCCACGCAGACACGGGGAGAATGTGCAAACTCCACACAGGCAGTGACCTGAGGCCAGAGTTGAACCCAGGACCCTGGCGCTATGAAGTAACGGAGCTGCCTGCTGTTTGGGTATAGATTGTTGGGGGAAAAAGAATTGCAACAATTAGACAGAAGGCTGGTTATTTGGAATGTGGATTCACTTTCAGCTTTCCCATTCTGGGAAGAAAGATTAGTCTGAGTGAACATTGACCTCCAGTTGTCCAGATTGGGAGCTCGGGGTCAAAAAACTGAAGGAGGAAGGTGAAGCTAAGTTATATTATTGGGGAGGTTAATCTTGCAGAGGAATTTAAAATAGTTGCAGGAATTGAGAGCATAGAGAGATCCCAGGGTAATGTTTGAACATTCATCAACCTGGCTCAGTACGTTGTAGTAATCTTTGAGTCCTAGCAATCCCTTCCAACATGAATAATAATCAGAAATTCTCTACAAAGGTCCCGACATCGAAACCCAGAACCTGGTGAGAAACCAGGAATAAAGTGACCTTATCATCAAGGTCAAGATTAGCGAACCAGGAGGACCTTGGCACCAAGGGGTGTGATGACACAGTCTGTACTATCCCAGAAGGCATTTTAACAGGGTCAATTACCTTGGCAGGGGGGCGGAAGTGGGAAAGGGTGATGGGGGAGATGAGTGGTGATGGGTTTCAGAAAATGGGAAGGGGTGGAAATTAAACATAAAGAGCCGCTTTGGACAGTAGAAATGACAGGACATGTTGAATGGGCTGAATGGCCTCATCCTATTCCTTTCCAAAAAAACAGACCCATGTCATTAAATAACAGAGTTTATAGTTTTCCTTCGGCGTAAGCCAAGTACATGACAAAAAAAAATGTTTTATCGCCAGAGCGTGGTCAGTTTAACCTTTAGAACGACTTTGGAAAAAGCAAATACAATTCTTTAAGTAAATATTAAATCCTGGCTGGGATTCAGCCTGATGGCTGTACAACTTGTGTTCTCCACATCCTCGCCACACCCGACTACACAGACCACTTAGAAATTGGAAGCCTTTAAGATGACCCCGACACAAGGTCCAAAAGATTCCTGACTAAGGGAACCAGAAAGTTGGTTGTGGAAGAGCCAATTACAGGGATTGAAGAGGGAAAGATTTTCATTGATATAGCACCTCTTGCAACCTTTCAGGCGACCCAGCTTGCAGGTGCAGCAGGTGGTCAGGAAGGTGAATGGGATGCTGGCCTTCATAGCGAGGGGGATTGAATATAAAAGTAGGGAGGTCTTGCTGCAGCTGTATAGGGCATTGGTGAGGCCGCAGCTGGAGTACTGTGTGCAGTTTTGGGCGCCGCACCTGCGCAAGGATATTTTGGCCCTGGAGGGAGTGCAGAGGAGGTTTACTAGGCTGATACCGGAGTTGAGGGGATTGAGCTATGAGGAGAGGCTGAATAAACTAGGCTTGTACTCGTTAGAGTTTAGAAGAATGAGGGGAGATCTCATGGAGACGTATAAGATGATGAATGGGATGGATAGGATAGAGGTGGAGAGACTCTTCCCGCTCAAAAAAGACAGTAGAACTAGGGGGCACAACCTCAAGATAAGGGGGGGGGGGGCAGTTTAGAACAGAGTTGAGGAGGAACTTCTTCACTCAAAGGGTGGTGAATCTCTGGAATTCTCTGCCCGTTGAAGTGGTGGAGGCTGCCTCGCTAAATATTTTTAAGACGCGGGTTGATGGGTTTTTGATAAGAGAAGGGATTAAGGTTATGGGGAGAGGGCGGGAAGGTGGAGCTGAGTCACGACAGATCAGCCATGATCTTATTGAATGGCGGGGCAGGCTCGAAGGGCCAGATGGCCTACTCCTGCTCCTATTTCTTATGTTCTTATGTTCTTATGACACGGTGGCACGGTGGTGAGCGCTGTTGTTTCCAGTGACTCGGGATGGATTCCCGGCTCAGGTCGCTGTCTGTACCGAGTTTACATGTTCCCCCCGTGTCTGCGTGGGTTTCGTCCGGGCGCTCCAGTTTCCTCCCACAGTACAGAGATGTGCAGGTCAGATGAATTGGCCATGCTAAGTTGCCCCTCAGTGTCAGAGGGACTAGTTGGGTAAATGTGTGGGGCTATGGGGATAGGTCCTGGGTGGGATTGTGGTCACTGCAGACTTGATGGGCTGAACGGCCACCTTCTGCGCTGTAGGATTCTATGATCTACGATCTATAAAATGTCACCAACATTTGAAACATCTGAAATTAAGAATCTACTTACGCGGATTGGCCTTGCTGAATTGACCCTTGTGTCTGGGGATTAAGAACATAAGAACATAAGAAATTGGAGCAGGAGTAGGCCATCTGGCCCTTCGAGCCTGCCCCGCCATTCAATAAGATCATGGCTGATCTGTCGTGGCTCAGCTCCACATTCCCGCCCTCTCCCCATAACCCTTAATCCCTTCTCTTATCAAAACCTGGTAAATATGTGGGGTTACGGGGATAGGTCCTGGGTAGGGTTGTTGTCAGTGCAGGCCCGATGGGCCAAATGGCCTCTTCTGCACTGTAGGATTTCTATGATTCTTGGGATATCTGAAGCACTTTATAGCCAAGTATTTTTGGAGACTGGTGTAGCGTAGGAAACACAAACTGCTCAAATCAACATCCACAAACAGCAGCAAGGTAAATCATCAGTTGATCTGTTCCAGTGGTGGTAGTGAAAGGATAAATGTTGGCCTGAACATAAGAACATAAGAAATTGGAGCAGGAGTAGGCCATCTAACCCCTTCGAGCCTGCCCCGCCATTCAATAAGATCATGGCTGATCTGTCATGGCTCAGTTCCACATTCCCGCCCTCTCCCCATAACCCTAATCCCTTCTCTTATCAAAAACATCAGAGAGAAATCTCTGAAATAATATTGTGGGATCTTTTGCCTTGGATATTCACCGAGCCAAGTTGAATTTGGAGCACTTTAAAAATGGCAAATGGTTTCTGGGACATACATAATGAAGCTCGACTGAGACTCCACAAAACTATTACAATATGAGAACATCTGTTTGCCAGAGGAAACATTCAATTGGCAAATGTTCTGTCTGATATCTGTGGTCAATTTCACAATGTTTGTTGACATAAGCTAAGTGGTTTCAAGGGTTTGTGGATTTTGGGTTTTTTGTGAAGAATCAAAGGGCTTGAATGTTTGACATTTTTATTAGCTTGGTCTAGACTTTCTTCAAGCTCATGAAAAAGTTATCAATGAATTAATTTTTTTTTCTGTGATTCTTTAAATCACAGCTATTTGTGCTAAAAAGTATACAGTGAGCATGGAAGAGCCTTAGCTTGGTAGACGATTCATGAAGGGCCATAGGGTAGAGAGACAAAAGGGGCTTGAGAGGCCTGAAGGGGTTGGGTGGAATGGCAAACCTTGGCATGGACGACATCAGGAGGCATGGATGGGGCATGAGGAGTATTTGGAGGGTGGCAGAGATGAGGGCTGAAGGGTTTTTGTGTCTTTCCACTGTACAAATCCCCACAGCATCAAGTTGGGCACGGTAGCACAGTGGGTTAGCACTGCTGCTTCACAGCTCCTGGGCCCTGGGTTCGATTCCCGGCTCAGGTCACTGTCTGTGTGGAGTTTGCACATTCTCCACGTGTCTGCATGGGTTACCTTCGGTTTCCTCCCACAGTCCAAAGATGTGCGGGTTAGGTTGATTGGCCGTGCTAAGAAATTGCCCCTCAGTGTCCAGGGTAGCGGAGGTTAGAGGGGATTAGTGGGTGTAATAGGTAAGGATATGGGGGTAGGGCCTGGGTGGGACCGTGTTCGGTGCAGACTTGATGGGCCGAAGGGCCTCTTTCTGCACTGTAGGGTTCTACGATCTGAACAGCGGGCCTCTGTTCCCACCCAGCAGCCGCTGTGGAGGCCTCACACTCCTTCCTGGGTCAGCTGGACTGACTCCAGCCTGTATCCACTGTTATTTGCCCCCCAGCAATGAAGATCCCACAATGAAGATCCCAGTCCAAAGATGTGCGGGTTAGGTTCATTGGCTATGCTAAAATTGCCCCTTAGTGTCCTGGGATGTGTAGGTTAGAGGGATTAGCAGGTAAATGTGTAGGGATATGGGGGTAGGGCCTGGGTGGGATTGTGTTCGGTGCAGACTCGATGGGCCGAAGGGCCTGTTTCTGTACTGTAGGGTTCTATGTTTTTGTTACAGGCACTTTCTCCCAATATGGGAAAGGGGAATTCTCCTTACGCATCCCCCCCCACCCCACTCCCCTCCCCTTTGAGGATGAAAATGCCAGCTTCTGAGAGAACAGTTGAAAAATTGGTTTAACGTGGAGGAGTGCATGAGGGTGGGATTGGATTAAGAGTAGGTTTGATGTTGCTATGGACATCAAATAAATAGGTTGGACTAAAACCTGGTGTTGTCAGACTTTTTACTGTGTTTACGCCAGTCCAACGCCGGCATACCCACATCATGGCTATGGACTCACCCGGGCATGGGTGGAATATTCCATCAGACTCCTGACTTGTAGATGGTGGGTAGTGTTTGGGGTGCCAGGCAGTGAACTACCCACCACCTCTGATCTGCTCTGGTAGGCGGAGTATTTGTATGTCATCTCCACTCCAGTTTCCCATCGATGGTAACTCGGATGTTGATGCCGGGATACGGGAATGTCACTGTGGCAGGGTAAAGGCCCCAATCCATCGCGGGGAGTATCCGAAGGAGGGTGAGCCATTATCCCGGCCAACACTTACTCCTCTCTCCCGAGGGAGGGTTCCTTGTCTCAATCTGCTGGCAGAGATGGAGGGTGATTGATCAGAGCTGGGTAGACATGTTACAAATGGGACATTTTTACGAGCACGACGCTGGGTAGAAACGCCAAGCTGATGTTAATAACTATCAGCTGCAGCCCAAGACATGAAGGAAATCAAAGCAATACAGCAGCCACTTCATCTCCGAGGATGTCTCCTACTGATTCCCAAATTGTCCCGTCCACATTCCAGCTTTCTCACTGCGGGCGACAGGAAATTTCATTCTCCGACTAAGCGTCGGTATTTATTTACTTGGATTTTTACTGAGAATCCCACCTTTGTCATAGCACCGTGGTACCTGTGGGAGAACAGAACGCCAGGACAGATTCGGATCAACCAGCAGAGCAGGGAATGTGTTACATAATGCAGGTCGTGTGCAAAATCACTCACATCCGAGCTTTCGCAATCTGTTAGGAATCAGGACACATTTGGACTGGATCAGGCCCTGTAGACTGAACCGGGCCCAGTCCCAGGTTTCCACTGGCTGGACTGGTACACAAGCTTTCTCGAATTAGGCTCTGTTTTCTGGGACACGCAGGCACTGGGCACGGTGACACAGTGGTTAGCACTGCTGCCTCACAGCGCCAGGGACCCAGGTTCGATTCCTGGGCTTGGGTCCCTGTCTGTGTGGAGTTCGCACCTTCTCCCCGTCTCTGCGTGGGTTTCCTCCGGGTGCTCCGGTTTCCTCCCACAGCCCAAAAGGCGTGCTGGTTCGGTGCTAAATTCTCCCGCAGTGTACCCAAACAGGCGCCGGAGTGTGACAACCAGAGGATTTTCACAGTAACTTCATTGCAGTGTTAATATAAGCCAACTTGAGACTAATAAATCAACTTAAAACACGATCAGGAACATTTTCCGTATTAAAAAATGTTTCAATTTACTAAAGAACCAGCTAGTGTGCACCACTAAAGATGTGCGGGTTAGGTTCATTGGCTATGCTAAAATTGCCCCTTAGTGTCCTGGGATGTGTTGGTTAGAGGGATTAGCAGGTAAAATGTGTAGGGATATGGGGATAGGGTCTGGGTGGGATTGTGTTCGGTGCAGACTCGATGGGCCGAAGGGCCTGTTTCTGCACTGTAGGGTTCTAGGGTTCTATGAAAAATGGTTCAAATGTTTTTTTTACATTTATTGTCTGTCACTATGCCCAAAGTTTAAACTTTATCCGACAGATGGAGGTATCATTTACTGGCAGCAGTTCTTTTCTTACTAATAACAAATGAAAAAATATAAGGGAAAAGTCTAAATATCGGTCAGGCAGTATCAGCGGAGAAAACAGTTAGTGTATCTTTTCAGTGAGTGTCAATGTTAGGATACAACATTGTCCTCAGGACAAGCAAAACGTTACAAAGTCTCTTCCCTCCTGGACTCTGACTGAGTTGCTGGCTGGGATTTTCCGACCAAACTCACCCCAAAACTGGAAAATCCCAGGCCGAGGCCAATGGATCTTTGTGCAGTCTGTGTCCCTCCTGCTTAGATTCCCGTGGTGGATGGGACGGGGAAACTCCGCACGCTGTCTGCTTCCGGCACTTCCTGTTTGTCTTTTAGTTCAGAAAATCTCTTTGCTGACTTTTTTTTTAGAACCCTACAGTGCAGAAACAGGCCCTTCGGCCCATCAAGTCTGCACCGAACACAATCCCACCCAGACCCTATCCCCATATCCCTACACATTTTACCTGCTAATCCCTCTAACCTACACATCCCAGGACACTAAGGGGCAATTTTAGCATAGCCAATGAACCTAACCCGCACATCTTTGGACTGTGGGAGGAAACCGGAGCACCCGGAGAAAACCCACGCAGACACGAGGAGAATGTGCAAACTCCACACAGGCAGTGACCCCGAGCCGGGAATCGAACCCAGGACCCTGGAGCTGTGAAGCAGCAGTGCTAACCACTGTGCTACCGTGCCGCCCGCCGCCACTTAACCAAGGTGAAGAAACAATGAGAAAGCCGTGCATTTGTATAGCACCTTGCACAACCTCAGGATGTCCCAGTGCGTCTTGCAGCCAAGTGGTCACTTTGTGGTGTAGGAAACGTGGCAGCCAATCAGCTGACAGCGAGCTCCCAAACAGCAATGTGATAATGACCAACGGTGTTAACTGAGGGGTCAATATTGACAAGGAATCCTATTATCCCAGTCCGCATCGAATAGTCCCGTGGGATCTTTTATATCCACCTCAATAGGCAGGCAGATTTTTGATTTCGCATCCCATTCGGTAACTCGGACATAGTGGCACTCCTTCAATACTACCGGGCTATCAGAGCAGCATTCCCACTTTGCTCCCTCTCAGACAGTGTGGCGTTCCCTCAGTGCTGTCTCACACAGTGCAGTGCCCTCTCAATACAGCTCCTCCTACAGTGCAATTGTACTTCAGTACTGTCCCTCTGACAGTGCGGCACTCCCTCTGTACTGATCCTCTGACAGTGCAGCACCCCCTCAGCACTGACCCTCTGACAGTGCGGCACTCCCTCAGCACTGACCTTCAGACAGTACAGCACTCCTTCAGTACTGACTCTCTGACAGTGCGGCAATCCCTCGGCACTGACCCTCTGACAGTGCGGCACTCCCTCAGTACTGACCCTCTGACACTGCAGCACTCCCTCAGCACTTACCGTCTGACAGTGCGGCATTCCATCAGCACTGAACCTCTGACACTGCAGCACTCCCTCAGCACTGACCCTCTGACAGTGCGGCACTCCCTCAGTACTGACCCTCTGACAGTGCGGCAACCCCTTAGTACTGACCCTCTGACAGTACAACACTCCTTCAATACTGACTCTCTGAGTGTGCGGCAATCCCTCGGCACTGACCCTCTGACAGTGCGGCACTCCCTCAGTACTGACCCTCTGACAGTGCAGCACTCCCTCAGCACTGACCGTCTGACAGTGCGGCACTCCCTCAGCACTGACCCTCTGACAGTGCGGCACTCCCTCAGTACTGACCCTCTGACACTGCAGCACTCCCTCAGCACTTACCGTCTGACAGTGCAGCACTCCCTCAGCACTTACCGTCTGACAGTGCAGCACTCCCTCAGTACTGACCCTCTGACACTGCAGCACTCCCTCAGCACTTACCGTCTGACAGTGCAGCACTCCCTCAGCACTTACCGTCTGACAGTGCAGCACTCCCTTAGTACTGACCCTCTGACAGTGCAACACTCCCTCAGTACTGACCCTCTGACAGTGCGGCACTCCCTCAGTACTGACCCTCTGACAGTGCGGCACTCCCTTAGTACTGACCCTCTGACAGTGCGGCATTCCCTCAGCACTGACCCTCTGACAGTGCGGCACTCCCTCAGCACTGACCCTCTGACAGTGCGGCACTCCCTCAGCACTGACCCTCTGACAGTGCGGCACTCCCTCAGCACTGACCCTCTGACAGTGCGGCACTCCCTCAGTAATGACCCTCTGACAGTGCGGCACTCCCTCAGCACTGACCCTCTGACAGTGCGACATTCCCTCAGCACTGACCCTCTGACAGTGCGGCACTCCCTCAGCACTGACCCTCTGACAGTGCGGCACTCCCTCAGCACTGACCCTCTGACAGTGTAGCACTCCCTAAGCACTGACCCTCTGACAGTGCAGCACTCCCTCAGCACTGACCCTCTGACAGTGCAGCACTCCCTCAGTACTGACCCTCTGAGAGTGCAGCACTCCCTCAGCACTGACCCTCTGACAGTGCGGCACTCCCTCAGTACTGTCCCTCTGACAGTGCGGCACTCCCTCAGCACTGACCCTCTGACAGTGCGGCACTCCCTCAGTACTAACCCTCTGACAGTGCGGCACTCCCTCAGCATTGACCCTCTGACAGTGCAGTACTCCATCAGCAGGGTCAGTGCTGAGGGAGTGCCGCACTGTCAGAGGGTCAGTGCTGAGGGAGTGCCGCACTGTCAGTGCGTCAGTACTGAGGGGGTGCCGCACTGTCAGAGGGTCAGTGCTGAGGGAGTGCCGCACTGTCAGAGGATCAGTGCTGAGGGAGTGCCGCACTGTCAGAGGGTCAGTGCTGAGGGAGTGCCACACTGTCAGAGGGTCAGTGCTGAGGGAGTGCCGCACTGTCAGTGCGTCAGTACTGAGGGGGTGCCGCACTGTCAGAGGGTCAGTGCTGAGGGAGTGCCGCACTGTCAGAGGATCAGTGCTGAGGGAGTGCCGCACTGTCAGAGGGTCAGTACTGAGGGAATGCCGCACTGTCAGAGGGTCAGTGCTGAGGGACTGCCGCACTGTCAGAGGATCACTGCTGAGGGAGTGCCGCACTGTCAGAGGGTCAGTGCTGAGGGGGTGCCGCACTGTCAGAGGGTCAGTGCTGAGAGAGTGCCGCACTGTCAGAGGGTTAGTACTGAGGGAGTGTCACACTGTCAGAGGGTCAGTGCTGAGGGAGTGCGCACTGTCAGAGGGTCAGTGCTGAGGGAGTGCCGCACTGTCAGAGGGTCAGTGCTGAGGGAGTGCCGCACTGTCAGAGAGTCAGTGCTGAGGGAGTGCCGCACTGTCAGAGGGTCAGTACTGATGGAGTGCCGCACTGTCAGAGGGTCAGTGCTGAGGGAGTACCGCACTGTCAGAGGATCAGTGCTGATGGAGTGCCGCACTGTCAGAGGGTCAGTGCTGAGGGAGTGCCGCACTGTCAGAGGGTCAGTGCTGAGGGAGTGCTGCACTGTCAGCGGGTCAGTGCTGAGGGAGTGCCGCACTGTCAGAGGGTCAGTGCTGAGGGAGTGCTGCACTGTCAGCGGGTCAGTGCTGAGGGAGTGCCGCACTGTCAGAGGGTCAGTGCTGAGGGAGTGCCGCACTGTCAGAGGGTCAGTACTGAGGGAGTGCTGCACTGTCAGAGGGTCGGTGCTGAGGGAGTGCCGCACTGTCAGAGGGTCAGTGCTGAGGGAGTGCCGCACTGTCAGAGGGTCAGTGCTGAGGGAGTGCTGCACTGTCAGAGGGTCAGTGCTGAGAGAGTGCTGCACTGTCAGCGGGTCAGTGCTGAGAGAGTGTCGCACTGTCAGAGGGTCAGTGCTGAGGGAGTGCCGCACTGTCAGAGGGTCAGTACTGAGGGAGTGCTGCACTGTCAGTGGGTCAGTGCTGAGGGAGTGCCGCACTGTCAGAGGGTCAGTGCTGAGGGAGCGCCGCACTGTCAGAGGGTCAGTGCTGAGGGAGTGCCGCACTGTCAGAAGGTCAGTGCTGAGGGGGTGCTGCACTGTCAGAGGGTCAGTGCTGAGGGAGCGCCGCACTGTCAGAGGGTCAATGCTGAGGGGGTGCTGCACTGTCAGAGGGTCAGTGCTGAGGGAGTGCCGCACTGTCAGAGGGTCAGTACTGAGGGAGCGCCGCACTGTCAGAGGGTCAGTACTGAGGGAATGCCGCACTGTCAGAGGGTCAGTGCTGAGGGAGTGCTGCACTGTCAGAGGGTCAGTGCTGAGGGAGTGCCGCACTGTCAGAGGGTCAGTGCTGAGGGAGTGCTGCACTGTCAGAGGGTCAGTGCTGAGGGAGTGCTGCACTGTCAGAGTGTCAGTGCTGAGGGAGTACCGCACTGTCAGAGGGTCAGTACTGAGGGAGTGCCGCACTGTCAGATGGTCAGTACTGAGGGAGTGCCGCACTGTCAGAGGGTCAGTGCTGAGTGAGTGCCGCACTGTTAGAGGGTCAGTGCTGAGGGTGTGCCACACTGTCAGAGGGTCAGTACTGAGGGAGTGCCGCACTGTCAGAGGGTCAGTGCTGAGGGAGTGCAGCACTGTCAGAGGATCAATGCTGAGGGGGTGCCGCACTGTTAGAGGGTCAGTGCTGAGGGAGTGCCGCACTGTCAGAGGGTCAGTGCTGAGGGAGTGCAGCACTGTCAGAGGATCAATGCTGAGGGAGTGCCGCACTGTTAGAGGGTCAGTGCTGAGGGAGTGCCGCACTGTCAGAGGGTCAGTGCTGAGGGAGTGCCGCACTGTCAGAGGGTCAGTGCTGAGGGAGTGCCGCACTGTCAGAGGGTCAGTGCTGAGGGAGTGCCGCACTGTCAGAGGGTCAGTACTGAGGGAGTGCAGCACTGTCAGAGGGTCAATGCTGAGGGAGTGCTGCACTGTCAGAGGATCAGTGCTGAGGGAGCGCCGCACTGTCAGAGGGTCAGTGCTGAGGGAGTGCTGCACTGTCAGAGGGTCAGTGCTGAGGGAGTGCTGCACTGTCAGAGGGTCAGTGCTGAGGGAGTGCCGCACTGTCAGGGGGTCAGTGCTGAGGGAGTGCCGCACTGTCAGAGGGTCAGTACTAAGGGAGTGCTGCACTGTCAGAGGGTCAGTGCTGAGGGAGTGCCGCACTGTCAGAGGGTCAGTGCTGAGGGAGTACCGCACTGTCAGAGGGTCAGTGCTGAGGGGGTGCCGCACTGTCAGAGGGTCAGTGCTGAGGGAGTGCCGCACTGTCAGAGGGTCAGTACTGAGGGAGTGCTGCACTGTCAGAGGATCAGTACTGAGGGAGTGCCGCACTGTCAGAGGGTCAGTGCTGAGGGAGTGCCGCACTGTCAGAGGGTCAGTACTGAGGGAGTGCTGCACTGTCAGAGGGTCAGTACTGAGGGAGTGCCGCACTGTCAGAGGGTCAGTACTGAGGGAGTGCCGCACTGTCAGAGGGTCAGTACTGAGGGAGTGCTGCACTGTCAGAGGGTCAGTACTGAGGGAGTGCCGCACTGTCAGAGGGTCAGTGCTGAGGGAGTGCCACACTGTCAGAGGGTCAGTGCTGAGGGAGTGCCGCACTGTCAGAGGGTCAGTGCTGAGGGAGTGCCGCACTGCCAGAGGGTCAGTGCTGAGGGAGTGCCGCACTGTCAGTGGGTCAGTGCTGAGGGAGTGCCGCACTGTCAGAGGGTCAGTGCTGTGGGAGTGCCGCACTGTCAGAGGGTCAGTGCTGTGGGAGTGCCGCACTGTCAGAGGGTCAGTGCTGAGGGAGTGCCGCACTGTCAGAGGGTCAGTACTGAGGGAGTGCCGCACTGTCTGAAGGACAATTAGAGATGGGAACAAAGTCTGGCAGTGCTGCTCACACCCCACGAATAAATAAAGTTTGATGCAAGAGATCAGAACAACTTATGTCGAGTGTGAAAATCTGCAACCTGTCTTTCAGTTAATCGTGCTGGGGACTCCTCTGTCTGTCAACGACTCCCTATCATCGGGAGCCCCCATGGTGTGTGTACACGAGGTGCACACTAACTCACCAGCTGTGTTTTCATCCCCTTGGCTCAGGATCAGGCCACTCGGCCCACTTGGTCCGTGGCAGGGTTTATGGGTTGAAATAGTTTCTCCCAGTCTTTTTCCTCGGATGGTGATGGCTAACACGAGGGGACGTAGGCTTTAAACTGAGGGGTGGTAATTATAGGATGGATGTCAGAGGTAGGATCTTTACTCAGAGGGTAGTAACGGCGTGGAATGCCCTGCCTGCAGCAGTTGTGGACTCGCCAACTTTAAGGGCGTTCAAATGGTCAGTGGATAGGCGTATGGATAACATTGGGATAGTTTAGGTTAGAGGGTCATTAGATTGGTTCCACTGGTCGGCGCAACATCGAGGGCCGAAGGGCCTGTACTGCGCTGGAATGTTCTATGTTCTGTCTGGTCTCTCACACACCAGGTTAAAGGCTGAACCCAAGGAAAGGTGATCGGATAACATTCATTCCATTGCGCAGTTGTGACCTGACACACCATCTGGGATAACGCGATCATTCCGATGGATGTGGGCGTCGCCCTCGGTACAATAAGGAGAGAAATGAAACCCCCCCCCCCCTCCCGCCTTTATGAGCTGGACTGCCTCACACAGCAGGAAACAGGGAAGTTCGACAGGAAGTACCCATGGGAAGAGGCCACTAAGAAGAGGCGTTGCTTCATTCGGAGAATTTAATCTCGCCATCTTTGCCCCCCTTGTGGCTCCAACATAGAACATAGAACATTACAGCACAAACAGGCCCTTCGGCCCTCGAGTTGCGCCGATCGCATCAACCCCACCAATCTATAGACCTATCTATAACCCCCAATCCCATTAAACCCCACATACTCATCCAGAAGTCTTTTAAAAGACCCCAGCGAGTTCGCCTCCACCACCGATGACGGCAGCCGATTCCAATCACTCACTAGCCTCTGAGTGAAAAACTTACCCCTAACATCACCTCTGTACTTCCCTCCCCGCACCTTAAATCTGTGTCCTCTCGTAGCGACCATTTCAACCCGGGGAAATAGCCTCTGAGAGTCCACCCTATCTATTCCTCTCAACATTTTATAAACCTCTATCAGGTCGCCTCTCAACCTTCGCCTCTCCAGGGAAAAGAGTCCCAGCTCCCTCAACCTATCTTCATAAGGCATGCCTCCCAGTCCAGGCAACATCCTTGTAAATCTCCTCTACACCCTTTCAATAGCTTCTACGTCTTTCCTATAGTGAGGCGACCAGAACTGCGCACAGTACTCCAAATGAGGCCTGACGAGGGTCCTGTAAAGTTGCAGCATTACCTCCCGACTCCTAAACTCAATCCCTCGATTAATGAAGGCCAGTACACCATACGCCTTCTTGACCACCTCCTCCACCTGCGAGGCCGATTTAAGAGTCCTGTGAACCCGGACCCCGAGATCCTTCTGCTCTTCAACGCTACTAAGACCCCTGCCCTTAATAGTGTACTCGTTCATCCCGTTGGTTCTGCCGAAATGGACGACTGAGCTTTCAGAGTGCGATCCCTGTTCCACTCCGCAGGGCGTCCGTATCCCTTCTGGGAATTCGGAGAGAGACCCAGGGCGCTGGGAACTCTCCGGCGCAGATGCTGGTATCCACATACATGGTCTGCAGGCATCTCAGTATTGTTGCTGCTCATGGCCTACACAGCACCATCTTAGCCGAGGTGTTAGCCGGGGAGTATTGTTCAATCTCAGCCCTGACAGTGAAATCTACGCTGACGCCCAGTGCGGTATTGGGGGACTGCTGCATTGTTGGATAAGGTGGAACCTTTCCGATAAGTCGTTCAGTTAATTAGGCTCCAACGGCCCTCTCCAAATGGTACTTTTTCGAAAAGAATTGGGGTGTTTTGCTGGCTATTTTGGCCAAGTTTATCCCTCAGCAGAATCACAGAATGTCTAATCATTATCAGGGTGCTGTTTGTGGGAGCTTACTGTGCATGAATTGAGTGACACATTTCCCACGTACATCAGTGACCAAGTCTCAAAATGATTTAACTCACAGGGACTTCAAGTCCTTTAATTTTTTTTTTCTCTCATGATTAGCAGTTCTTTAATTAAGTCCAGACAGATGAACACTGTTCAAATTATTAAGTTAAACACATCCAACACTCTGCTTCCTCTATCTGAACCTGCATTCTCATCTTACCCTCCTGTTGGCTATCCTGTACATCCTAACATTAAAATACCTTCATGGCTTTACCACTCCCTATTTCTGTAACTTTCCTCTCACCTTGCACCCTTCCCAGATCCCAGCACCCTTCCCAGATCCCAGAACCCTTCCCAGATCCCAACATCCTTCCCAGATCCCAGCACCCTTCCCAGATCCCAGAACCCTTCCCAGATCCCAACATCCTTCCCAAATCCCTGCACCCTTCCCAGATCCCAGTGTCCTTCCCAGATTCCTGCTCAATTTCCAGATCCCCACACCCTTCCCAGATCCCAGCACCCTTCCCAGATCCCAACATCCTTCCCAAATCCCTGCACCCTTCCCAGATCCCAGCGTCCTTCCCAGATCCCTGCTCAATTTCCAGATCCCCACACCCTTTCCAGATCCCTGCACACTTCCCAGATCCCCACACCCTTCCCAGATCCCGGCATCCTTCCCAGATCCCAGCACCCTTCCCAGATCCCAGCACCCTTCCCAGATCCCAACATCCTTCCCAAATCTCTGCACCCTTCCCAGATCCCGGCACCCTTCCCAGATCCCAGCACCCTTCCCAGATCCCCGCACCCTTCTCAGATCCCAACATCCTTCCCAAATCCCTGCACCCTTCCCAGATCCCAGCGTCCTTCCCAGATCCCTGCTCAATTTCCAGATCCCCACACCCTTCCCAGATCCCCACACCCTTTCCAGATCCCAGCATCCTTCCCAGATTCCTGCTCAATTCCCAGATCCCAGCACCCTTCCCAAATCCTGGAATCCTTCCCAGATCCCTGCACCTTTCCCAGATTCCCCACACCCTTTTCAGATTCCAGCATCCTTCTCTGCTTTCCCCACACCTTTTTCTGATCCCCTCATCCTTCCCAGGTCTCTGCATCCTTCCCAGATCCCTGCTCATTTCCCAGATCCCCCCACCCTTCCCAGATTCCCCCCACCCTTTTCCATCTCCTAATCCTGTCCTCTTGAGAACCCTTGATTGCCTCCATTTCACCATTGGCGTCTGTGCCTTCAACTACAGAAATCCCATCCTTTGGAATTCCACCCCCCTGCCCCACCAGCACCCCCCCCCCCCCACACTACTTCTCCCCCTCCCCCCTTTAAGACCCTGCTTTAAAACCTCTTTCGCCACACAAGAAATAAATGAGGATCTGGCCATTTGGCCCCTGGAGGCATCTCTGTCACATTTGATAGAATGGTTCCTGATCCTCGACTGTGGGCTCAACTCCACCATCCCTTTAGCTGCCCCCCCCACCCCCCCCCCCACCCACAAATCCCCTCCCCCTGCCCACAAACCCCCCCCCCCACCCCCCACCCGCCCACAAACCCCCCAGCCCCACCAATAACCCTTCCCTCCGCTGACGTTAAAACCTCCTGTGGCTGGGGTGTTAAACTGTGTTCGGTGTCGCCCCCCCCCCCCCGTGAAGGGCCTAGGGACATCGATGGGGGGGGGCTGTGTCCGTACCGAGCTGTGTTTCAAGCGGGACGATCTGAAGCCAGTTCCCCCCAGTCGCAGGATCAGGCCCTCGGTACCTTCTGAACTTTAGCTTCTAAATTCTCTCTCCAGCACTGCTGCTTCACAGCTCCAGGGTCCTGGGTTCGATTCCCGGCTCGGGGTCACTGCCTGTGTGGAGTTTGCACATTCTCCTCGTGTCTGCGTGGGTTTTCTCCGGGTGCTCCGGTTTCCTCCCACAGTCCAAAGATGTGCGGGTTAGGTTCATTGGCTATGCTAAAATTGCCCCTTAGTGTCCTGGGATGTGTCGGTTAAAGGGATTAGCAGGTAAATGTGTAGGGATATGGGGATAGGGTCTGGGTGGGATTGTGTTGGGTGCAGACTCGATGGGCCGAAGGGCCTGTTTCTGCACTGTAGGGGTTCTAAGCATCGTTCCGTGGTGGGAATGTGTTCAATTAGCCCGAAATGGAACAAGATGTTGCGATGGGTGTCCAGAATCGCTCAGTTTTTTGGGGGGTTTACACTGCCAGAGGGAAGGCTCCCCTGCCTCTCTCTCTCTCTCTCTCTCCCCCTCTCTCTCTCTCTCTCTCCCCCTCTCTCTCTCTCTCTCTCCCCCCTCTCTCTCTCTCTCTCTCCCCCTCTCTCTCTCTCTGCGGAGAACATACTGTTTGTCACAGTATCCTCTCCTCAGCCTCTCCTCCTGGCTCCCACTGGCCCTCCCCCGGAGACGCGGAGAAGATGAGCTTCTTGTTGCCCAAGTTACAGACGAAGAAAGAGGTTGACCACATTATAAATGTGGAGCCATTGCCTCATTCAGGGTGTGCTGGGGGTTGGGGGGGTGGGGGGGTTATCCTGGAAGCCGAGGGGATTTTTTTGACCCCCCCCCCGCCTCACTGCGGAGTGACTGACTGAAACGGGAAGGTTGACACCGATATTCCGGTGTGGCGTGTTTACTCCGCCTCCGCCGCAGGTGGGAGCGGGAAGCAAAGCCATCGAAGACGATCCTCAGACAACCATCACTGGAATACAGGCGATCTGATCATCACCCCCATTGTTTCTGGGATCTGGGCGGTCACACGTGCGGAATTTTGAGAGGAACTCGGGGGCTTTGGAACGTTCTGAGGCTGCGAAAGGCGCCATCAAAATGCAACTTGCTTTTCAGCCTCCAGCAGCAGTACACACCCTTTAAAACCATTTGAAATTAAAACAGGAAACGTCGGCCCGAAGCAATCAAAGGGGGTGTTGGAAAGGAGGCAGAGAGCTGACAGGCTGAGGTTCCACATTCTGTCGGACGGCCGCCAGTGATCTGCTCCTTGGGAAGCATTTCACTTCAGGCCAACAGGCTCAGGGAGACTGTCCATCTGAGACTCCCCCCCCCCCCCCCACCCCCACCCTGTGCCCCAACCCCGCTGCGCCCCATCCCCTCCCCCTGCACCCCACCCCCCACACCCCACCCACTCCCCCTGCACCCCATCCACTCCCCCTTGCACCTCCCCGCAAGCCACCCCCTGCACCTCACCCCCTCCCCTGCACCCCCTCCCCCTGCACCCCACCCCCTGCGCCCCACCCTCCCCCTGCACCTCACCCCCTCCCACTGCACCCCACCCCCTGCATCCCACCCACTCCCCCTTGCACCTCCCTGCAAGCCACCCCCTGCACCTCACCCCCTCCCCTGCACCCCCTCCCCGTGCACCCCCTCCCCCTGCACCCCACCCCCTCTCCCCTGCACCACACCCCCTCCTCCTGCACCCCACCCCCTGCACCACACCCACTCCCCCGGAACCCCACCCCCCTCTCCCCTGCACCTCAACCCCTCCACCTCACCCCCTCTCCCCTGCACCCCACCCCCTCTCCCCTGCACCCCACCCCCTCTCCCCTGCACCCCACCCACTCCCCCTTGCACCTCCCTGCAAGCCACCCCCTGCACCTCACCCACTCCCCTTCACCCCCTCCCCCTGCACTCCACGCCCTGCGCCCCACCCTCCCCCTGCACCTCACCCCCTCCCCCTGCACCCCACCCACTCCCCCTTGCACTTCCCCGCAAGCCACCCACTGCACCTCACCCCCTCCCCTGCACCCCCTCCCCCTGCACCCCACCCCCTGCACCACACCCACTCCCCTGGAACCCCACCCCCCCTCTCCCCTGCACCTCAACCCCTCCACCTCACCCCCTCTCCCCTCCACCCCACCCCCTGCACCCCACCTCCTCACCCCTGCACCACACCCATTCCCCCTGAACCCCACCCCCCTCTCCCCTGCACCTTACCCCCTCCCCCTGCACCCCACCCCCACCCTCTGCACCCCACTCCCTGCCCCCTGCACTCCACCCCCTCCCACCTGCACTCCACGTCTTCTCCTGTGCACCCCACCCCCTCTCCCATGCACCACACCCACTCCCCCCTGCATCCCATCCCCCTCCCCTGCACCCCACCCCCTCCCTTTGCACCCCAGCCACTCCTCTCTGCACCCTACCCCCTCCCTTACACCCCACCCATTCCCCTCTGCACCCCACCCCCTGCCCCCTGCACCCCACCCCCTGCCACTTCACCCCATCCCCTCCCCCTGTACCCCACCCTCCTCTCCAGGCACTGCCTCCCAGGCAGTTTGGCTTCTCATTGGGAGTTTCACAATGTTCCACTGAGGGACAGCACCCCTTCACTGCCGAGATACAAATCACCAATAGGAGACCAACTTCCCTCCGGATCAGCTCTCTTCCAAAAAATCCCACTCAAAGATATTTGAGCCTGTTTACTAACCTGTTCATTCTGAACAGGATGATGCTGTGTTCAAAATGGGGATAGTCAGAAACAGGCGAGGGAGAGGTCATCGGAGAGTGACCAGAAGTCTGGTGTCGAGCGTAAACACTGGCTTCAATCACATGGACTAAGTGTTGGATTGTGTGAGACTGTTCCACAGGAAAGCATCTAATCCAGGTTCAAAAGTGGAACCCTTGTGTCAGTGTGTGAATGAGAGTGACAGTGTGTGTATGTGTGTCTGTGAGAAAATGTGTGTGTGTGTGTGTGTGTGTCTGTGAGTGTGAGTGAGTGAATGTGAGTGAGTGAGTGTGAGTGAATGAGTGAGTGTGAATGAGTGTGTGTGAGTGAGTGTGTGTGCGTGAGTGTGTGTGAATGAGTGTGACAGTGTGTGTATGTGTGTCTGTGAGAAAATGTGTGTGTGTGTGTGAGTGTGAGTGAGTGAGTGTGAGTGAATGAGTGAGTGTGAGTGAATGAGTGTGTGTGAGTGAGTGAGTGTGTGAGTGAGTGTGTGTGAGTGAGTGTGTGTGAATGAGTGTGTGTGTGTGTGTGTGAATGAGTGTGTGTGAGAGAGTGTGTGTGCAAGTGAGTACATGTGTGTGAGTGAGTGTGTGTGCGTGTGTGTGAATGAGTGTGTGTGAATGAGTGTGACAGTGTGTGTATGTGTGTCTGTGAGAAAATGTGTGTGTGTGTGTGTGTGAGTGTGAGTGAGTGAGTGTGAGTGAATGAGTGAGTGTGAGTGAATGAGTGTGTGTGAGTGAGTGTGTGTGAGTGAGTGTGTGTGAGTGAGTGTGTGTGAATGAGTGTGTGTATGTGTGTGTGAATGAGTGTGTGTGAATGAGTGTGAGAGAGTGTGTGTGCAAGTGAGTACATGTGTATGAGTGAGTGTGTGTGTGTGAATGAGTGTGTGTGAGTGAGTGCGTGAGAGTGAGAATGTGAGTGAGTATGTGTGTGTGAGTGAGTATGTGAGTGTGTGTGAGTGTGTGTATGTGAGTGAGTATGTGAGGGTGTGTGAGTGAGTGTGACTGTGTGTGGGTGAGTCTGTGTGAGAGACTGTGTGTGAGTGTACGAGAGAGTGAGTATGTGAGTGAGTGTGAGTGTGTCAGTGAGTGTGTGTACGAGAGAGTATGTGGGTGTGTGAGTGTGTGTGTGTGTGTGTGTACGAGAGAGTGATTCTTGTGAGAGTGGTGAGTCAGTGAGTGAGTCTCTGTGTGTGAGAATGTGTGTGCGTGTGTGTGTGAGAATGAATGTGTGTGGGTGAGAGTCTGTTTGTGTGAGTGTGTAAGACTGTGTGTTAAAGATCCTAGGATGTCATTCAAATGAAGAGAGGCAAGAAGCTGTCCTGACCAATATTTAATCCTCAAACAACAGCACCAAAATCAGATTTATTGGTCGTATATCATGTTGCTGTTAGTGGGATCTTGCTGTGCATACGTTAGCATGCTCTGTCCGTCCACACTTTCTACACATATTCCGATGCTGTGAAAGGTGATATAAAATAGTAAATTTGTTCATTGCCTGTTCTCCTCCCCTAGCCTCCATCGTTCGCCACTTGCTTCATTCCCCCGTTAACACCTCCAGCTCCCTCAGCCCAGAGCTCTGCAGTTCCTTCCCCAGACTCTTCTGCTTCCCTCCCCTCCTTTAAAACATTTGTTCGAAGCCACTTCTTCCGGTCGCCCTCACACAATCTTCTCCTTTGACCCGATCTCTATTTTCCTTTGAAAATGTTTTGGGATGTTTTATTATGCAGTCATGGTGAAGGGGTTCAGCTTCCAGGGTTGTGACCTGCTCACCATGCAGAAGTAGCTTTGAAAACCGGCTGTTGGAACTTCAAAGGCCAGGCGTTGTGGCTTCAAGCAATAATGGATTAATTAACGACAATGTTTATCTATAGCATCAAGAATCTGACTGAACTCTAGTAGACATCTACTCTCTCCTCATCCCTGGCTCCAAATGAGGCTCATCCCTGAGGATAAGCGTCCTTGGTCCCAATTGGCTCAGCTTCTCACACCATCTTAAGTCCAGCAAGGGGCATGCGGGCGGCAGGTTGTGGTGGGCTGCTCTTGGATGTTGCTTCGGGAGTTGCCTACTGCTTCATGTCGTTGGTGTGCGTAAACTGGACCATCTCGAGGGCATCATGACAGCTCAGAGACTATCTCTGTTGCTGTGCGGACACATGGATTTGGGCCTGTGTCCGTGGGAGTTTGCGCGTTCTCCCCGTGGTTGCGTGGGTTTCCTCCGGGTGCTCCGGTTTCCTCCCACATCCCAAAAATGTGCTTTTAGGCTGATTGATTGGGTAACAAATTGTCCCTATATTGGACCTCCCTGATCCTCACACATTAGGCATAGACTAGAGTCATGAATAGGTCACTGACCATGGGACGGCGGCGCGGGCTCGTTGGGCCGAAGGGCCTGTTTCCCGTGCTGTGTTGTTCTTTGTTCTTTGTATCTCTCCATAGGACCTGGCCCAATCATGTGACCCTCAAGGATTGCACCCCCCCCCCCAACCCCCTTAAAGGGGCTGTGTTACCACACCAGCCCTCACATATGCAATGGGTGATATTTAATGGTGGTCTAGGCCTCTAACCTGAGCCTTGCATCACCTACTTTGTGAAGATCTATAGAATTATATGCCAATCAGGCAGTTAGCTGGGCAGCAGCAAGTCTCCCCTGGGATTAAGGACCCCAAAGACTGAAGTCCTACCTTCAAAGATCTGCCAATCAGAGGCCGCTAGCTCTGCACTGCTTGGCAATGCCACTGAGAGAGGTGGTGGTTGTGGGTAATACATCGACCCATGGCCCAGCGTCGCTGATGGACCAGACCACAAATGAGCGATGGCGGCGGTGGGGGGGGGAAGGGAATGGGAGGTCGCGGAGGTGAGATGGTTGAAAGAGTGGGTCAGCATCAAGTGTGGTGCCCATCTCCCACTTCCCAATGTTCAGGGACAGAATAATGTACAATGGACCCCTGTGGAAGTTCTGAAAAGGTTTGTTTTTTTGGGCTACCTACATAGGGGGAGTCCCCTGCACCCCCACCCTCAACCCCACTGGGTTTATATCAGCAACTGCGGCAGGATAAGGTCTTTGAGTGGACATCAACGGCCCACTAAAAGGCCTCAATTAGGGGCGGGTCAGAAGGGTCATCCACAAGCCTTCCTGCCACAGAGGAGATGCAGAAAGATAGAGGGGGGTGCCCACCCTCTCACCCAATTAAATGCCCCTCCCGTTACCAAACATGTCTTGAGAAGAGCGTTAAATTCCATATTGGTCTTTCCATAGCCTGAGGGAAATGGAGAACATTGAGAGCCAGGGCTGCCATTTCTGCTTGTCACCGTGGCAACATGAGGGAAAGGGAAAGTTAACGTAAAGCCCAAGAGGCCAGCTGCTCAATTCGAGTCCACCCCGTGTTGGGGACATTAAACTGGATTCAGAAATCCGAGATACGTAAACACTGCCTTCAGTTAGAGTTCAGGTTGAATGGTTATCTGTATAAATACAGAGCATTGTATTTCACTGTATCCATTCCGGTCTCTCAGTCCTGGGAGAATGGCCCCTTGAATCTGATCTATTTCCATGTGACAAGGACACCCCATCTCAATCTCACAGCAAAACAACACTGGGTGTTCCAGTAAACTTAGACTGGCTGTGGTACTTTGGCCAGTGCCCATGTACGGTGTGCTGTTAACGTCACATAACCTCAAGGAATTCATTCTGTGCCTGTATAGTAACACTGCATCATTACAAGGAGGCACTGATTCTAGAATTGTATCATATCTCTGTGTGAATGTCGAAAGCATTGTCTGGTGACGTTAGTACAGGGTTAATTTGTGTCCTGTTACAAGACCATTTTTGAGGATGGTAGGACCAAATACCAAATACCTCTCCACACACTGTATTCCTTTCATCACAAACAAAGGACAGAAACTACAGGCAGTGGACCAGTTCACTTCTCTTGGCAGCACCCTCTCCTCAGCAGTGTCTATTGATACAGAAGTTAACTGCAGAATTGCAAAGGCAAGTTCTGCTTTCGGCAGACTGCGCTCCGCTGAATGGGAACGTCGAGGAATCAGCCCAGCAACAAAACTGAAGGTCTACAGCGCCGCGGTACTCACTACCCTCCTGTGTGCCTGTCAAACGTGGACTGTGTATCGAAGGCATGCAAGACAGCTCAATCATTTCCACATGACTCGTCTTTGCAGAATATTACACATCCAATGGCAAGACAAAGTACCAGACACTGAAGTTCTCTCTAGAGCAAGTCTACCATCAGTCCACACACTGCTGATGAGAGCGCAGACCCGGTGGGCAGGTCATGTCGTCTGTATGTCAGACGAGCGCATACCCAAGCAGCTCCTTTTTGGGGAACTCTCTGCTGGAAGACGCTCGCATGGAGGGCAGAAGAAACATTTCAAAGGCACACTCAAGGCCTTTCTGAAGTCGCTTGACATTGACACGACCGCCTGGGAAACGCTGGCACAAAACCACCCTGCCTGGCACTGCCTCACCCACAAAGGCTGTCAAGCTCACGAAGCAAGGTGTATTACTGAAACACAACTTAAGCACGAGCTGCGCAAGTCCAGAGTCACCAGCGCAACAACTACACTGTCTACACAAGTCTGTCCAGTGTGTGTCAGGACATTCTGTGCCCGAATTGGTCTGATCAGTCATCTTCGGACACGTCACAACCAGCGTCGAAATGACTAATGGTGTTGAGGTCCTCATCGACGACAATGGACGAAGCTTTCAGCTTTTCATTGCCCTTTTATATTCAGCTGGCTGAGGACTGACTACTCCCCGAGATATGCTTACCTTCTTAAAGGGGACGAGAGGCCCTCATCAACCTTCGGCTCCCACCATTGCTCTCAATCACCCTGTTACGCATCCTTCTCTCCACCCCCAACACAATCCAACACACAGCCCTGTCCTAAAGTTGTATATTTGGGAGAGATTGTTGGGGAGCATTGGGAGTCTCTCCCAATGCTCCTCCTCAAAACAAATTTGATAATGTCACAAGTTTCTTTCCTCTCACAAAGGATATTTCTGATAGACAGGGGAATTAAGGGTTATGGGGAGAAAGTGGGAAACTGGAACTGATCCACTTCAGGTCAGCCATGATCTTACTGAATGGCGGGGCAGGCTCGAAGGGCTAGCTGGTCTACTCCTGCTCCTATTTCTTATGTTCTTATTAATAAGGTTGAAGGAGCGCGGAGAAGGTTTACAAGGATGTTGCCGGGACTTGAGAAACTGAGTTACAGAGAGAGATTGAATAGGTTAGGACTTTATTCCCTGGAGCGTAGAAGAATGAGGGGAGATTTGATAGAGGTGTATAAGATTGTGATGGGTATCGATAGAGTGAAATGCAAGCAGGCTTTTTCCACTGAGGCGAGGGGAGAAAAAAACCAGAGGGCATGGGTTAAGGGTGAAAGGAGAAAAGTTTAAAGGGAATATTAGGGGGGATTCTTCATGCAGAGAGTGGTGGGAGTGTGGAATGAGCTGCCGGATAAAGTGGTAAATGTGAGGTCACTTTTAACATTTAAGAAAATCTTGGATAGGTTCATGGATGAGAGGGGTGTGGAGGGATATGGTCCAAGTGCAGGTCAGGGGGACTAGGCAAACAATGGTTCAGCACAGACAAGAAGGGCCGAAAGGCCTGTTTCTGTGCTGTAATTTTCTATGGTTCTAAGTAGGCTTACAATGAAGTTACTATGAATCATAGAAATCCTACAGCACAGAAAGAGGCCATTTGGCCCATCGAGCCTGCACCGACCACAATCCCACCCAGGCCCTACCCCGATATCTTTACATACTTTACCCATTAATCCCTCTAACCTACACATCTCAGGACACTAAGGGGCAATTTTAACACGGCCAATCAACCTAACCCGTACACCTCTGAACTGTGGGAGGAAACCGGAGCACCCAGAGGAAACCCACGCAGACACAGGGAGAATGTACAAATGCCACACAGACAGTGACCCGAGCCGGGAATCGAACCCAGGTCCCTGGAGCTGTGAAGCAGCAGTGCTAACCCACTGTGCCACCAGAGAAAACCCACACAGACACAAGGAGAGTGTGCAGACTCAGCACAGACAGACTTCTTCACTCAAAGGGTGGTGAATCTCTGGAATTCTCTAACCGTTGAAGTGGTGGAGGCTACCTCACTAAATATTTTTAAGTCACAGGTAGTTGGTTTTTGGTAGGCAAGGAGATTAAGTGATATGGGGAGAAAGCGGGAAAGTGGAACTGATCCACGACAGATCAGCCATGATCTTATTGAATGACGGGGCAGGCTTGGAGGGCTAGATGGCCGACTCCTGCTCCTATTTCTTATGTTCTTATGTTCTTACTGGGTTTTTGCGACTCGTGCACAAGGTCCCAGGTCCCTCTGCGCCGTAGCATGCTGCAGCTTTTCGCCTTTTAAATAATAATCCCTCCTACTATTATTTCTACCAAAGTGGATAACCTCACATTGCCTGTAATCCTGGGGAGAATTGTTACATTTATAGGCATTATGTTAAAACATTGCTCTGGGTGATCCTTATGTCAGCATCTGATAACATTGCTCCACGATGTTACTAGCAGGAGGGGCTATGTTTGCGTGTAATAATGGTTTGGATTCTGTGATCAATAGTGAAGGAATAATAAAGAACAAAGAACAAAGAACAACACAGCACGGGAAACAGGCCCTTCGGCCCAACGAGCCCGCGCCGCCGTCCCATGGTCAGTGACCTATTCATGATTTTAGTCTATGCCTAATGTGTGAGGATCAGGGAGGTCCAACATAGGGACAATTTGTTACCCAATCAATCAGCCTAAAAGCACATTTTTGGGATGTGGGAGGAAACCGGAGCTCCCGGAGGAAACCCACGCAACCATGGGGAGAACGCGCAAACTCCCACGGACACTGGCCCAAATCCATGTGTCTGCATAGCATCAGAGATAGTTCACCTTCCATTGCACTCACAGCAACCTGTGGAGCTTTGTTAGTTTTCTGAGCAGCTACCTCCAGATTCAAGTTCAACTGAATTTGCTGCAGCTTTATAAGACCCTTGTCAGACCCCACTTGGAGTACTGTGCGCAGTTCTGGTCGCCTCACTACAGGAAGGACGTGGAAGCCATTGAAAGGGTGCAGAGGAGATTTTACAAGGATGGTGCCTGGATTGGGAGGCATGCCCTATGAGGATAGGTTGAGGGAACTAGGTCTCTTCTCCCTGGAGAGACGAAGGTTGAGAGGTGACCTGATAGAGGTTTATAAAATGTTGAGAGGAATAGATAGGGTGGATTCTCAGAGGCTATTTCCCAGGGCTGAAATGGTCGCTATGAGAGGACACAGGTTTAAGGTGCTGGGGAGCAGGTACAGAGGAGATGTCAGGGGTAAGTTTTTCACTCAGAGGGTGGTGAGTGACTGGAATCGGCTGCCATCGGTGGTGGTGGAGGCGAACTCGCTGGGGTCTTTTAAGAGACTTCTGGATGAGTACATGGGATTTAATGGGATTGGGGGTTATAGATAGACCTGGTATGTAGGGATATGATCGGCACAACTTGTGGGCCGAAGGGCCTGTTTGTGCTGTAGTGTTCAATGTATGTTCAAATTGTCCTGTTTGAGGCCATCTTTCCCTTCTGTGTGAATCACTCCCCCTCTGCTTTCCCCTGCCGGACTTCCTATTCCCAGGTCCACAGATCCTTTAAAAGCTCTTTCGGACCCCACGAAAATGTGGTTCTGTAATTCTTTGATTCCACTGAGAAAAAGAACACCACAAGTGGTTGAAATGAGACTTTATATTTGTAAAAGTGAATGCTGGCGTCAGTGCTGTTTAGCTGTAATTCACATTAAAAGTTCACTCACACCTGAATACACCAGACTTCACTGTTCCTGGGTTAGCACGGTGACACAGTGCTGCTACTTCACAGCGCCAGGGACCCCGGGCTCAATTCCCGGCTTGGATCCATAGAACCCC
Source organism: Prionace glauca (assembly GCA_037974335.1). Lineage (NCBI taxonomy): Eukaryota > Metazoa > Chordata > Chondrichthyes > Carcharhiniformes > Carcharhinidae > Prionace > Prionace glauca. Next base: position 55,300,972 of record CM075746.1, on the reverse strand, counting down.
TACAGTGCAGAAACAGGCCCTTCGGCCCATCGAGTCTGCACCGAACACAATCCCACCCAGACCCTATCCCCATATCCCTACACATTTACCTGCTAATCCCTCTAACCTACACATCCCAGGACACTAAGGGGCAATTTTAGCATAGCCAATGAACCTAACCCGCACATCTTTGGACTGTGGGAGGAAACCGGAGCACCCGGAGAAAACCCACGCAGACACGAGGAGAATGTGCAAACTCCACACAGGCAGTGACCCGAGCCGGGAATCGAACCCAGGACCCTGGAGCTGTGAAGCAGCAGTGCTAACCACTGTGCTACCGTGCCGCCCTTAGATCAGTGTCTGTGTGGAGATTGTACACTCTCCCTGTGTGGGTTTCCTCCGGGTGCTCCAGTTTCCAAAGACGTGCAGGTGAGGTGCTTTGACCCGGACAGGTACCGGACCGTGGCGACTCAGGGAATTTCACAGTAACTCCATTGCAGTGTTAATGTAAGCCTTACACGTGACTAATAGATGCATTTTAACATTGTGTTTTGATAGGTTAGTAGCGGGTAAGTAAGTACGGGAGCTTTTTCCTCCTGATGTAGCTGAATGGCAGCTTTGCCTGTGAGGTTCCAATGGGAAGAAGCTTTGAGAGGAACTGGGCTTGGGAATGGGAATCAGATAGCAACTTCCAGACTTCCACCTCCAGCTGCAAATGCCTGTATCCTGGAATTTGGTGATTTACTCCAGGATAATATCGAAAGATCTGTGTGTGTGTTAATATTGTATCATGATTCATGTTGATGTTACTGTAGGGAAAAGTTGCGTTCGTTCTATAATAACATTACATATTATACAATAACATTGTAGCATGCCGTTCCAACAACACAGGAATTCCTGTGCCTGTTTATTTAACATTCTGGTACAACTGGAATCCCTGTGAGTGTATATTTATGTTGTTTATTTATTAATGTCACAAGTCGTCTCATTAACACTGCAATGAAGTTACGGTGAAAATTCCCTTGTCGCCACATTGTTCAGGTACGCTAAGAGGGAATTTAGCATGACCAATGGACTTAACCAGCACGTCTTTCGGACTATGGGAGGAAACCCACGCAGACACAAGGAGAACATGCATACAAACAGTGACCCAAGCCTGAAATCAAACCCGGGTCCCTGGCACAGTGAGGCAGCAGTGTGAACCACTGTGCCACTGTGCCGCCCTTAGGGTTGTAACATGATGTTACGATAGGAAATAAATATTGGTTCAGGGCACCAGGGTGTATTCCACTGCTCTTACTCAAAATTGATTTATTTTTGTCTACACCCACCCAAGATCCTCTGTTTAACATCTTATCCATAAGGCCAATCCCTGACAGTGCAGCGTCCCATCTGTACTGCACTGGAGTGTCAGTATTGATCATCATCCTTTAGTCTGGGAGGTTGGGTCTTGAAGTACATTGTGAGAAAATGTGAAGTTCTTCACTTTGGCAGAAAGAATAAAAAGGCAGAGTGTTACTGAAACATGTGGTCCAATGAGGGAGGGTGTGTTCCAATGAGGAAGGGTGTGTTCCAATGAGGGAGGTGTGTTCCAATGAGGGAGGGTGTGTTCCAATGAGGGAGGTGTGTTCCAATGAGGAAGGTGTGTTCCAATGAGGAAGGTGTGTTCCAATGAAGGAGGTGTGTTCCAATGAGGGAGGTGTGTTCCAATGAGGGAGGGTGTGTTCCAATGAGGGAGGGTGTGTTCCAATGAGGGAGGTGTGTTCCAATGAGGAAGGTGTGTTCCAATGAAGGAGGTGTGTTCCAATGAGGGAGGTGTGTTCCAATGAGGGAGGGTGTGTTCCAATGAGGGAGGGTGTGTTCCAATGAGGGAGGTGTGTTCCAATGAGGAAGGTGTGTTCCAATGAAGGAGGTGTGTTCCAATGAGGGAGGTGTGTTCCAATGAGGGAGGGTGTGTTCCAATGAGGAAGGTGTGTTCCAATGAGGAAGGTGTGTTCCAATGAAGGAGGTGTGTTCCAATGAGGGAGAGGTGTGTTCCAATGAGGGAGGTGTGTTCCAATGAGGGAGGGTGTGTTCCAATGAGGGAGGTGTGTTCCAATGAGGAAGGTGTGTTCCAATGAGGGAGGTGTATTCCAATGAGGGAGGTACATTCCAATGAGGGAGGTACGTTCCAATGAGGGAGAGGTGTGTTCCAATGAGGGAGGGTGTGTTCCAATGAGGGAGGTGTGTTCCAATGAGGAAGGTGTGTTCCAATGAGGAAGGTGTGTTCCAATGAAGGAGGTGTATTCCAATGAGGGAGGTGTGTTCCAATGAGGAAGGTGTGTTCCAACGAGGGAGGGTGTGTTCCAATGAGGGACATGTGTTCCAATGAGGGAGGTGAGTTCCAATGAGGGAGGGTGTGTTTCAATGAGGAAGATGTGTTCCAATGAGGGAGAGGTGTGTTCCAATGAGGGAGGGTGTGTTCCAATGAGGGAGGTGTGTTCCAATGAGGAAGGTGTGTTCCAATGAGGGAGGTGTGTTCCAATGAAGGAGGTGTATTCCAATGAGGGAGGTGTGTTCCAATGAGGAAGGTGTGTTCCAACGAGGGAGGGTGTGTTCCAATGAGGGACATGTGTTCCAATGAGGGAGGTGAGTTCCAATGAGGGACGTGTGTTCCAATGAGGGACGTGTGTTCCAATGAGGGAGAGGTGTGTTCCAATGAGGGAGGTACATTCCAATGAGGGAGGTACATTCCAATGAGGGAGGTACGTTCCAATGAGGGAGGGTGTGTTCCAATGAGGAAGGTGTGTTCCAATGAGGGACATGTGTTCCAATGAGGGAGAGGTGTGTTCCAATGAGGGAGGTACGTTCCAATGAGGGAGGTACGTTCCAATGAGGGAGGTACATTCCAATGAGGGAGGTACGTTCCAAGGAGGGAGGGTCTGTTCCAATGACTGAGGGTGTGTTCCAATGAGGGAGGTGTGTTCCAATGAGGGAGAGGTGTGTTCCAATGAGGGAGGTGTGTTCCAATGAGGGAGAGGTGTGTTCCAATGAGGAAGGTGTGTTCCAATGAGGGAGAGGTGTGTTCCAATGAGGGAGGTGTGTTCCAATGAGGGAGATGTACTCCAAAGAGAGACTCGAGGAATGAAATTAGCTCAGGAAAATGACCAGCCGGTGTCACACTGCAAAAGGATGTGAGTTTTTCATCTCCAGCACCATTGAGCCTGCACCAACACATGTGAAATACCTGACCTCTCACCCAGTCCCATTTCCTGCCATTGGCCCACTGCCTTGAATGTTACGATGGGCGAAGTGCTCATCCAGGTACTTCTTAAAGGAAATCACTTTGTGTGTTTGTACCATGATGTCAACCTTCCACCTGGCTATTTTAACCTGTATACTTCACCTAGTAAATAATTTCTGAGTCAGCGAATGGAGAAATTTCAATTAAACGTGTTTTTTGCTGCGAATTCAGTCCTAGGATGTTTCTGACTGCTGGAAACCTGCTACAGAACATCTGGAGGCAATGCTGGTCCTCAGATCAATCGAGAGGTCCAGCTGTTCCACATGCTTCAAGCTGGCAGCTCAGTCGTATCACTGAAAATTGCTGAGACTTTTATGTGACAGACAGTTCATCCTTGTCTGATTACACATCCAACCTTTAATGTCTAGGCCCCCCCCTATGGACAAGAGATTCCTGGATCCACAGGAAACCAGTGTTACAACTTAACCCCAGAATGGTACAAATACTGTCCCTCTCCCAGTTGATGCAAGCATTCCAATGAAGATTAAAGAAAATAGTGAGGGTATAATTGGAGATAACCCTGTAGGAGAATGGATTAGTCTGTATCGTACTTACCTCAGGACTTAACTAACTTAAATCAGACATCTGTAGACATCAATGGAACATCCCTGAACAGCTTATCAGTAAAGCCATAGAGATTTACAGCATGTAAACAGGCCCTTCAGCCCAAAATGTCCATGCCTTCTTTTTTTAACCCCTAAGCAAGTCCCAATTGCCCGCATTTTGGCCCATATCCCTCTCTACCCATCTTACCCGTGGAAATATCTAAATGCTTTTTAAAAGACAAATTTTATCTGCCTCTACCACTGCCCCTGGCACTCACCAGTGTGGAAAAAAACTGCTCCTCTGGACGCTTTGTATCTCTCCCCTCTCACCTTTTCCCAAAGGTAGGGGAGCCTAAAACTAGAGGGCATGGGTTTTAGGCTCTAGTTTTCCCTCTGAGAATCCCAAGTTGGGCTTACATGTAGGCTTGGCTATTTTGGACAGAGGTCAACGTGGCACAATTTTGGGAAGAGCCCTGAAACAAACAGTAAAGCTACAGTTTCGTATGTGAAGTGACTGTCTGCTATTCCAGTTGTGGCCTCCAGCCTGCTATGCTCCAATCTTGACCAACATGGCAAGGGGCTCGCTGCTAACATGGGCGGCACGGTAGCACAGTGGGTTAGCACTGCTGCTTCACAGCTCCAGGGTCCTGGGTTCGATTCCCGGCTCGGGTCACTGCCTGTGTGGAGTTTGCACATTCTCCTCGTGTCTGCGTGGGTTTTCTCCGGGTGCTCCGGTTTCCTCCCACAGTCCAAAAATGTGCAGGTTAGTTTCATTGGCTATGCTAAAAAAATTGCCCCTTAGTGTCCTGGGATGTGTAGGTTAGAGGGATTAGCAGGTAAAATGTGTGGGGATAGGGTCTGGGTGGGATTGTGTTCGGTGCAGACTCGATGGGCCGAAGGGCCTGTTTCTGCACTGTAGGGTTCTAAAGTAGGGTTCTAAAACATTGCAGAGTTTGGTGCCCGTCCCTCGCTGTCAGTGGAGACCATGAATTGCCTGGTCTATCGTTTTACATCTTAATTTAACAGTGGTTAGAATTGGCCGGGTATTATTACTTTAGCTAAGCACCATCTCAATTGCAAAGCTTCCACCCATTGGCAGAATGCAAGGGAAATAGGCAGAAGAAATGTGAAGCAATTTCACAAGTACACCTTGGCAAACAGAATCAATCAGGAACAACTGCAATAAAACACCTTCTCTCATTTGAAAATCTTCCAAAGTGAGTCATACAGGAGAAGCAGATACTGAGTCACCGTGGCATGCCTTGAAGGAATAGTTCAAAGCTTGGCCAAGTAGTAGGGTCCTCAGACATCAAGGACAGAGTGGGAGCTAAGCAAGGCAGAGGGAGAGTTGCAGGTAGTTACTGCTGAGGTGCCTAAAGATGATGTCTACTACTGTTGAATGGGCAGGAGGGACTTTCCACAACTGAAGGGCCAAAGAAAACACATGGGGTTGATAGAGTTTGCAGCAATAGGGTCAGATGAAAGAAATGGTAAGTGAAAACAAGGTTTTGGAACACAAGGAGCTTTAAGTTCCACTCATCCACCTCCCAGTCCTTGTGGATCCCCAATAGTTCCTTAAGTTCCACAAGGACTGGGAGATGGATGAGTGGAACTTAAAGCTCCTTGTCTTCCAAAACCTTGTTTTCATTTATCATTGGAGGCAATCCTAGCTCAGTTTGACTTGGTGATGGGCAGGCAGTATGAGGGTCGATGGAGGCGAGGGAGAGGCTGTAGAGGGAGAGCTGAAGATCGGTGTGATAGCGATAAAGATGACTCGGGGGCTCAGTAGCACAGTAGTTAGCATTGCTGCCTCACAGCACTAGGGTTCGATTCTGGCCTCGGGTCACTGTCTGTGTGGAGTTTGCACATTCTCTCCATGTCTGCTTGGGTTTCCTGTGGGTACTCCAGTTCCCTTCCAAAGATGTGTGGGTTAGGTGGATTGGCCAAGCTAAATTACCCCTTAGTGTCGCAGTGGCACGGTAGCACAGTGATTAGCAGTGCTGCTTCACACTCCAGGGACCTGGGTTCGATTCCCAGCTTGGGTCACTGTGTGGAGTTTGTACATTCTTCTCGTGTCTGCGTGGGTTTCCTCTGGGTGTTCTGCTTTCCTCCCACAGTCCAAAGGTGTGTGGGTTAGTTTGATTGACCATAATAAGATTGCCCCTTAGTGTCCTGAGATGCGCAGGTTAGAGGGATTAGCAGGTAAATATGTAGGGGTATGGGGATGGGGCCTGAGTGGGATTGTGGTCAGTGCAGGCTCAATGGGCCGAACGACCTCCTCCTGCACTGTAGGGATTCGATGATGATCTATGATTTCAATACCTTTGTATTTGTGTGACTGGCATTGTGACAACAGTCCATTAGACTCCGTAAAAATATGGCTTTCTTTCAACCAGTAAAACTTACAGAAGATTAAGAACAGTCACTGGGATTGTACTGACCAATGCTGATGTCTTGTGATGCTTTGGACAGGGAGAGAAGACAAAAGGGGAGATTCAAGAGTTGGAGATAAATGAACCGGGGTGTGGAGGGGGGGGGGTGAAAAAATGTAATTCAATCCCGATTTTAAAGTTATACATTGTCTTTATTCTATTATTATCTGCAGATAAATGACAAAATTTGTGAAGCAGAGAACCATCAGAGATTTGTAAGATACAGCACCGCCACTGGCAGCTGAGTGTAATGACAGTGTGACAGGTTTACATAGACAATTTCCTTGAGAAAGGTTGACATGGAAAGTATAACGACAGGAATTGTGACAGAAATGTGACTTAATGAAAAAAGAAATGGCAACATGAAATAATATTGTGTAGACAGGAAGTGTGAACAGGTACAAGGTTTTGAACATTAAAGCCAATACCGAGAAAAGCTACTCATTTACCACTGGGGAATGTTTTAGTGTCGGCTGGGGAATAAAGGCAAGCTTTCGCATCTAGAAAGGATGAATAAAAGTTATAACTCCACTGAACTTGAAAGGTCCACCCTGTGCGTATCTGCTGGGGCAGAGAGAGACGTCACGGAGAGTCATGTTCTGCTGCTGTCCTACTTTGTGAATGAGGCTGATTCCAGTTCCTTATCCTTTCACAGTCCAAGGCTTTGCGGGAACGATGGCTACTGGAGGGCATTCCTTCATCAGCAGCAGAGGAGGACGAGGGAATGAAGAAACAGTTCCAGGAGGACAGCGTGAAAACTAAACAAATGGAGGAGACCATCCAGAGGTAACTGGCAAATCACAAACTTTTATGTTGCTTAAAAGAAACAGAAAGGAATAGGGTGGGTTTTGATTTATTCTTGTCACATGTATTATGATACAGTGGAAAGTATTGTGCCTTCTGCAATGTACACACAAAGCATACCATTCATAGAGTAAATCATAGAACCCCTTCAGTGCAGAAAGAGGCCCTTTGGCCCATCGAGTCTGCACCAGACACAATCCCACCCAGAGACCCTACCCCAACATCCCTACACATTGTACCCACTAGTCCCTCTAACCTACACATCCCTGGACACTAAGGGGCAATTTCTTAGCACAGCCAATCAACCTAACCCGCACGTCTTTGGACTGTGGGAGGAAACCGGAGTACCTGGAGGAAACCCACGCAGACACGAGGAGAATGTGCAAACTCCACACAGACAGTGACCCGAGCCGGGAATCGAACCCAGGACCCTTGGAGCTGTGAAGCAGCAGTGCTAACCACTGTGCCACCATGCCACCCATAGGGAGAAGGAGAGGGTGCAGGATGTAGAGTTACAGATAGGGTGAAGAGAAAGATCAGCTGTATAGGGCATTGGTGAGGCCGCAGCTGGAGTACTGTGTGCAGTTTTGGGCGCCGCACCTGCGCAAGGATATTTTGGCCCTGGAGGGAGTGTAGAGGAGGTTTACTAGGCTGATACCGGAGTTGAGGGGGTTGAGCTATGAGGAGAGGCTGAATGAGCTAGGCTTGTACTCGTTAGAGTTTAGAAGAATGAGGGGAGATCTCATTGAGACGTATAAGATGATGAATGGGATGGATAGGATAGAGTTGGAGAGACTCTTCCTGCTCAAAAAAGACAGTAGAACTAGGGGGCACAGCCTCAAGATAAAGGGGGGGCGGTTTAGAACAGAGTTGAGGAGGAACTTCTTCACTCAAAGGGTGGTGAATCTCTGGAATTCTCTACCCGTTGAAGTGGTGGAGGCTGCCTCGCTAAATATTTTCAAGAAGCGGGTTGATGGGTTTTTGATAAGAGAGGGGATTAAGGGTTATGGGGAGAGGGCGGGAATGTGGAACTGAGCCACGACAGATCAGCCATGATCTTATTGAATGGCGGGGCAGGCTCGAAGGGCCAGATGGCCTACTCCTGCTCCTATTTCTTATGTTCTTATGTTCTTCTATATAAAGGTCCATTCTAAAGTTGTTGATATCTCCAATTGTTATCCACTGAAATAGGTTTTCCAAGAGTGGCTTCTCTGTGCCTTTCCTAACTATAAGAGGCAGCATCGTATAGAATTTCTACAGTGCAGAAGGAGGTGATTCTGCCCATCAAATCTGCACCAACAACAAGACCACCCAGACCTTCTCTCCATAACCCCACACATTTACCATGCTAGTCCCCCAGACACTAAGGCCAATCCACCTAACTTGCACATCTTTGGAGTGTGGGAGGAAACCAGAGCACCCGGAGGAAACCCAGAAAGACATGGAGAGAATGTGCAAACTCCACACAGACAGTCAACCAAGGCCAGAATCATACCCAGGTCTCTAGTGTTGTGAGGCAGCGGTGGTACCCACTATGCCACCGTGCTGCCCCTAAATATAGATTTTTCCAGGTAGTTAGGGAGATCAGTAGACCAAGGACACGGGAAGCATGTCTATGTAATGGAGACAATTGCAATTCTTGGGATCGTAATGGTCTAAGGACAGGTTTTCATTGAAGCAGAAAGCAGTGCAAAATCAGATGGTCCTTAATGAGAAAGGCAGACAGAACAAGGTTACTTAATTCCTTCAGGAGAAAGGTGACTTGTCTCTGATTGGGGAGATTGTAAGGAAGTGCCTTAGACGAGGTGCTTTGGCTATGCTAAATTCTCCCTCGCTGTATCCAAACAGGTATCGGAACATAGCGACTAGGGGATTTTCACAGTAACTTCATTGCAGTGTTAATGTAAGCCAACTTACAATAAATGAACTTTGACTTTTAACTTTAACTTACCAAGGTAAGAATGGTTTCCCAGACTAGAGACGGCAAAATTTCTGTGTTTCTTTCCCCCCTGCTAATTCCACAGCCTTATTCCTGTCCCAGGAAGTCACACAACAGGGGAGGAATGAGGCTGCAGTGTAGGAAATATGTGCATTGCGAAAGGTTAGGCAGTGTGACTGTATGTGGTTGGGTAGATAGACCAGTGAATCCCTTCCTGTCCAACATTGTTCATTCAACTCTGCCAGTGAGAGGCCGTTCCTTCCACTGTCGAGAAACTGTAAGCTGCGGCAGGTTGAACTGTTATGACCGCACCACTGGTCACGTACCAGCCACATCCATCCTCATAGAGGCCCCATTCCCCACAACTCCTCACACCAAATGGTCAATCCCATAACAGTTACCTTTATAACCAGCGAAAAGACTTCAGCACGGTAGCACAGTGGGTTAGCACCGCTGCTTCACAGCTCCAGGGTCCTGGGTTCAATTCCCATGCTCGGGTCACTGCCTGTGTGGAGTTTGCACATTCTCCTCGTGTCTGCGTGGGTTTTCCTCCGGGTGCTCCGGTTTCCTCCCACAGTCCAAAGATGTGCGGGTTAGGTTGATTGGCCGTGCTAAGAAATTGCCCCTTAGTTTCCAGGGGTGTGTAGGTTAGAGGGATTACCTAGAAACATAGAACATTACAGCACAGCACAGGCCCTTCGGCCCTCAATGTTATGCCGAGCTATGTCCAATCCCAAGATCAAGCTATCCCTTCCCTATAATTCTGGAGTGCCTGTCCAATAACCGCTTGAAAGTTCCTAAAGTGTCCGACTCCCCTATCGCAGCAGGCAGTGCATTCCACACCCCAACCACTCTCTGAGTGAAGAATCTACCTCGGACATCCCTCCTATATCTCCCACCATGAACCTTACAGTTATGCCCCCTAATAACAGCTACATCCACCCAAGGAAATAATAGTGGGTATAATATGTAGGGATATGGGGGGTAGGGCCTGCGTGGGATTGTGCTCAGTGCAGACTCGATGGGCCAAAAGGCCTCGTTCTGCACTTTAGGGTTCGAGTCTATTATTCTGTTTTTAAAAGAAGAAAGTCCATATTTTGTTGCCATTTTCCTCTTGATCGCTGGCAGCAATGTTCTTGATTCTTCGGAATTCTCTACCCCATGGGGCTGAGAGTGGGACTGATAAATTTTGGGAGCGTTGGGCAGGGAGGTACGGCTGAGATAGAATATTAGCCATAGTATTGAAAGGTAGGGCCGGGTCAAGGGGCTGAACGGTCTCTGTTTTAATACACCCCGTGCCAGCCTTTAGTTTCCGGAGGCTCCAGGGCAATTCTGGAGAGTTGGAAACTTGGAGAGGAGTGGCACCGTGGTTAGCGCTGCTGCCAATATAGTGCCAGGGACCCGGGTTCAATTCCCAGCTTCAATCACTGTCTGTGCAGAGTCTGCATGTCCTCCCCGTGTCGGCGTGGGTTTCCGTCCGGGTGCTCTGGTTTCCTCCCACCCTCCAAAAGACACGCTGGTTAGGGGGAATTGCCAGTGTTAAATTCTCCCTCAGTGTACCCGAACAGGTACACAGGAGTGTACACACGACGAGGGGATTTTTGCGGCACCTTCATTGCAGCGTTAATGTGAGTCTACTTGTGACACTGATAAATAAACTTTAAAACCTTTGGGAAGTGGTGTCACAAATGCTGGAAAAGGGTATATCCGAGATGGTGGGGCAAGGTGGGCGTCCGTTTTTAGGAGGGATAAGGGCAGGATAGGCCTGGCTGTTTTTACGGGTGGATTAATTTCTGTTCCTCCTCAGAAAATAAACACAAACTTCCTCCAATTCCAGTAGCTGATCTAAAATGGCCGCGAGGGTCCGATGTACTCTCCGGGACTCTTGCTTGTATGTTCGAAGGGCCCAGACGCTTGGCAAGGGTAAGAGTTCTGGCCTTCCAGCCCTGGGGGATGAGGAATAGGTCAGACTATCAGCGGGAGAGGGACGGTACGTTAAAACCCCCATTTTCAGGGTTCCAACATCTGCTGCACACGGTGCAGGAAGTGTCATCACCGAAGAACATAAGAAATAGGAGCAGGAGTCGGCCATCTAGCCCTTCGAGCCTGCCCCACCATTCAATAAAATCATGGCTGATCCGAAGTGGATCAGTTCCACTTTCCCGCTTTCTCCCCATAACCCTTAATTCCCCTGTCTATCAGAAACCTATCTACCCGTGACTTAAATATATTCAGCGAGGCAGCCTCCACCACTTCAACGGGCAGAGAATTCCAGAGATTCACCACCCTTTGAGTGAAGAAGTTCCTCCTCAACTCCGATCTAAACCGCCCCCCCTTTATCTTGAGGCTGTGCCCTCTAGTCCTGCTGTCCTTTCTAAGCGGGAAGAATCTCTTTACCTCTACCCTATCCATCCCCTTCATTATCTCATATGTCTCTATAAGATCCCCCCTCAGCCTTCTAAACTCCAACGAGTACAGACCCAGTCTATTTAGTCTCTCTTCATAGGCCAACCCCCTCATCTCCGGTATCAGCCTAGTGAACCTCCTCTGCACTCCCTCCAAGGCCAATATATCCTTCCGCAAGTGCGGTGACCAAAATCATTTCCTTCCTTCCCCACCCCTACCCCCGCCGCACTATCTTCACCACTGTCTGAAAGTATTCGTAGAACATAGAAAAACTACAGCATAAACAGGCCCTTCAGCCCACAAGTTGCGCCGATCACATCCCTACCTACGAGGCTTACCCATACCCCCCAATCCTATAAAGTCCCATGTACTCATCCAGAAGTCTCTTAAAAGACTTAACAAATTTTCCTCTACCACCACTGATGGCAGCCAATTCCACTCACTTACCACCCTCTGAGTGAAAAACTTTCCCCTGACATCTCCTCTGTACCTGCTCCCCAGCACCTTAAACCTGTGTCCTCTCATAGCGACCATTCCAGCCCTGGGAAATAGCCTCCGAGAATCCACCCTATCTATCCCTCTCAACATCTTATACACCTCTATCAGGTCATTCATTAGCTGTTGGACAGAATGACAGCAACAGCAGCATAAGTATGTTCGCTGTGATTCAATTGATTGAACACTTCCTGCTCACCAGAAGCTATCTCATTTCTGAAACAGATGTCCTTCTCCGTGACTGTTTCTGTTGACTGTTGAGGGCGGCACGGTAGCACAGTGGTTAGCACTGCTGCTTCACATCTCCAGGGTCCTGGGTTCGATTCCCGGCTCGGGTCACTGCCTGTGTGGAGTTTGCACATTCTCCTCGTGTCTGCGTGGGTTTTCTCCGGGTGCTCCGGTTTCCTCCCACAGTCCAAAGATGTGCGGGTTAGGTTCATTGGCTATGCTAAAATTGCCCCTTAGTGTCCTGGGATGTGTAGGTTAGAGGGATTAGCAGGTAAATGTGTAGGGATATGGGGATAGGGTCTGGGTGGGATTGTGTTCGGTGCAGACTCGATGGGCCGAAGGGCCTGTTTCTGCACTGTAGGGTTCTATGTTTCAACTAGTCAATCCCTGGGAAACTCTGCTCATTTGTTCTTTGCTAGTCTTCTCAAACCAACGTCAGATTGTTCTTTCTACCCACTCTCTTCCCCGGGAAGTAGAGAAAAGATTTGCAGAGTGACTGAGAGGTTGGTGGGTGCCAATGTTATTTTTTTTTAATCTTTGGTCTTCCCCTCAGTACAATTGTCACGCGGAGGCAATGGCCTTGAGATACTTTTGCTATTAACCCTGAAACTCAGCTAATGTTCTGGGGGGGCCCGGATTCGAATCCCGCTCACGGCAGATGGTGGAATTTGAATTCAACAGAAGAAATCTGGAATTAAGAGTCTACTGATGGCCATGAAAGTATTGTTGGAAAAATTCAACTGGTTCGCTAATGTCCTTTCGGGACGGAAATCGGCCTTCCTTACCTGGTCTGGCCTACATGTGACTCCAGAGCCACAGCAATGTGGTTGACTCTCAACTGCCCTCTGAAATGACCTGGCAAGCTGCTCAGATCAAGGGCAACTTGGGATGGGTAATAAATATTGGCTGGCCAGCGACGCCCATCTCCCATGAATCAATAAAAACAAATGAAGCAGTGGAAATGTCCTACGGCTCATTAATATTCTGCCATGAGCTTTCCGTCCAACACCATCTTTATACCAAGCAGTAGGATGGTGAGTCCTGTACAATGGAAGAGTTGTATAGACTGCCATAATTTAGAATTCCTACAGTGCAGAGGGAGGCCATTTGGCCCATTGAGGCTGCATCGAACACATCCCCATCCAGGCCCTCTCCCCGTAACCCCACATATTTACCCGTGCTGGTCCTGCTAAGGGGCAATTTAGCATGGCCAATCCACCTAACCCCACACGTCTTTGGAGTGTAGGAGGAAACTGGAGCGCCCAGAGAAAACCCAGGCGGACACGGGGAGAACGTACAAACTCCAGACAGACAGTGGCCCAAAGCCGGGATTGAACTCGAGTCGCTGGCACTGTGAGGCAGCAATGCTAACCACTGTGCTACCCTGCCACTCAGACAATGATAAGGAGAGCTGAGCACCTACTGGATATGAGTATATTTCACTTGGAATACTGTGTGCCATGTCTAATTCTGGTCACCCGATAATAGGAAGGATATTAGTAAACTAGAAAGAATGCAGAAAAGATTTATTAGGATGCTACCAGGACTTGATGGTTTGAGTTATAAGGAGAGGTTGGATAGGCTGGGACTCTTTTCTCTGGAGCCTGGAAGGCTGAGGGGTAATCTTATGGAGGTCTATAAAATAATGAGGGGCACAGATCAGGTAGATTGTCAACTTCTTTTTCCAAAGGTAGGGGAGTCTAAAACTAGAGGGCATAGTTTAAAGTGAGAGGGGAGAGATACAAAAGTGTGCAGAGGGGTAATTTTTTCGCACAGAGGGTGGTGAATCTCTGGAACAAGCTGCCAGAGGTAACAGTTAGAGGCAGGTACAATTTTGTCTTTTAAAAAGCATTTAGTCAGTTACACAGGTAAGATGGATGTGGGCCAAATGCGAGCAATTAGGACTAGCTTAGGGGTCTAAAACAAAAGACAGCATGGACAAGTTGGGCCAAAGGGCCTGTTTCCATGCTGTAAGCCTCTATAACTCTATGACTGTAGTGCGTCGCAATCCAGAATTCAGATTCAAAGCTCTAATATACACACACACACACACACACACACACTGAGACTGTCTAGGGTTCCAACCTCAAATAAATAAGCTCAGAGAGAGGAAACCTGCCAAAAATTCTAAAGTCTTAGTCCGCATGTATTAGGGTTAGGGTTAGGGTAAGGGTTAACGTCTGTTGGGTACAGAGTTCAGAATAACCTCCAGTGAGCAGCAGTTTGGGGATTCAGATAGACAGAACAGATAGATGATGGAATATACTGCAGAGGAGGTGAGACAGGCAGCTCATACGCCCTTAGAACCATGAATATATCTAGCAAGGTGTCGCTAAGCAACAGGTAGCAGAGCAAAAACCATGAGCACAGCACGACACGGATCAGACGCTCCGATTCATTCTGTAACCGTGCCCCAAAAACTCCCACACTCACATTCGCCCAAGTTTAAATACCTCAGGAATACTCAAAAGGTCAAACCATTGATTTGCGGAGACTCTAAGCTGAGAGTTCAAAGGGCATCATCAAGGAACCTTGGTTCAAACCTTGTTGCAGTTGCGAAGGGGGAGGGACACAGCAGAGCTGTCACCATGGTAACACTTCTCCACAAGGTTAAGGTTCAGCCATTTTCTTCTGATTTAAACAACAATAACAAGGCAATAAAAAGCAAAAGCGATAAATCCGAATTTGAAAATGGGAAGTGTTGGAAGAGTGCAGAAGGCCAGTCAGCCCATCGGCCCTCAGCTATCTGTGTCCCATGGAGTCACAAAGGGCAAGCCACCAACTCCAGTGTCAACGGAGGGTTACCCAAGGTGGGCGAGCAAGAAAGGGAGGTGATGGAACAGGGCCTGTGGACCCCACTTGGGGCGGCACGGTAACGCAGTGGGTTAGCACCGCTGCTTCACAGCTCCAGGGTCCTGGGTTCGATTCCCGGCTCGGGTCACTGACTGTGTGGAGTTTGCGCATTCTCCTCGTGTCTGCGTGGGTTTCCCCCGGGTACTCCAGTTTCCTCCCACAGTCCAAAGATGTGCGGGTTAGGTTGATTGGCCGTGCTAAGAAATTGCCTCTTAGTATCCAGGGATGTGTAGGTTAGAGGGATTATTAGGTATAATATGTAAGGATATGGGGGTAGGGCCTGGGCGGGATTGTGTTTGGTGCAGACTCGATGGGCCGAAGGGCCTCTTTCTGCACTGTAGGGTTCTATGATTTACTCTATGAACTTCCTGTTCCTCCTGGCTCCACAAGAAATAAACACAAACTTGCCTCGTGGCCTCCTCTGTGGGTAGGCCTCCAACTCCACCAGCTGATTTCAAATGGCTACGCTACGGGGCTCTTTTTGCAGATTAGAAGGGAACTAATCCTTAGCAAGGATGAGAGTTCTCCTCCCTGTAGCCCATTGCTTTTCCAGGCCCCAAGGCACCTTTAGATCATCCTTAAAACGTGCCTCATTTGACATCTGACCACATCTTTCCCCCCTCCTCGCTCTCCCTCCTCCTCCCCGCTATCCCCTCACCCCCACTCACCCTCCCTTCACTCCCCCTCCTCCCCCCCATCAGCCCTCCCCTCCGCCATTCCTGATCTCTTCCGTTCGACCTGGCCTCCATGTTGTACTCTCGTCTCTGCCAGATCGGAGTTTCATAGGACATAGAACATTACAGCGCAGAACAGGCCCTTCGGCCCACGATGTTGTGCCGACCAGTTACAAAAACAATGACCCACCAGCCTAAACCAATCCCTTTTTGTCCATAAACCTATCCACAGATCTCTTAAACGCCCCCAAACTAGGCGCATTTACAACTGCAGCTGGCAGGGCATTCCAGTCCCTCACCACCCTCTGGGTAAAGAACCTGACGAAGGGGCAGTCCCCTCGAAAGCTTGCTTGCTTGTGAGAATATTATCAAATAAATCGGTTGGACTAAAACCTGGTGTTGTCAGACTTTTTACTGTGTTTACGCCAGTCCAACGCCGGCATACCCACATCATAAAGAACCTACCCCTGACATCAGTCCTATAACTACTCTCCTTAATTTAAAGTCGTGCCCCCTCGTGCTAGCTTTCTCCATCCTAGGAAAAAGGCTATCACTATCTACCCTGTCTAAACCTCTAATCATCTTATATGTTTCAATGAGATCCCCTCTTAGCCGCCTTCTTTCCAGCGAAAACAACCCCAAATCTCTCAGTCTCTCCTCATAGGATCTCCCCTCCATACCAGGCAACATCCTGGTAAACCTCCTCTGCACCCTCTCCAAAGCCTCCACGTCCTTCCTGTAATGTGGGGACCAGAACTGCACACAGTATTCCAAGTGCGGCCGCACCAGAGTTGTGTACAGTTGCATCATGACGCTGCGACTCCTAAATTCAATCCCCCTACCAATAAACGCCAAGACACCCTATGCCTTCTTAACAACCTTATCTACTTGATTCCCAACTTTCAGGGGTCTATGTACCAAAGTTCCAAAGTTTACAGTCAACCTTCAGCACGTAATCCCGTTGGGGGTGGGGGGTGTAGAAATCATTGGGCCGTGGGAAAGCGGCTGAATTGAGTGGGAGACTGGAAGTGACATGGTGAATCCGCTGGGAAGATGTTCAACGAGACTTGGCCACTCTAATTAGCGGCGCGAGAGATAAGTGGAGTTGATCTGTTTACTGTTGAAATAGGATTTGGCAAGCTGACGTTCCGAGGGGTTCCTTTCGGGGAAAGAGGAACTTGGAAATTTTGGAGGAAGAAGCTGCTGGAGATTAAAGAGGGACATTCCAGCCTGACTGCCAAGGGGCTTGTCAAATATTATCAATTGGTGCAGACTGCTCTGTTTCGTGCATCAATTAATTAAAAGGCTCCACAATGGTTTTTCAGACTTTCCATCCTTTTCCCCTTCAAAGTATTCTCCTTGGATTGTGAAGTCAACATTGTTTTTAAATGAAAAAAGGTGCGACACTTAACAATACCTCTGTGGGATATTTAACACTTGATGTGACAGACACTATTTCCAGCCTTAATGAGCTCATTCACTTCACCCTCCCGGATTCCTGTTTTCTATCTTCACCAGCAAAGCATCTCAGTTGTGCAATTTTCTCTCCAATATTGGCCCGAATTTTCCACCATTTCATTGCCATTTTTCCACCCCGCTTGCAGCGAGTGGAGATTTTGTTTCTTGCCAAATTCTCCACCTTCGCTGCAGAGGGAGCTCAAGGTCAAGTCCAATAGCCTCTGAACTAGACTCCACACATAAGAACATAAGAAATAGGAACAGGAGTCGGCCATCTGGCCCTTCGAGCCTGTCCCGCCATTCAATAAGATCATGGCTGATCTGTCGTGGCTCAGTTCCACCTTCCCGCCCTCTCCCCATAACCCTTAATCCCTTCTCTTATCAAAAACCCATCAACCCGCTTCTTGAAAATATTTAGCGAGGCAGCCTCCACCACTTCAACGGGCAGAGAATTCCAGAGATTCACCACCCTTTGAGTGAAGAAGTTCCTCCTCAACTCCGTTCTAAAACGCCCCCCCTCTATCTTGAGGCTGTGCCCCCTAGTCCTACTGTCCTTTCTGAGCGGGAAGAGTCACACAGGTGGGGTAGAATTGCTACAGTGCAGAAGAAGGCCATTCGGCCCATCAAATCTGCACCGACTCTCTGGCAGAGCCGACCCCCATATACAAGTATAAAGTTTATTAGTGTCACAGGGAGGCTTACATTAACACTGCAATGAAGTTACTGTGAAAGTCCCCTAGTCACCACACTCTGCTCAGGTGTGGCCAATGCACATCTTTTGGGTTGTGAGAGGAAATCGCAGTACCTGGAAGAAACACGGGGAGAAAGTGCAAACTCCATACAGACAGACAATCACCCAGGGCTGGAACTGTCCCCGGTGCTGTGAGGCAGCAGTGCTAACCACCGTGCCGCTGTGGTTCTGGAGGGGACTGGTTCGGGAGGTTGAGGGTGTTGGGGGAGGTGGGGCTGCAATGGGGAGCTGAGGATAAGACTGACCCTGTTCTCCTCAGCCGATAAAAATGATTTCCCCATCCAGAATCATTCAGACACTGGGAAGTGGAGAGAGACGGTGTCACAGGGCTGCTATTACAGGGAGCATGTTCCCAGAGTTAGGGCATTGGCTTCTAATACTCCAGAGGGTTTCTGCATTGCTGCCTGTATCGGTGCGCACTATTATGACTAGAATTCAGCTCTTAGGGCTCTTCGTTACCGGATTTAGAATTTCCGATTTCTCACACTGCTAGCTAAAAAAAAAAAGACTTCCACTAAGAAAGCACATTTCACAATGCCTGAGCACCACAAAGCACTTCACAACCAATGAGGCACTTTTTTTAAGTGTAGTCACTGTCGTAACGTAGGCAATGTCATGGGTAACTTGTGCACAGCAAGATCCCACAAACAATAACATAATAGTGAGCAGGCCATCTGTTTTTTTTTCCCCCTGGGATGTTGATTAAGAGATGAACATTTGCCAAGGCAATGGGGGTAACTACCCCACTGTTCTTCAACTGTCATAGAATCGGAAAAAGGAGGCCATTCGGCCCGTCGGGTCTGCGCCAACCACGATCTCACCCAGGGCCCCCAGTCCTGTAACCCTGCTAATTCCCCTGACACTAGGGTCAATTTCGTATGGCCAACTAACACCTTTGGGGTGTGGGAGGAAACCGGAGCAGCCGGAGGAAGCCCACGCAGACACGGGGAGAATGCGCAAACTCCACACAGACGGTGACCCAGGTTGGAACTGAACCCAGGTCCTTGGCGCTTTGAGCCAGTAGTACTAACCACTGTGCCACCGTGCTATGGCAGAATGTTGGTGATGTCCAATATTGTTGAGAGGGTAGACAGGGCCACGTGACAGCACCTTCACCGGCAGAGGGCCTCAGTATTGCACTCAGGTCCCGGAGTGGGAATTGGGAGCTAAATCCTTATGATTCAGAACGTTTGTTATCCGGTGAGCCACAGCTGACACAGCAGGGAAAAGGTTACCTCACATCGTTAGTCATCCAGAGGCCTCAGCGCGAATGTGTATCCAAATTCCACAATGACAACTTGAGTTCAGTTCAAACTCTGTGTGTGATCTGATGTGGAGATGCCGGCGTTGGACTGGGGTAAACACAGTAGGAAGTCTCACAACACCAGGTTAAAGTCCAACAGGTTTATTCGATGGCAAAAGCCACGAGGTTTCAGAGTGTTTGCTGCCCCTTCGTCAGGTGAGTTCCAATCACAAACAGGGTATATAATGACACAAACTCAATTTACAGAATAATGTTTGGAATGTGATTCTTTACAGCTAAGGGTGAGAGCACTAAGCACAGGATAAAGACAGTTGTCGAACGAGGGGCGTACACGCGATGGGTCGTACTGGGGCTGCTCTTGAGTGTTCGAGATTGGCCTAGTGCTTCATGTCGTTGGTGTGTGCGCTTAAACTGGACCAGATACTGGGCAAGACGACAGCTCAGTGACTATCACCGATTGCTGTGCAGACACATGGATTTGGGCCGGTGTCTGTGGGAGTTTGCGCATTCTCCCCGTGCTTGCGTGGGTTTTC
Source organism: Prionace glauca (assembly GCA_037974335.1). Lineage (NCBI taxonomy): Eukaryota > Metazoa > Chordata > Chondrichthyes > Carcharhiniformes > Carcharhinidae > Prionace > Prionace glauca. The sequence goes on along the minus strand of CM075746.1, from coordinate 55,281,328 downwards.
TCCGGGTGCTCCGGTTTCCTCCCACACCCCAAAGATGTGCTCTTAGGCTGATTGGAAGTAATAAATTGTCCCTAAATTAGTCTCCCCTCAATGTGGATTGCCATCAAAACAATAGATAGGGGTCATGAGTGAAGGGGGGCGCTGGCAATATTAGGATGGCGGCATGGGCTCGTTGGGCCGAAGAGCCTGTTTCCCGGGCTGTTTTTGTTCTTTGTTCTTTGTAAACTGTCCTGTCTGGAGACAATCTCTTTAACCTGTCCTTTTCACTCTCTCCACTCACATTCTGTGTACCTTCAAGACTTGTCAGGCCCTCTAGCTCTCACTCCCTCGCAACCCCTCAATGCCCACTCATTCCTCAAACCCTACCCTTGAAAACTCACCCTCGACAACCATTGAAAGAAGGGCTCAGCAAGACCCCACTGCAATGCCCCATCACCCCTGGGGGGGGAATGTTAGCAATTCAGCCTGTCAGACTGTCAAGTGCCCATTAAAAGCCACTCCCCAACTCCTTGGGCCCACATCGGGAGGGCCCGAGACCATGGTGGGAGAGTGCCGGGTGAAACCTGCTGATCTCTCAGTGGGTGCTGGGTAATGCCTTCGTTTGTCAGTATAGGACCTGAGTGGGATTCTTTTTGGTGCAGGCATGATGGGTCAAATGGCTTCCTTCTACAAGGATTCCATGGTTCTATGTAACGGTAACTAAAGACTTGCATTTATATGTTTTGGGCGCCGCACCTGCGCAAAGATATTTTGGCCTTGGAGGGAGTGCAGAGGAGGTTTACTAGGCTGATACCGGAGTTGAGGGGGTTGAGCTATGAGGAGAGGCTGAATGAACTAGGCTTGTACTCGTTGGAGTTTAGAAGAATGAGGGGGGATCTCATTGAGACGTATAAGATGATGAATGGGATGGATAGGATAGAGGTGGAGAGACTCTTCCCGCTCAAAAAAGACAGTAGGACTAGGGGGCACAGCCTCAAGATAAAGGGGGGGGGGGGGGTTTAGAACGGAGTTGAGGAGGAACTTCTTCACTCAAAGGGTGGTGAATCTCTGGAATTCTCTACCCGTTGAAGTGGTGGAGGCTACCTCGCTAAATATTTTCAAGAAGCGGGTTGATGGGTTTTTGATAAGAGAAGGGATTAAGGGTGATGGGGAGAGGGCGGGAAAGTGGAACTGAGCCACGACAGATCAGCCATGATCTTATTGAATGGCGGGGCAGGCTCGAAGGGCCAGATGGCCTACTCCTGCTCCTATTTCTTATGTTCTTATGTTCTTATATAGCACCTTTCACAACTGTAGTCCATTCCAAAGCAATGTACTCAGGACTAGAGGGCACAGCCTCAAGATAAGGGGGGGGGCAGTTTAGAACGGAGTTGAGGAGGAACTTCTTCACTCAAAGGGTGGTGAATCTCTGGAATTCTCTGCCCGTTGAAGTGGTGGAGGCTACCTCGCTGAATATATTTAAGTCACGGTTAGATAGGTTTCTGATAGACAAGGGAATTAAGGGTTATGGGGAGAAAGCGGGAAAGTGGAACTGATCCACTTCAGATCAGCCATGATCTTATTGAATGGCGGGGCAGGCTCGAAGGGCCAGATGGCCGACTCCTGCTCCTATTTCTTATGTTCTTAACGTGCAGCCAATGCAGCTGTTTTGAAGTGCAGTCACTGTTGTACTGCCAGTTTGCACACAGTAAGATCCCACAAACAACAATGCCCAGGTGATTTGCTTTCAGCGATGTTAATTGAGGAGTAATTACCGGGCAGGACACGAGGGGAATTCCCATGCTCTCCTTCGAAAATCCTCCTGGAATCTAGCGCTGTGAGCTTAACCTGTCACCCAGGAAGTACCTCTGACAGTGTAGCAGTCCTTTGGTAGTGCCCTGTGGCCTGGAGTCTGGGGTTTTGACAGCCACCTGACTTTGAGGTGCTGAGTGGTTGGACTGATTTAGAACTGACACAGATTACTGGCCTCACACACAACACAAACATCCCTCGTTCTGTAAACAGAAAATGAGAAACAGTATCTAATAACAGAGCAACCATTCCACCTAAGCTACTGCCAGTCAAATATCCGACAGTGTAGATTGTAATACCTGGATCAGACTGACCCAAGTATTGACACACCCAACAAGGTCACTTTTCCCACAACTGGCTGCTGAATTTCTCCTTGAAGTCACGGCATTCTGAGAGGGGTCATTTACATTGTAAGCTTTTACCATAAACCCAGTGCCTGTGACCGTCTGTAGTTTATGAGGATAGTTCTCTCTTTACATGACCTTGTACAGTGTAACTTGCATGGATTTATTCTGGGTGGTTTACAGTGCCCTGCATTAAACACAAAGTCACATGAGATATTAATGGACTTTCACACCCAATCACCAGGTTTAAGTTACAATCTCACCTAGTTAACCCTCAGCTGACGCTTACTGCATTTCGCCAACCACTCCCTGAAACCCTCGTCATTTTTATTAACGAAGGATGTCCAAATAATCAAAGCAGCTTGTTCGGTTACCATTGGTGAATGGTGTTGATAATCGGGGATTAGGGGTGGTACAGTGGTTAGCACTGCCACCTCATTGCACCAGGGACCCGCGTTCAACCCTGGCTTCAGGTCACCATCTGTATGAAGTCCGCACATTTTCCCAGAAAGCTCCCAAAGCTGGTGGTTCCAAGTAAACCTGTTGGGCTTTAACCTGACGTTGTGAGACTTCTCACTGTGCCCCACCCCAGTTCAACGCTGGCATCTCCACATCGACGGAGGGTACAAGTGGGAGGGATTCATGTTCCTGGGACATTGGAACTGGTTCTGGGAGAGGTGGGACAAGTACAAATAGGACATTTTGCACCTGGGCAGGACTGGAATCCATGCCCTAGGGACAGTGTTTGTGAGGCCGCAGCTGGAGTACTGTGTGCAGTTTTGGGCGCTGCACCTGCGCAAGGATATTTTGGCCTTGGAGGGAGTGCAGAGGAGGTTTACTCGGCTGATACCGGAGTTGAGGGGGTTGAACTATGAGGAGAGGCTGAATAAACTGGGCTTGTACTCATTAGAGTTTAGAAGAATGAGGGGAGATCTCATTGAGACGTATAAGGTGATGAATGGGATGGATAGGATAGAGGTGGAGAGACTCTTCCCGCTCAGAAAGGACAGTAGGACTAGGGGGCACAGCCTCAAGATAAAGGGGGGGCGGTTTAGAACGGAGTTGAGGAGGAACTTCTTCACTCAAAGGGTGGTGAATCTCTGGAATTCTCTGCCCGTTGAAGTGGTGGAGGCTGCCTCGCTAAATATTTTTAAGACGGGGGTTGATGGGTTTTTGATAGGTGAGGGGATTAAGGGTTATGGGGAGAGGGCGGGAATGTGGAACTGAGCCACAACAGATCAGCCATGATCTTATTGAATGGTGGGGCAGGCTCGAAGGGCCAGATGGCCTACTCCTGCTCCTATTTCTTATGTTCTTATGTTCTTAGTGCTATTGGAGAGAGTTTAAACTAATGTGGCAGGGGGATGGGAACCGATGCAGGAAGTCAGAGGGAAGTAAAGTGGGGACAGAAACAAAGGACAATAAGGGGAAAAGGAGAAGGCAGAGAAACCAAAGAGAAAAATCAAAAAGGATCACAGTACAGAGACTGTGGAGAACTCAGTGACTGGGTCCAGTAAGGCTAAAAGAAATAAAACACAGGGAGAGTGTACAAAACATGACAGGATAAATGGTCTGAGGTGTGGAGTATGACAGATAAAGCAGATAAATTTAAAGCTCAGATTACTACATGGAACTATGATGTTGTGACAATTATAGAGACTTGGATGAAAGAAGGACAGGACTGACAGCCTAATATTGCAGGATTTAGATGCTTCAGGCAAGACAGAGAGGGTGACAAAAGAGGTGGGGGCGTTGCTTTACTGATTAGGCAGAATGTCACAGCTATACAGAGGGAGAACGCCTTGGTGGGGTCATGCAGTGACACCATATGGGGAGGACTCAGGAACAGGACTGGTGCAACCACACTGTTGGGGTTGTACTACAGACCTTCCCAACAGCCAGCGTGAAGTGGAGGAACTGATATGTTCGCAGATTATGGGAAGGCGTAAAAACAACAGGGTTGTGGTGATGGGCAATTTTAATTTCTCCAACACAGACTGGGATTTCTTTAGTGCCAGGGGTTTGGATGGGGCAGAGTTTGTTCAGGGTGTCCAAGAGTGCTTCTTGAGGCAATATTTCAAGAGAAAGGGGTTATTTTTAGACCTGGTTCTGGGGAACGAGCCTGGACGGGTGATTGATGTCTCAATAGGGACCATTTTGGGAAACAGTGATCACAATTCTATATGGTTCAAGATACTTGTATAAAAGGATAGAAAGAATCCCAGAGTGAAAGTACTAAACTGGGGGAGGGCTAACTACAGCAGTAATAGGGTAGGAGCTCGGGAATGTAGACTGGCGATGGCTGGGGCATCTTACAGAGACTTACAAGATAATGAAGGGGCTGGATAGGGTAAGAGGTAGAGAGATTCTTCCCACTTAGTAAGGAAGACAGAACTAGAGGGCACAGCCTCAAAATAAGGGAGGGCAGTTGAGATTGGAGTTGAGGAGGAACTTCTTCACTCAAAGGGTGGTGAATCTCTGGAATTCTCTGCCCATTGAAGTGGTGGAGGCTACCTCGCTAAATATATTTAAGTCACGGGTAGATAGATTTCTGATAGACAGGGGAATTAAGGGTTATGGGGAGAAAGTGGGAAAGTGGAATTGATCCACTTCAGATCAGCCATGATCTTATTGAATGGCGGGGCAGGCTCGAAGGGCTAGATGGCCGACTCCTGCTCCTATTTCTTATGTTCGAGGGTAAATCCACATCCGATATGTGGGAGTCTTTTAAAAGCCAGTTGTTAACAATTCAGGACAAGTATGTCCCTGTAAAAATGAAGGCTAAAGATGGCAAGATTTGGGATGCCAAGAGAGATTGTGAGCTTAGTGAAAAAGAAGAAGGAGGCACACATAAATTTCAGGAAGTTGAAACCGGATAAGGCTCTTGAGAAATACAAAGATAGGAGGAAAAAGCTTAAACAGAGACTTAGGAGGGCAAAAAGGGGCCATGAAATGTCCTCGGCAGGCAGGATTAAGGAGAATCCCAAGGTTTTTTATGTGTACATAAGGAGGAAAAGAGTAGCTAAGGAAAGGGTAGGTCCATTCAAGGACAGTGGAGGGAATGTGTGTGTGGGGCCGGATGGGATGGGTGAGGTCCTTAACACGTACTTTGCATCAGTATTCACAAAGGAGAAGGATGTGATGGATGGTGAGTGTAGAAAGGAGGATGTTGACATTCTAGGGCATGTTGAGATAAAAAGGGAGGGGGTAATGGAGGTTTTGAAAAACATTAAGGTGGACAAGTCTCCAGGGCCAGGTAGGGTCTATCCCAGAATACTGAGAGAGGCGAGGGAAGAAATTGCTGAGGCCTTGGCCAAAATTGTTGTGTCCTCTTTGGCCACGGGTGAGGTACCAGAGGATTGGAGAGTAGCTAACCTTCTTCCTCTGTTTAAAAAAGGCAGAAGAGACAATCCGGAAAATTACTGGCCTATGAGCCAGTGATAGGAAATTATTGGAGAAGATTCTTAGGGACAGGATGTACTCACATCTGGGAGAGAGACTTATTAGCGATAGGCAGTGTGGTTTGTGAAGGGGAGATCGTGTCTCACAAACTTAAGAGAGTTCTTTGAGGAAGTGACAAAAAAATTGACCAGGGCAGGGCAGCGGATGTTGTTTACATGGACTTTAGTAAAACCTTCGATAAGGTTCCCCATGGCAGGCTGATACAGAAGGTGATGTCATATGGGATCCAAGGTCAATTGGCAAAACTGGCTTGGGCATAGAAGTCATGATGTGGGTATGCCGGCGTTGGACTGGCGTAAACACAGTAAAAAGTCTGACACTAAAACCTGGTGTTGTCAGACTTTTTATTGGGCATAGAAAGCAGAGAGTGGCAGTGGAAGGATACTTTCCTAATTGGAGATCTGTGAGAAGCAATGTTCCACAGGAATCAGTATTGGGGCCTCTGTTACATAGAACCCTACAGTGCAGAAACAGGCCCTTCGGCCCATCGAGTCTGCACCGAACACAATCCCACCCAGACCTTATCCCCATATCCCTACACATTTTACCTGCTAATCCCTCTAACCTACACATCCCAGGACACTAAGGGGCAATTTTAGCATAGCCAATGAACCTAACCCGCACATCTTTGGACTGTGGGAGGAAACCGGAGCACCCGGAGAAAACCCACGCAGACACGGGGAGAATTGTGCAAACTCCACACAGGCAGGGACCCGAGCACGGGAATCGAACCCAGGACCCTGGAGCTGTGAAGCAGCAGTGCTAACCACTGTGCTACCGTGCCGCCCACGGTAGCACTGTGGGTGGGTTCTTTGTAATATTTATAAATGACCTCGAGGAAAATGTAGGTGGTGTGATTAGTAAATTTGCAAATGATACAAAAATTGGGGGAGTAGCGGAGAGTGGGGAGGATTGTCAGAGGATACAGCAGGATATAAATCGGCTGGAGACCTGGGCTGAAAGGTGGCAGGTAGAATTTAACCTGGACAAATGTGAGATGTTGCCCTTTGGAAGGTCTACTGCACAAGGAAAGTATACAGTGAATAGAGCTCTTAGAAATATTAGCATACAGAGGGATCTAGGTGTGCAGATCCACAATTCCCTGAAGGTGGCAACTCAGGTGGTCAAGAAGGCATATGGCATGCTGGCCTTCATTGGTTGTGGCGTTGAGTATAGGAATTAGAAAATCATGGGCGCCGCACCTGCGCAAGGATATTTTGGCCCTGGAGGGAGTGCAGAGGAGGTTTACTAGGCTGATACCAGAGTTGAGGGGGTTGAGCTATGAGGAGAGGCTGAATGAACTAGGCTTGTACTCGTTAGAGTTTAGAAGAATGAGGGGAGATCTCATTGAGATGTATAAGATGATGAATGGGATGGATAGGATAGAGGTAGAGAGACTCTTCCCGCTCAAAAAAGACAGTAGGACTAGGGGGCACAGCCTCAAGATAAAGGGGGGGGGGGGGTTTTAGAACGGAGTTGAGGAGGAACTTCTTCACTCAAAGGGTGGTGAATCTCTGGAATTCTCTACCCGTTGAAGTGATGGAGGCTGCCTCGCTAAATATTTTCAAGAAGCGGGTTGATGGGTTTTTGATAAGAGAGGGGATTAAGGGTTGTGGGGAGAGGGCCGGAAAGTGGAACTGAGCCACGACAGATCAGCCATGATCTTATTGAATGGCGGGGCAGGCTCGAAGGGCCAGATGGCCTACTCCTGCTCCTATTTCTTATGTTCTTATGTTGTGTGTTGTTTTTGGACTATTGTATACAATTCTGGTCATCCGAAGGATGTTGATGCATTGGAAAGGGTGCAGAAGAGATTTACCAGGATGTTGCCTGGTTTGGAGGATCTGGGCTATGAAGAAAAGTTGGAAAAACTTGGATTGTCTTCATTGGAGCGATGGAGGATGATGGGGGGGGGGACCCGATAGAGGTTTACAAGATTATGACAGGCTTGGATAGATTGGATAGTCAGAGTCTTTTTCCCCAGAGTTGAAGGGTCAATTACTCGAGGCATTGGTTGAAAGAGAGAGGGGGAAAGTTTGAAAGAGTTGTAAGGGGCACATTTTTCACACAGAGGGTGGTGAATGCCTGGAACCTACTGCCAGAGGAGAAGACAGAAGCAGATTCTCTAATAACATTCAAGAGGGACCTGGATAGATACAGGAATAGGCAGGGAATAGATGGGGCATGGACCATGTAGAAGCAAATAAACATTAGATTAGAGAGGCATCTGTGTCAACACAAGTTTGGTGGGTCAAAGTGTCTGTTCCCATGTTGTACCATTCCTTGTTCTTTATAAGATTGTTTATAAGATTATGAAGGGGGACAGATAGAGTAAATGGTGGTAAGCTTTTTCTGCTACTAGAAATGGATAGAAAGAGGGGTCACGGGCTTAGGGTGAGGGGGGCTAGGTATAAGACTAATATTAGAGGGCAGTTTTTCACACAAAGGGTAGTGGGGGTGTGGAATGCACTGCCGAGTAAGGTGGTGGAAGCAGGCATGCTAGGGTTGTTCAAGAGTCACTTGGACAGCCACATGAGCAGTCTACATACAGGGGGATATAGCAGGCCTTATTAAGCATTGTAGGCTTGGGATTCAGTTTTAGCCTCAGGGATATAGAGTCTTTTTAATAATGAATTTTTTATCCACAGGCATTTAAGTCCAGCAAGGGGCATGCGGGCGGCAGGTTGTGGTGGGCTGCTCTTGGATATTGCTTCGGGAGTTGCCTACTGCTTCATGTCGTTGGTGTGCTTAAACTGGACCATCTCGAGGGCAACATGACAGCTCAGAGACTATCTCTGTTGCTGTGCGGACACATGGATTTGGGCCTGTGTCCGTGGGAGTTTGCGCGTTCTCCCCATGGTTGCGTGGGTTTCCTCCGGGTGCTCAGGTTTCCTCCCACATCCCAAAAATGTGCTTTTTAGGCTGATTGATTGGGTAACAAATTGTCCCTATATTGGACCTCCCTGATCCTCACACATTAGGCGTAGACTAAAATCATGAATAGGTCACTGAGACAATGGGACGGCGGCGCGGGCTCGTTGGGCCGAAGGGCCTGTTTCCCATGCTGTGTTGTTCTTTGTTCTTTGTTTCCCTTGGTTGGGGAGTCTAGAACCAGGGGGGCACAATTTCAAAATAAAGGGGAATGCTACTTAGGACCATGATGGGGAGAAATTTCTGTACTCGGATGATTCTGATCTTTGGAATCCTCTACCCCAGAGGGCTGTGGTAGCTTCATCATCGAGAACGTCTAAAGCAGAGATGGACAGATTTCTAAATGCAAATGACAAAAAAAAGGATATGCGGATAGTGTAGGAAAAAAGGCATTGAAGTGGATGGTCAGCCATGATTATATTGAATGGAGGAATAGGCTCGATGGGCTGAATGGTCTATCTTCCGATGTTCCTATCTTCCAATGTGCCGTGGGCAGCACTGTAGCACAGTGGGTTAGCACTACTGCTTCACAGGGTCCTGGGTTCGATTCCTGGCTCGGGTCGCTGTCTGTGTGGAGTTTGCACATTCTCCTCGTGTCTGCGTGGGTTTCCTCCGGGTGCTCCGGTTTCCTCCCACAGTCCAAAGATGTGCGGGTTAGGTTGATTGGCCGTGCTAAAATTGCCCCTTAGTATCCTGAGATGCGTAGGTTAGAGGGGTTAGTGGGTAATAATATGTAGGGATAAAGGGGTAGGGGTGGGGTGGGATTGTGGTTGGTGCAGACTCGATGGGCCGAAGGGCCTCTTTCTGCACTGTAGGGGTTCTACGCTTCCTACATCTCACAACTGAGTCGATTAATCCAATACTGTCCTAGCCAGCCTTCATTTCCCGCATTCAGTAAACATCACCTCTGCCAACCCTCTGCCACTCGGATATAAGAATAGAAAATGTTAGATAGACGCAGTAGATTTGGCAGCATCTGTAGAGAGAGGGACAGAGTTAACGGTTTGAGTCTATCTGACTCTTCACTCAGATTCCAAGCATTAACTCTGTGTCTATCCCTGCAGTATTTTGCCTTTAGTCTAGTGTTCTGTTAAACTAATCTTCATTCCCCACCACCCCCACCGTGCTCACTGACCAGTCCACTGGTCCTGGGGCACAGATCCCTCAATGGCCTTGCCCTCTGTCAGCTCTTCCAGCCCCACCACCCTCTGTGATACCTGTGACTCCAATTCTGGCAAATCTTCCGTGTCTGTTGCCCTTCCGTTGGCGTACATACCATCAGCCGCCTGGCCTCTAACTTCTGGAATTTTCTGGCCTCAGACAGAGCATATAACAGCACAGACAGTTTACAGATTAATGATTAGAATGTAAGTCTTTACAGCTAACCTGCTATTCAAGTCTTAAAGAGGCCAACAATGTGAGCATTGTGCACAGGTTAAAGAGATGTGTATTGTCTCCAGACAGTACAGTAAGTGAGGTTTTGCAAACCCAGGCAAGTCACGGGGGTTACAGATAGTGCGACATGAACCCAAGATCCCTGTTGAGACTGCCATTCTCCTGAGGAAGGGGCAAACCCCAAAAGCTTGTGAGTTTACTATCAAATAAATCGGTTGGACTCTAACCTGGTGTTGTCGGACTTCTTACTGTGTTTACCCCAGTCCAAGGCCGGCATCTCCACGTCATCACTCCTTCTGCACTGCAGGGATTCTGTGCTTCTCCTTGAGACTCTCCACTTTTAAGGGGTTCCTACATTTTTGACTAAGCATTTTGGTCACCTGTCTTATCATTTCTTTATTGCTTTCGTGAAGCACAGCACAGCTCCTGTGAAGCCCCTTGGGATGTTTCACCGCCTTAAAGGTGCTATAGGAACGCAGGATGTGGTGTGTTGTGTACTTGAGTCCATCCTGAGTCATGTTGCAGTAAATGTTTACAGTGAAAGGATCGGGTGTTGCTCAGTGTGTGAGTGCAGCCAGAGGGACCAGGAGCCTTAAGTTGGCAAATATCATCCCTCGCTCATGTTCCTGGGGGAACTGATGTGTGAAGCAGCATTGCATCAAGGGCAGCAACCAACCTGTCACCATCGGGCCCAGAGAGAGGGGGGTAAAGCAACTAGTTAAAAGCTCCCTGCGGTGACAGCCATCATACCTTGACGAGGAGGATTGAAGGAAGCCTGACATTCTAGCTGCCTCAACACTTGACTTTGTGACTCTTCATAATGTGAGCATCTGAGAAAGGTGGGGATGAGTCTCTTTCCAGGATGGAGTTGGCTCAGAGTTGACAAGCCCGCGAAGGGGAGACTGGAACGGAGTGAACCTCCTGCGACAAACTACAAAGGGCAGCACGGTGGCACAGTGGTTAGCACTGCTGCCCCACAGCGCCAGGGACCCGGGTTCGATTCCTGGCTTGGGTCACTGTCTGTGTAGAGTCTGTGTACATTCTCCCCGTGTCTGCGTGGGTTTCCTCCGGGTGCTCCGGTTTCCTCCCACAGTCCAAAGATGTGTGGGTTAGCTTGATTGGCCGTGCTAAAATTGACCCTTAGTGTCAGGGGGACCGGCTAGGGTCAATATGTGAGGTTAAGGGGATAGGGCTTGTGGTCGGTGCAGGCTAGATGGGCTGAATGGCCTCCTTCTGTGCTGTAGGGATTCCAGGATTCTATCCTAACTCTACCCACTGAACCTGGAGGCTTCTACAACTCCGCAAGAAGCTGCCTACACATTCTCATCTTCCCTCAGCACTAATCCTCAGCTCCTGTCCTGGGACTTAGACCCACAATCGTTTGACTCAGATGCTTACAATGAAACTCATACGTTGCGCACAGGATAATTGCTTCCTTGTCGAGAGTAACCAGAGTAAAAAGTCTGACAACACCAGGTTTAAGTCCAACCAATTTATTTGATAATATTCTCACAAGCTTTCGAGGTTACCCTCTTTGTCAAGTGAATGGAGAGTTCTGGCCTCAGACAGACAGAGCATACAAAGCACAGACAGTTGCTGATTAGCAACTAATCAGCAACTGTCTGTGCTTTGTATGCTCTGTCTGTCTGAGGCCAGAACTCTCCATTCACTTGACAAAGAGGGTAACCTCGAAAGCTTGTGAGAATATTATCAAATAAATCGGTTGGACTAAAACCTGGTGTTGTCAGACTTTTTACTGTGTTTACGCCAGTCCAACGCCGGCATACCCACATCGAGAGTAACCAGTGCAGGCATCGTGGAGTCTTTGAATAGTTCTGTCATCTGTACTGCGAGAGTTACTTATCGCCGCGTACCACAGCCAAACTTGCTTTCACCCTACTTAATCAGAACGAGTTCGGTTCCAGCCAGATTGTTTTCTCCAGAACAGATTGCGATGTTCTCGGAGCTACATAAGAAATAGGAGCAGGAGTCGGCCATCTAGCCCTTCGAGCCTGCCCTGCCATTCAATAAGATCATGGCTGATCTGAAGTGGCTCAGTTCCACATTCCCGCTTTCTCCCCATAACCCTTAATTCCCCTGTCTATCAGAAACCTATCTACCTGTGACTTAAATATATTCAACGAGGTAGCCTGCACCACTTCAACGGGCAGAGAATTCCAGAGATTCACCACCCTTTGAGTGAAAAAGTTCCTCCTCAACTCCGATCTAAACTGTCCCCCCCCTTTATCTTGAGGCTGTGCCCTCTGGTCCTGCTGTTCTTTCTAAGCTGGAAGAATCTCTCTACCTCTACCCTATCCATCCCCTTCACTATCTTGTACATCTCTATAAGATCCCCCCTCATCCTTCTAAACTCCAACGAGTACAGACCCAGTCTATTTAGCCTCTCCTCATAGCTCAACCCCCTCATCTATTTAGTCTCTCTTCATAGTCCAACCCCCTCATCTCCGGTAACACAGTGAGCACGTG